>OW203764.1:31380783-31838305 GCA_934045905.1 Leuctra nigra | reverse complement strand
GCCTAATGGCAGAGTTAATCGCGCGCAAGCAGACAAACACAGATTCGCACCGGCGCGTTTAATCGGATTCATCTATAGAAAACACAACAACGCATGGCGTATACCTGACATTGTGCCGAGAGTAATTCAATGATGAGAGATGTATTTGTTCAGATCGTGTTGAGTGGTCGAGCAATAATTTCACAGCCGCGAACGTGTTTATGAGTGTTTTGTTGAATGCGCCAGAATATTAGTTCATTGCATTTCCATGACGCTGCCGACAGTTCGGTATAATTTAGTTGTGAACTGCATTTGGAATTTATCATCTCATTGGGCATCGATATGAAATATTCATGAGTTGACTACGTAAATTGGAGGGGAAAAGAATGTACGAAGTGGTTCATATTTCTGCATGCGGCTTAAGTAATATTTTCTCCTCTGATTTCTTTTCCGGCGTTTTGCCTCGCTACCTCCAGTCAAACTTTATTAGAGATTTATAGATGCCGTCTCAGGCTCCTATAACGCTCAAAGAGCAGGAAGCGGGAAATTATGATTTCTTCCGAGTCAGATAAAAACGAAAACTTCGCAGAAAATGTAATGTTCCACTTTTGGTTTGGTATGGAATTAATCCCTGGATGTATAAAAAGCACCGCTGGTATTCCGGCTGAGTTTCTTGCGGTTTAATCGGCGGGCGAAACCGAAACCGCGGCCGGAACTTGTCAAAATCGCACCCGAGGGGCGCCTATTGTTTCCCCGTCGGCTCGGTCGATATGACCGCGAGATGGATGACGCCGATTGGCTGACGGACCACGGTGACATCGCGTCACCACTTGTTGGCCCGCGTCAGTCCACTCGGCAATGTGCAGACAGGAGAATCATGTTAACAGCTGCGGCGTTTAGTCAGTAGCAAAGAGATACTTGATCTGGTTTCAAGTGTGAATTATAATTTAAAAACGTGTAATTCGCGTGTTTTATTAACACATTCTACTTCAAAGAAATTCATGAATAAAATAATATTTCCAGGGGGCTTAAATATTAATCAAAAACAGTTTTATCTTAGCTTAAAATACACGGCCAAAATGATATTAAATTTAAGCTGAAATTAAATAAGTCTCGAAACTTTGTACATATTCTCTTGCAAAATGTTGGCACAAAAAGTAAATTATCGTTGTAAACTACTTTCAAGTAAAATATAACTCGGATGATTTTCAAAATTTTAGGGAGACAGTTTGGTAGAAAAGTCGTAAATATCCCGAAAGCTCTAAAACCCAAGCTTTGACTTGACAGTGTCCATTTTACTGCGTCGGAAACCACTCTTTCGACCCATATCCATCCACTTGACGTTAAAAGTGGCCAAATAGTGGTCTCTTGTGACACGTCAAACCTTTCGTCCACCGCCATCTGAATAATCCAAGAATCGCGTCGACTCGTCGCATATCGACCTGGCCGAGTGTCGACTGTCTCGCGAACAATCGATCTGACTTGACATTGTTCCGTGTCTTGTTTCAGGGCCAACAGCCGCAAGCCGAGGACGAGAACACCCCGCAGAAGCGCGTCGACAAGATCTTCGACCAGATGGACAAGAACCACGACGACCGCCTCACTCTCGAGGAGTTCCGCGAGGGAAGCAAAGCGGACCCCCGCATTGTGCAGGCGCTGTCTTTGGGCGACCCAGGGGGGGCAGCCAGCCCCGGGGCAGCTGCCGCGGCTCCCTCGCCCGGCTAAAACCAACCCCCACCACCACCACCACCCCTCCCCCCGCTCACACGTTGCAAACGCTTTCGTTCATCATTTCTGCATTCAATGAAAAGCGTTTTTTAAAATATTATCTACTTCGAATGACGATTGAACAGTTGTAATGTGCGACGTGACTTAGTTGTTATAAAATGCAATAAACCAAGCTAATTGGTGAAGACTTTAAACACGCAAGTTTTATAAATGTACGCAGGACGTCGTTTAAATTGCTCGATTTTGTGAGAATATCAATTTTAAAATGTTACGTCATCATTGTGAGGGCCGAGCCGCGAGGACAGTGGCCTGTATTAAGTAGTTTTAAATACTCAACAGCAGTGCTGAGGTGTTGACGATGATGTTGAAGAGTGATCTATCTGGTGACGGCGCGACAATCTCCCTATGTGTCCACTGCTGTCCAAGACGTTTGCCCCATGAGTTATGACTGATTTATGCAGTATCAATCCTAACAATAATATTAGACATCTAGCTTTACTCAAGCTATTATCTATAGGATACTTTATTACTTACTAAATAACTAGTTAACTCGACGCCAGCGACACCTGTGTCGGAGTGTAGAACTACATCGCGTCAATGTTACGTATTTAAGCCTCTTTCTAGGATCTATTGGAATGAAATTTCGCATTAGAGCATGATAAAGTAATTAGAGTACTTCTATTTCGAGTTTTGATCGCAATGACGCTTCGGTTTGCGGGTCGAAGCCAGACGTTCCCAGAATAGTCGTTTGAAAAGCGATTACTGGTATTAGTCACGTTATCTACTGAGTGGAATTGTTCCATCTCTTTTACATGTTCAATTATGATAACCGCTGGCGAGCGAATGCGGTGGGAATGTGAAGGAGCGAGATGTCAGTTGCAAGAGGCTGGTTCCGCTCAGCTCGCTTCAACTTCGCCGCTTCTTCTTGCGCTGAGCAGCGTCATACTTGACGTGGAAACTAATGAATGTTGCCGAAAGTTGTCGGGAAACTGGCGTTTCCACCGCAATGGCGAAGTTACGAGCTCTGTGAAAACTCATCCGCGGTTAATTTAAAACAAATACAAAGTAGGCATGAAAAAGTCAGGAATGGGATTTCGTGACCTAGCGTTACAATTGGGATCTGAGATCCGATCACATAAAATGATAACTTTCTTCTCACGGTGACAAGCTTCTCATCTCAATGTTATTCACGATCTTTTGTCCCCGTGACAAGAAAGTTTTAATTTTATGTGATCGCACCCCTGGATTCGAAAAGATTTCGCTAGCGGTTTCGTTTTCCGGATCTGTGTTTCACGCAAAAGATATCTGGAAAATCAAACTGCATGTGAAATTGTTTGAAACCAGAGCCACCCAGATAGCTCTTTTGGTATTGACAACTGTCAATTTTGAAAATAATGCGCCAAAAGTTCAACAAAAATTAGCACCAAAAGAAGTACTCAGCAATTATCGTTTTGATAACAAATTCCAACAGTAATTTCGCATCTACAACATCTATACTGACATTTCAATGTAACTGTTTGAAGAATCCTCATTGCGATCAAACTCAATCTAATATTCTACTAAGCAGAGTTGTTTTGTCCTAGAGGTTTCAATTGGTGCGCAGATATTTAGCAAGTCACTTGGCGCCTATAGTTTAGGCACTGACAACTGATACATGAATCAGTGCAAATTATTGTCAAAGAGGCTGTACACGAATAATCCAATGATTTTAAACCCAAATCGCAGAATAAAGAGTTGTTAATCGCGTTTGGGATAATTAGTTACTATAGCGTGAGTATTAAAGTCAATATTAAAGCTGAGGTGAGAGTGTGATTAGCTGAAGAGCATGATAAATGATAAATAATACTATTTAATGACATAACCTAACCGATGTATGTGCATTGTGTAACGCGTCGAAGTGGCAATAAGCTTCAGTCCCGTGTGTTTTAATCAATCAAGTTCATAATTTTTTTTTGATAACGTTTTATCGAATCGCGCACGCAATAATTTTAATTGTTAGAATCAACTGTTTTTAATTCTGAAACCCACCAGCAAGTAACACGGTTTTCAGGATTGCCATTATTCCTGTGTTGATGCAGCGCCCTTCCTCCCCCTCCCCCTGGCCTCGTACAGACACTCCAAGGGGGTAATTGTGCCCCTGCATTAATTTCCGTGCCTCGTGGTATGTGCATTATGGAAATTGCCAATTTGGATACAAATGGAACGGGCCAGCCATACACTTTTTCTTGTTACAAAATGACGAAACAAACATACAACTTTATTGAAAAGTACTTTCTACTTTTACTCACTGGTGTGGAATTCTTCTCCTTAACGGGCAGACAAATTGGGGATGGAGGGGCAATTTTGTAAAAAAAAATCAAGTTGTATTTCTAATAATATCAATATTTTCAATTGATATCGTTGAATTCTCTCGAAAGCTTTTAGACAAAAAAGAGTGTTAACAATGTGATAGTTTTTAGTCACTGTTAGTGGTTGTTAAAATTGTTGTGCATTGTTATGTATGCGTCCGGTTGTCAGTTGTTAAGTTAAGGATACGAGCGGCCTACAAGCGTACTAAATACCGTGTTTAATATTACTTATTATTTCCGTTTAAACTTCTGTGATAATTACAACATAATGCAATAATGTACGTTCGATTGGCAATGTGTTTGGAATGTTTTCTTATGTTTTTGTAATGTCTTGGAGTTTGGAAGAAGGTGGCGCACTCTATGATTGAGTAACTATTTTTAAAGAACGGGTTCTTTAGACTGGTCTCTTGTTGGAATATTATCTATGTTTTGATCCACAGGGCTGTGTTTTTAAGAAGATCCGGGCGCATTGAGATGGAAAGAACGATGTGAAAATGTTGTCTAAAATACAGACGGGCATGAGGAAGTGAATTAACTAAAATCTACTTTAAAAGGGATAAAACTAAAAGTTTTAAATAATTATTCACAAGATAATAATACCTTCAATATGCACTTCAAAATACACACTGCATTTAACTGAGTGAGCACAGACCACGTACTTATAAAAACTGTACATTATCTCTTAAACTGAGCAAACAATAACAAATCTGCTATTGTACTTCAATACCTACACAACGAATCTGTCAAAATCATGTCTTATTTGAACTTTCGGGCCAAGATATTGTTACCGCGCCAGCATGTGCTCAAAGGCAGTGAAATGATCCCGACTCTAAGAAGTCGACAACTATTCCGGGATATCTTTACACATTCATGCGAGGAAATACACAGTACTTACGACAGTGGATCGTGACGCCTTAGGAATCATCTCAACAAGAGAAACAGTCTAAATTAAATATACATTATTTCAACAACTGAATATAATTTAACTTTGTAAACAAAAAGCAGTAAAAACACAGAGATAGATATAAAAACTCTCTCGCGCTGTCGCATCAACAGAATCTGTTTCTGTTCTTGTAGCTCTGTTCTTCTGTTTCCTCTTCTCGCCTTCATGTGTTATACTAGTTGTGAGTGAGCAATCAACGCCCCCCGTGGCTTTGCTTAGAACTTATTCTAGACGAAGCGCGAATCATTTGCATCTTAAACTACTTCTAATGTTCTAACATACACCCAGCTCTCTTCTGCACACTAATATTGTGATCCCCATTATATCTAGAATAGTCACACCCTAGAGGTCAAACTTAACGTCCTTAGGAAAAGTAAATGTCGTGATCAGTTTTAAAACTTGACTAAAAAAACTTTGAATAATATAAACCAATCTACTTGATGTGATTTAATTACTGCTTTATACCTTTATCCGATAATTATTATTGATCACTGTAATTAATGAACATTAAAATAATTATAAATAATCTTCTTATGATATTATCTAAATCAATAATATAATTTGTTAATTTAATCAACCAACCTCCTTTCCCTTACTTAACTAATAAGCACGGCAAAATAAAGAACACTTGACAGCTAACTATAATTATTTTTAATATCGCAAACTTCTCCTGTACTTTCCAAGTTAGAGGGAGTCTTCACAAGAAAACACCTGTGTTTTAGAACTGTAAGGAAAAAAAAGAACATAATGTTCTTGTTTTATACATTGACTTTTACCTACCCTTAGTTTATTTTTAAATGTAAGTAATTAGTAATATCAATCATAAAGTTAAGTTTATCTGACATTAAAGATTATATCATATTAACAGTGGTTTCATATTCAAACCCGGCACCTCCACCTGTTTGGTAGCAACGTCATATTTCTTCCACGAGTTGACATTCAAAATGTAATCCAATGTGAAAAAATGTAAAATCAATGGTTCTCCCGATAGTGCCATCTAGGTGTTGTGAAGAGAACTAAACTCTCCTTCAGCAGTTCACTGCAGAGCCGCATTAGCATGAGGGCGCCACCGTACAGCCAGGTTATGTGTAAGTAGAATGTAGGACTGCATGGCACATTTCAATACTACACTTTTCAAAGATGAATACCAGAAATTATCTAGGCGGCTCAGGTTTCTAAACATTATTATATCAAGTATGATATTCCAGATATATTTATCACTTCCATTGTCATCAATGCTTTTTCGAGCGAAGTCATTATTGTGATATTTTCACTGCCTTGTGAGTTGTGAAGTAGTCCATGTTCCTAAAGTTGCACGTGATGAGTCCCACCTGAAATGATTCAGATCGTATAGAAGGCCTTTTTTGGATTGATGACTCGAAGGATTTTTAAACTACTGTATTTACTTTATAATTACTGCAAAAGTACACATAAATATTAAATACCCACTCCCAATAAAGCTGGCTTTCCATGCTCCGTCATCTAACGTCAACGTCCGTTACCGTCCGACGAAAACGACCACGTGACCCGTCTCGACCAATCCCTCGCCGTCCGAGAATTTTGGGGATGGCTCTGATTGGTCGAGACGGGTCACGTGGTTGTTTTCGTCGGACGGTGACGGACGTTGACGGAAGATGACGGAGCATGGAAAGCCAGCATCAGTCCCTATATTAACTTATCCGTGGGTTATGTCAGTGGTACTTATCTTTGAGTAAACAGGTGTCAGCTGCAACCAGTGGAATCACATAATGTGGTTGGGAGCCATTGCGTTCGCAACTCCCGACATTTCATAGAGCAACGAGAAAGATTCGTCCAATCAATTTGCGTTATGTTTTAGCTCACATTAGTCAACCGTGTGTAGTCGTGGAATAAAGACCCTGTTATTCTGCCTCTCTCTGACTCATAACATAAACTTGTTTTTATATGGAGCAGAGAGAGACAAACAGCACAGCTACTTTATTCCACGCTTGTACACGATTTGGACGAACATTGCGATTCAGATTTCCTGTAGATGAGTTGTAAATGTAGTAATGTACAGACGCCTCCACATGTTCTGATTAAAGCCAGTGATAGGACCAGTCTTGCAAGTCATGCCTCTGTGTAGTCACCTCTATATGTTGTAATAAAACTTACTCCCTATATCGACTACAAGTCGTACACAGACGCAGTATAATTTGTCGAAAATACAGATATTTAGTATACAGAGGGGTCATTTGCAAGACTGGTTTTATCCTAGCTTTTACCACAACATTTAAATGCGACTGTACACAAATATCAATCTAATACTACTTCTGCGTACGACTGGTACTTGAAGTCGTAGTAAGGGGGAAGTTTTTAGGATATATTGAGGTGATTGTTATAAATAAATAGGCTTAGGGCCGGTCTTTCAATGCCTTGCTAACTTTTATACAGTCAATTAGGAATAGATTGCCATGGCAACAACCAATGACATTCCTAGAATGACCACTAACTAACTGCTAAGAGCTAATTGAGACTTTAGCAGAGTATTGAAAGACCGGGCCTTAGTGCAAATCTAGTAATTTCGAAGAAAGTGTTTGCTAACTAATAGAAATGCCGATAGTAAATTGTTGTAGATAGTCTCATTTCTATTGATTAATGGTTAACTTTTATTCAAAAATCGGTATGAATTATGAATTATACAAATACATTTCATCAAGTTCAATGTTCCTAATATAATAGCTATGAGGTTTATTTGACAGATGGTTGAAAATTTGTTCCTAGAACGTGATTTATTTGATCGCACTCTATTTTCAGTCTTCACTTCAAACGTATTTTCACATAATACTTCATTTCTTGTGTGACGGATGCCTTTTAGCTGAGCACACACAATTCAATAGCTTGACACTTTACTAAAGTAACTTTTCAAATGCTAATCCTTACGTTCAGGAAGTCACCATGATGAATAGAGACCCCCCCCCCCCCCCCCCCCCCCGGCTGTCAATCATGACGTAACACGACGCTCGTCGCGCGACGCCTGACACGTGGTCTCGCCGCCGCGACGCCCTCGCATCTGGCCAGGCGTCGTCCGGCCACTTGTGGAGGTAAAGCAACGCACTCGAGCGCGTAGTTGCGTTCAGGTAACTGATACGTGATCTCACGCCTGATTGCATCACTTAAAAGACTCGAGCAGGAGAATCGTCGCTCCTCGTTAATACAGGTAGGCAATTACTTAATTACATAATTAGCTGATAATATCATTCATTCATTACATCTCTGTAGCTCAGTGGTAGAAAGCCCTATGTCCATTTCAAAGATTCTTGAGGTGAGCTCAAAACCAGTCATTCTACCTTCATCCAATCATATTTGTAATGGTGACACACCCAGTCATATTGAAAGAGAATACTAACTTCATTAACTGTAATTGTTTACTAAGTTAAATTGCAATTGTTTGAGCTTGATTTCATCATTCCACAAATGTGCAACGTAAAATTGAGAAAATTACCATCGGGCAGTCACCTATTGGTACAGATATGATTTTTTTCTTATTTTTAACTTTGTTTTTCTTCTGTTAATGGCGACATGGATTTACATCATTTTGTTTGAATTTACTGTTCGTTTGCTAAAAGAGATGTTCTGGTTTGGACAGATGAATCAATGCCCAGATTGACGCAAAAGTCTTGTATTATGTCTCTTTTGCATAAAGTTGTGTTTTGATCGTTTACTTTGAGATTTGAGATTTGAGATGTATTGAGTGTAAATTGTTATAGCTTAATTGTGTTTTGTGGAAACTTATAAGTAAACAGATAAATAAGGAAATAAAAGAACGAAATACTGATAATATTTTAACTACGACTTATACTTACAATATTTGATTTTCAACCATTTTTCATCAAGGTTCAATTTATAGACATGAACCATATCAACACAAAATAAGGCGTTTGATAAAGTTAATAAATTGTAAAAGCAAATATCTTGTAATTGTAATATTCAATTTAGTTCTAATGTGTAATGCACGTTGTGCAGATTAAAGAACATGCACATATTTTTAGAAATATCTTCAATAAATCGAGATCTCAAGTCAGGCAATACCGAATTAATTCGCTTGTGGCGTGTTTAAATTCGTGGTCAAAGGTCAGCACACGTCTGCACGCACGTGACACTTGAGTAATGAAATGTGTCATTACTCCACGTGAAAGTAAACAGTAATGATTACAAATTGCCGGTGTTATCTGATAGTGTCATAATTAACGTATGCTTTAGAACTTACTGAGTGCAAAAGAGCACATTAACAAAATGTCCTCCCTGGGCACCGCAGCAAACATTTGAATGTGGATTATACTTTCATTTGAGCCACAGTGATAATATGAAATATAATGTGACGGTGACGCGCCTTTTACGCCCTTTACGCCCTTGCTGCCCTTCCTGGGTCGACATTGACAATTAATTAGCTAAGTTCTGAAAAATATCGTGTATCGAGGAGAGCTGTTATTATAGGAAACTTCACTCAAACATAATTGAAAGAGTTGAACGACATTTTCAGCTTGCTTTTTCCACCCAAACTTTCACGGCAGATTCATTCCAGTATCCAATAGGCTTCTTTCACATGACGTCACAATCTAATATGAGCGCAAATGCTTCCAGGTTAAAAATAATCGGTAACTTTTCTGAGATGTGTATTTAACTGGAAAATGTGTACGGATAAATATTACAATATACTCATCCAGTACTTACTTCAATATTTATTTTCGCACGTTATCACTTTAAATAATGTGATACAAAATGTAGGCTGCTGTCAAATTTGTTTATTCCCCAATCTATGGCACCAATTTCTATTGCAACAGAACAATAAAGAGCACGATTATAGTTTATGTGCCTGTAAGCAGAAGGGAGGAAGTCTATGGAGATACATCTTGGATTCATGACATCTATGGTCGGTGACAGGCAAAGATGAACCCTGTTTAACATTGCCAGGTATAGGCTGGCCCATGCTAGCGCGGGTTCATCTTTGCCTGTCACCGACCATAGCTCTTTCAGTTGCAATTAGACTGAAGTACTATGTACACAAATGAAAATGCCTCGGCAGCCATATAAGTTTTTGAACTGTCCTGATAAATCATTGAATTGAACTCCCGGCGTTTAGATTTACTTCAGGCAAAATCTAACAAATTATACCTCGGACGCGAGTGGCTAGACTTCCAAACCACTGAAACCAATCAGTAGTTTTAATTGCCACAGCCGAGACGAGTAATTACAAATCTATGGTCTGGCTCGCAATTTCCTGTGTAAATGTGACAGTTTTCTGGTTTCTTCTAATTAATTCCAGCCTTGAACGTCTTCACTTGTTCCTTGAGTGTTGTCAGCAATGACATAGTAATTAGACGCATGACACGTGTAGTGTACACGTGTAGTTTACACGTGTACAGGCTCAGTACATCACAATAAGGAATTAGGAGACGTTGCTGAATACATATATGTTATTAATTTTTGTTGTGGGTTCAATAGTTCTCTCGGAATTGATTTTCAAAGTTTGATATTTTTTTTGTAACTTTAAAACAGGAAAATTGATATTGACTCAAATACTCATATGTTGCCATGGCAACAAAGCATATCACCTTGGTAACACATTGTTGTGGACTTAGAAATGACATCACAACCCAGATTCTCATTACCTACATGCCGTTTTTCCGCCTAAATGTCCCATGACATTTGAAATTGATTTTTATGAATGAAAATGTTCTATTTTTCAAGTAATAAGAGTGTCTGCGATTATTATTTGTGTTGTAATTTACGAATTTACTTTAATAAAATTAGAGAAGAATTCCCTATTAACACGAATACTGCTCGAAACAACGAGAAACCCGGCAAAACTGTTTCATTGATAATGCATCCCTACTAATGGGGATATAATGAGTTCAACAACAGTTTTCTAAATAATTCAGCTCACGAGTGATTTCCTTTAAACTTTTTTACGAGTCACCTTTGTTTCGTGTGGTTTGTTCCCTAAATCATGTGAACTCATGTGAATGATATTTAAAGTGGATCCAGGTGCTTAGAATTATTTGTAATTTATATCAACTAGGAAAACGCTATGTGTAACATGTTGATAAGGCTATTTGATATGCGTTTGCAGGTTTATGCTCTACCGGCCTTGGAACTGAAGCGTCAATAGAGCAGTGATAATATAATTGAAAATTCTTAGATAACCCCCTGACCCAAATGTTTTTGGAAACAGGGTTTGAAATAAAATAAAAAAAATAAAGAAAAACAACGTTTTTAATGTGACGTTTGTTCATATACCAATACAGTGATAACACACATAATATTTAAAGGGTAGAGGCTATGGTACAGGGAAATAACGCTCTATATGAATCACATTCGGACGAAACTGAGATTAACAAGGTTTTATGTTGAAACTTGAATCTATATTCCATACAAATATCCATTTTACAGCCTCCAGGATTTCTTGATTCATAACTGTACCAACTCTTCAGTGTCAATATCATCTTGTACCATCATCTATAGTTCTATTAGTATTAGTTTTATTAATCTTTCTATGTTAGTTTTATTATTATTAATATTTATTAGTTTTATTTTTAACTGTACATAAAACTGTCCATGTTCTGACTTGTAAATATTTCTGACTTTGTTATAACGTGTACATACATTCTTATATCTTATATCTTACTCAACAACTGACGATACCCATACATGTATTATGTACTTGTCCACGGGATGATAATAAAATACAATACAAATCTATATTTCAATTGCGTTTTTCAAGACTTCGTGGCAATATTTTCTATAAACCGAGGGTCTGAAAGCTTATAAAAATCACTACAAAATGACACCTTAATTAAACTCATTTGTCTAAAAAGGTTGCCATAGTAACCTACATAAAAGTATAGGGAATAAACAAATCTGACAGCGGCAATCCAAATCTCATGATTTAGAGTGATTACTTGTGAAAGAAAGATATTTAAGTAGGTACAAGTTAATAATAATACGTAATATTTATCCATACACATGTTCAAGTTAAATATTATCTCATAAATATGATTTTTAGCTATTATTTATAGCTTTGACATATTTCCCCTACCCCCTCAACCACCATTTTTCTACCCCTGTGACGTCACGAGCGGGATTCCTATAAGCAGTTACCCTTCATCTACTATCGTGGCAAACATTTCGTCATCATGTGAATGTGAATCATGGTTTGAGGAATGTATTGCAAGGAACATCTTGGTGCGAAGGATTTCGGGAACATCCGTGTGGTTGCGTCAACTCATGCAGTCCACTCGAGTGGCGCCAGATGGCTCTTCGATCTCTTGATAACGCCTTATCACTGAGCAGGCGACAAAGTGCTACAATTCAACACACCAATCACCCCCCCCCCCTCGTTTCCTACCCACTAGTTACAGGACAATCAGGAGAGGGAGAGCTTGTAATCAACTTAAACATGATCGAGCAAGCAACATGGATTCAAATAGTTTGTTTTAACACATCGCTAATTCTTATTTGAGATTTTAGTAACCTTTTCAATTCCTCCAATTTATACATGCAATGTTCAATACCTGGGCAAGTGCAAAAATAAACTGCTTTGTATCTTTTGCAAGAAGATTTAACAGTTATCTTCATGGGATAAATGAGGATAATTATTTCATCTAAATACGTCCATTCGCCTTGCCTGGAAACACACCACTTTACATGTTGAAGAAGAAATCAATTGCCACATTCCTTTGCATCCAAATTGAACTTGATTTGAAATTTCGTTTGAAATGTTGATGCAACAAACTGCGGCCATTCTTCAAGCTCACAACAATATCGTGCTACCAATGAAATGACTATGTTGGTTGCAATGAATTTGCAAAATTTCAAATTGATCGGACCAACCAATCGAAAGACAACTTTTTTTTATCCCGTTTAAAAACGATCCCAGAGACCGCTTAGATTACGTTAGTATGTGTGCAAAATTTCAGATCGTTTGGTTGTGCGGTTTGACCTGGGTAGTGCAGGGAAAAAAACACTAACAGAGAAAGTGCCATAGAAGTACCGTGGCCATGTTTTTACTAATTTCCAGGCACTATGCGTCTGTAGGACAAAATATAACTAATACACCTATTTCAAGCTATGAAATTCTTTTCATTGAACATTTCTGAAGACTCGTACAAAGCCAGATATTGATAAATATAGGTATTTAAGGTAGAGCAATCGATCGATATATACAAAAATATTTTTTCTTGAAATTACATGTTCAAATAACGTTTTCCTATATTTCAACTGTAGTTTGCAACTCCAGTCCAACAATGAGTTTTCAATTTTAGGTCATCAGAGGATGAACAAAACTTTAACATGGGAGGTATAGGAAAATAATTTCGAATTTGGCTTATAACTTTTAAAAAAGCTCACGTTGGTTTTGTTTTCAATTTTTTTCTGATAGTATGTTCATATGTCTACCATAATAAAAAAATTCGTTCAAATCTATCGACGCCAAAAAAATAGATCTTCATTATAGCCTAAAAATGACACGATTCTCTTTTTCCGCCATAAGATAACATGGGGAAAACAAATCGATTTATCTCAGAAACTGGACACGCGAATTGTTTAATTTTTTCAGGGATTGAGTTTTGCATGATTATCAATAAGTCACCAAAATTTCAAGTTAATCGGAAACATTGAGGTTATGGTGGTTATACCTTAAAATATACTAAAATAGTATTTAAAATAATTTATTGTATACTTATTTTTGTATGAGTTTTTAGCAATTCATTAAAATGTGGTTTGATTCCTTTAATGTTATTTAAAATTCAGTGCTATTTGAAAGTGGCAGACAGTTGTTGATTGTCGAACGAATTTGAACATTTTAAAAAATCGATTAAAAAACTCTTCAAGGTCAAACTCCCTATACTCATCCGTCTTAAATCTCTGACATGGACGTGGTCATGTAACTGTAATCATATTGATGAGATAATGTGTTATGCAAGGCAATATATTAATGCTCGGGTTGGCAAGGATTTGCACACACGAAGGTCTGCCTCCAGGGATGAACAGGCTATCTTGTTACTGCCATCAGTTCCAGAGAAACGCGACTCTTCTAGTCAGCTTTTTCAGTTGCGACACAAGAGGCAACAAATTGCTACTTTTTTATATGAAGGGAAGATTTAGGAGGAAATTCGGAAAATGTAAAACAGCGATAAGAGAAACATATTTTCTTCCAACCATTGATTCCATTTCTTAAGAGGCCTGGGTAAGCGAACGGGAATCGCACGGTTCGTCAGAGCGGTTTTTCGAAATTTGTTTTCACTCTTACAGAATGTTGAAAAACCAGATAGTAGCGACCTATTACACCCTAATATACTAATAAATATTGGCACACATTGGAGTACTGTATGACCTTTGGTACTACCTCAAAGTGTTAAATACGATATTATCGAAAAATAATCGTATTTAACACTTTGAGGTCATACCAGAGGTCATCATAAAGTATTCCAGTTTGTGGCAATATGTTGTCTATTAGGTTGTAATGGGCCGCTACTATCTGATTTTTTAAAACTCTGTAGTATGAAGACAATATTTAAAAAAAAAAAATCAAGAACAGTGCGTTTCCCGCTCGCTTACCCAGGCCTCTTAACGTTATTTGGATGACATTTTGATTTGGAGTGTTGGACAACGTTGGCTTAAACTCGTATTGCTCGACTCAGAATCAAAGAGCGGTGTGTAAAATCCAGCTAATTGCAGTTGGCTGGTTTATGCAGTTCTACACACTATTTCTACGTCTCGTTTTTGACAATCTGTTACATTATAGTTTACCATAAAAAACACTCCGTGTAAAAATACCAGCCAAGTCTCTTCAACTAAAAAAAAAATAGAAGAAATCTAAAAATTCAGCACTGAAAAGTAGTGATATCAAAAAAAGGCCAAGTCAAAACTTTTAAAAATTACTTGGCGCATCGTGCATATAAATAGTATAGAAGTAGGTCGGTAATCAAATATACTCATCTATACATAAAATATATCTATAATCCCATAGAAAAACGATGCGCCAAGTAATTTTTAAAAGTTTTGACTTGGCCTTTTTTTGATATCACTACTTTTCAGTGCTGAATTTTTAGATTTCTTCTATTTTTTTTTTAGTTGAAGAGACTTGGCTGGTATTTTTACACGGAGTGTTTTTTATGGGATATCATTCCTTTTTTCAGTTTATTCTTACAATTTGTAGCATATATTGTGGAACCAAAGACTATAATTCCTTTAAAAAAATACGCCTTTTTGATTTGGTTGCTAAGAAAAGTTGTGCTTGTTACTATGTATATGCTATAAATAATATGCTATAAAGTATAGCGGAAGTTTCGTTCCAATTGGTCCGCCGTTCTCGAGTTATGGCATCACTTCCGGTTTTCAAAATGGCGGCTGACTTCACTGCCACCTAAAATTTGTGTCTTTAAATGCTTTGTAACATTATAAGCCTTCTGAATATGTAGTTATTGTTATAAGAGATGATTTCATTCAAATTTGGCATTTTTATGACGTCATTTCCGGTTTCGGTAAAAGTACATTTCTATTTTGACTGTTGATATTTCATTGAGAAGACCATCCGAATCGTTTGGCGCTAGTTTCGTCCCAATTGGTCCATCAGTTTTTAAGATATGACGTCACTTCCGGTTTCAAAATGGTGGCACAAAAAATTCGTAAGGACAAGGTATCATCAGACGCCAAAAGTGCATATATGGTAAAAATTTCAGATCGATCGGCTCAGCCGTTTAGGCTGTGGCGCTGTCAACAGTGTTTCCTGATATCATCAGAATCATCATCTTCAGAATCAGAAAGTGGTGTAATTTTACATATTTCACGGCCCTCTAGCACGAAAATGACATACCCTATTGTTCCCAAATTCGGTATATGGGGTGGGGTGGGCCATAGCTCGAAATTAAGATATTTTGCAACAATGTGAGATTTTCCAATTTTAAGATCCAGTAGGCCGAAAATGCCATGTTGTTGCTTACAGTAAAAGTGGTTGGTCTGCTCCTCAGTTTATTAGGCATTTACGGTATGTTGAGTGAGTGTGAGTGTACGGTACGACTTGGCTGGGTGGAGCGACCGCTCCACTAGATGAATATTTCTGTATTCGAACATTACAAAAAAAAAACATGAACAAAAATATACAACTTTGGTTTGGAAATCTATCGGTTGATATTTCCTCTTATTTGAAATGAGATGTAACAATAAAATGTGTAACCTAATTTTAATGCCTTCCATGTTAAATGAATTGTGTAATAATAATAATGGCGATGTCACATCCTTCAAAAAGCTTCTTCATAATTGAAATGACCTCAGCATGAACTCTATTGTTTCATCATCAAAAAGAGCTTATTGTTTACACTTTTAATCAATGTTTTTACCTCTTTTAATGATGATAAACGATGTTGTGAGGGCGTGAAGTGCTCTGTGATTGGTTGCGTGGGGGGTTGCACAATTAGATCACTTGTCGGACAGAGAAGGCGTTATACTCGGCCAGTAAACAGAGTGAGACAGACAACACTCTATGTGAAGAGCAGGAATTATGAAAGACTTCAATACTGCAAGTGATGCAAATATCAGGCGGACATAATTTAGTCCTTATGGTAGCATGTAGGTGTAATGTTGATAAAAAGCGAATTAGATTCGAAAACATATCAAATCTATAATAAATTGAGTTGAAACAGGACCTCTATTTCACACACGGAACAGGTTGGCTGAGTGGTAACGCTCTGAAATTGTATTCCGGAGGCCCGCGTTCGATTCCCGCGGCCGTCCTTCCTGACTGGGTTTTTTTCTTGGTATTCCCTCAGTCAATAGGCAAATTCTAGGAAGTTACCCTACTAATTGGCCACGACCGCCTCCTTCCCACCTTCCATCCTTACCTAATCTTCACCATCATCTCCCAATCATCATCATAATTCATAATCATTCATCCGTCACCATTAGCCTCGCTGCAGAACAGTGCGACGTTAAGCCTCAAACAAAAACTAAATATCTAAATATCTATTTCACCCCATTTACAAGGTAAAATTTCCTATCAAATCTTTTATAAAATCACTTTTATATTTTGTGTTCGTCTGATTACTTGCAAATATCTGGCTCTACAGGTTTCGAAGATCAGTAAACATTTTATTGATTATGATTTGCTGTTACTAATTTAAAATATGATAAAAAATAACGATAATGTTCTTGAATCTTGTGTTCTCATCTCGTAGATATATTAAAAGAGAGAGAAAACATTTCGTCCAAATAAACATTGTCCGATCACAATCGGTAAATTTAGTTCTCTCTTCTTCTTCTTCTTCTTTAACTTATATATAGGATACAATCCTGTTCAAAACCAATTTAAAACGTTTTGTACTGAGCTCTTCATTCTAATGAATCCTTCCATCTCTTGTTTGGACGTCCTATTCTTCTCTTTCCTCTGGGCCGATTGTCCCGTGCAACCCTAACTAATCGCCCTTGATCCATCCTTGAAATGTGTTCATCCCAAAGAAGTCTTCTTTCCTTAATCCAATCAGCCACATCTGTAACTCTGCAGGTGTCCCTTATACTTTCATTCCGTATCCGATCCAGTCTCGTTTTACCTAATATTCTTCTTAAGACTTTCATTTCGGTTACCTGCGACTGATGTCTTGTCTTAGATGTGTCGGGTCTTGTTTCAGAAGCATAGGATATAATGGGTCTTATTACGCTCTTATATATCTGCGACTTCGCATCCTGGCGCAAGAACTTGTTCCTCCATATAACATCTCCCAAACATCCCGCTACTCTGTTGGCCTTCATGATTTGTCCATTCACCTCCTTCTCTATGTGTCCATAACTGGTGATAGTCGTTCCCAAGTACTTGTATTCTAAAACTTGCTCAATAATGTCACCATTAACCACTATTTTGCATCGAATGGGCTCTTTAGCAATCGTCATTGTCTGCGTCTTATTTGTAGAAATCTCCATATTATACAAACTACAAGCATTATTAAACCTAAAAACCAATCTCTGTAAGTCGTCCTCGTTATCAGCTATTAATATAGCGTCGTCTGCATAACAAATAATATTTATCGTACTTCTACCCAAACTGTATCCTTTAATTCCTCGAACAGACTTTATAATTTCATCCATAATCAAGTTAAAAAGAAGCGGGCTTAAAGAATCTCCTTGCCTTACACCCATGTTCATATCAATTGGTTCAGAGAACTGTCCGTTACATTTGACCTTAATTTAGTTCTGAACATAAACTTCCTCAATCAATACGTTTCCAACTTACACAAACATTTTACTTTTGTTTAATGGGATGTTTTCGTACGAGTAGGCGGGAATACTCCACAAGTCGATGACATGTAATCAGCATCAGTATTAGAGAGTCGCATCTGCCCAGGGGATCAATATCAGATACGTCCCTCTAGCACTGAGCTCCTGTGTTTCTGTCCAGCTCCTCTGACGACGCCCGCGGCACCCTGGCGGCGACACGTGAAGGCAACGGCAATGTCCACGTCGACGGCGACGTCGCGACGCCCAGGCCCAAGAGCTTCATGTCGTATCCCTGGCACGTGATCCAATCACTCAGGTCAACGACCTCCGACGGCGATATCGGCCATGATGACCTTGAGTCCAGTCTGGAGGTTAGTCAATAACTTGGACCTTGTTTAATCACATTGTAAGTCTGACGAGTGTAAATTAGAAATCAATGGAAAGCGAAGCTTGTAGAGTAGAATCGAGATGATAAAATGGAACGTGTGAAGTGAAAAATAGCCGGGACTCGACCCTGGGACCGTCCCTCATTTCACGTCTAATTTCCGCTCGTCAGAGTAGCTCAGCTGGTAGAGTTATGGCCCGGCAAGTCTGAGGTCCCGGGTTCGATCCCCGGTTCGACCGGACATTTTCCCATCGCATCAATATTTATTCACGTATACGAGTTTTTTTAAACGCTTTTCAATTATTGCTTGTGATGCGAATGCATGCGCATGGCAAAGCATTTTGATGTTGCTCAAATCAAGGCAGCATAATACTTGCAACTGACACCAATACGTGTTATTATAATTGAATCACTTATTCAAGAAAGTGCGTCAGTCCATAAAAAAGTGAAATCGACTTTTTTACAAAAATCTCTTAGCGTAGATACACATTTCAGCAAAGAAACGGCGTCAGTTCCATTACTCCTTATGGAAAACTATCAAAATCCCACCCAAAAGTAACGTAGGCATATTTCTAAGAAAGAGCATCAGTCCAGGGCTCACGCCCTATAATTATAAACTTATAAAAAACTTTACCTATACAAACTTATAAACTAACTTATAAACTATACATTTATACTTATGCTAACTTATAATAAAAGAAAAAAAACTAAACAATTCTAAATAATAAATACATCAATACTAGCCATATTGTGTGTTTCATTACTTGTATTCATGCACTTTAAATTAATAATGACGTTAACATTATATTCATAACAAGAAAGGGCGTCAGTTCAGATATTTAAAAATTATTAACATTGACTATGGTTTTATAATCAATATTTTGTTCCATTAAAAATTACCATTTTGTTATTATCTATTATTTAGGTAAGTTTGTATAAAGTAATAAAAAAATGTCCTGAACTGGAGACAGTTTCTTTGTTTCTCGGAATCACCGCAAATGGACTGACGCCCTCTCTTCAATAAGTGATTCAATTTACATTGCATGCAAAACCAAAGCTCACTGTCCTCCTCGGGTCGAGACCTAGTTTATTTCTATGTAAAAGCTTGTTAAATTTTCAATGCAATCGTCATTAGAAATGACATGCCAGTATTTGTCTGCCTCGTCATTACACTTGATAATGCGTGATTGGCGAAGATAACGCGAATATCCTCATCAGCTGTCAGTCAGAGCAAACAATAAGAGTCAAGTGCCTCACAGAGACTTTTGTCACGCTTCTCTTGGGAAGAGCATCATAATGGGAGGAATTCAGCAGTAAATACAAGGATAGGTGATTAAAGATCATTGGACATTTTTAAACTGATATTATTGCATGTAGAGAGGGAATATTTAGCCGACAAGACACACATCAAAAGATACTGGAAATCAAACTGCAACGGAACAGGTTGGCTGAGTGGTTAACGCTCTGAACTTGTATTCCGGAGGCCCGGGTTCGATTCCCGCGGCCGTCCTTTCTTACTGTTTTTTTTTCGTGGTTTTCCCTCAGTCGACAGGAAAATGCTGGGAAGGTACCCTACTAATAGGCCTCCTTCCCACCTTCCATCCTTACCTACTCTTCACCATCATCTCCCAATCATCACCATAATCATTCATCCGTCGCCATTAGCCTCGCTGCAAAACAGTGCGACGTTAAGCCCCAGACAAAAAAAATAAAAATTGCATGTGAAATATTTTCGAAGCCGGAGTCACATAGAATACGTGGTCCAGTTTCTGATGAAAACTGAAATGGAATTACTCGTTCGAAATTTTCCTCGTTTTATCAGACTTTGAATGAACATTTCTTGATGACTTTTCATCTCAGAATAATAATTTTTTGTTTATTTACATCCTAAACATGTATACTTACAATATGTCATGTTTCCAATTCGTTCTACAACTATAGAGAGTTCCCTATTCACAAATATGTTTCTATGTAACGTCATACACACAATTATACAGACAATCTGCGACAAAATCCAGACTGTCTCAAACATGCTGCCATTTCATGATATACCTACACGTGTCACACATGAACTTAGTGTTAAACTGCATTATTCATGAATACGATAAGCCGAGCTACATACATCTACGAAGCAAATTACTCAACAATGTTCAACAGTTATTCACGCACAGCAGGTCGATGTGTAATTACATCGCAAAGTTTTACGAGCTAAACCAATGAGACGTGAAAGAATTGCTTGTAAAGCAAGCTCAAGGTCGAGGTCTAGCTGTTGGAGAAGGAGCTTTTAGGGGTTTCTCTTCAGTCACGTTCACAGGTTGTTCACAGGTTGTTCAGAGGTATTTATAGTGAAGTGTTCGTGTCAAAAATGTACAATATTGTTTTATTAGTTATTATACACATTTTATGATCAAATTTGAACCCATAAACCAATTTTATGGTAGGTACACTCGAACAAATAATAAACGGTGTTCGAAAGAAAAGGATTGGCTGATAAAGGTTTGATGTCATCATTCCCTAACTCGTCTTCTAACTCTAGAAGGTGAGCTCTGATTTCATTGATAACAAGAATCGATTGTCAAGGAACCTGACCACTAGCCAATCCGTTTTGTTCAAATACCGTTTTTAATTGTTTGAGTGTACATTTCAAAAACAGTACAACTGGTGAATGTCCTCAAACGTAGAAATAAATGTGAACATATGTGACACATATAAATTACATTTAAAATGTTTAAGCAAGAGAAAACATGTCTAAGCCTTTTTAGTCATAAAAAGTAATAGAAAAGTAAAATGTTTCGTCTGCTGCAATCTAAAGCATCGGGGTAGTTGCAGTGTTGCCAGGTGTCTGCTAGTGCAAAGAGTGTAAATATTTATAAGACACGCACGACTGTTTGCGACAATGGTTTAAGTAGTATAGTTTGTAAATGTAATATAATTTTAAAAGAATTAATCCACAATGTATTTGTGAAAGGTAAATAAAGGTTCATATCTTGTGCAGAGCCGCGTGTGGAGCCTAATGCGCCGGCAGCCGCGCAAGAGCCGCGTGTCCGACTGCACCGACGTCGCCGTCAACTACTCGGACACGACGGAGCTGCACTCGATGCTGCCCACGACGCTGCCCCCCGCGGCGTCGCGACGTCACCGCTTCAGCGTCGCGGCGCCTGTCAAGGACGAGGACAAAGTCAAGGGCGAGGTCTGTCTGCTGACTGACAGTCCCTTTAGGATACTGAGGGTGAGTTGACGAGAAGTTGCTCCTAATGACGTCTCCTGATCATGATTGATGATCTTCTGTTAAGAAACTGGATTTCTGCGGAAATCTTTCATGGCCAATTCTTGTGATTCACGTTTTAACGTGGCGCGATCACTCGATATAGCACAGTTTTATTTATTTTTGAAATTACTATTTCAAAATACCTTTTACAATAGTTCAACTATATTTAAGTATTAAGGTGCTGCAAGCGCTAGCGATTTTGCTGCTTTTTGTAGACACTATTTGAGATACGATTGGAGACGAAACGGGTAGACCAAATTATTTGAAATTTTAATCGTGATTAGATAAAAGACAAACTTAGGGTTATCCCTTGGTACATTTTTAATTTTTTGTTTCGTTAATTAGTAATAATTAGTGGCTTTTTGGTGAAAAATTAGCTGTTTTCTTGTCTCCCTGGCCGCCGTATAAAATTAAATTTCAAAAATGTGCCAAGTGATAACCCTAAGTTTGTCTTTCATCTAATCATGATTAAAATTTGAGATCAATTGGTTTACGGGTTTGGTCTCCAATCGTATCGCAAATTTCATAGTTTTGCGCGGTTTTGTTGAATAACCGGCGCCTAATTAACGATGCAATATGCAAAAATGAAAAAGTGCTACTAATATGCAATCAGAGTGATCATGTGAACATCCTGTAAAAGTTACACTCGCTTATGAAACAATTTTTCTCTCTAAATTTTCTAAAACGGCCGAGCGCTAGTATCACCTTAAAGACTCATTTAATGTCCTATAGTTTGCAACTCCCGCCCAATAATGAATTTTCAATTTTATGTTTTTTGAGAATGTACAAAACTTAACATGGTAGGTATAGAAAAACAATTCGAATTTGGTGTATATCTTTTAAAATGGTACACGTTGGTATCGTTTTCATTTTTTTCCCTGATAGTATGTCCGTAGGTCTACCAGAAGAAAAGTTTTTTGTTAAAATCTAACGGTACAAAAAAATTAGAACTTCAAATTACACAATTTTACTTGGCTGCCATAAGATAACATGGTGGAGAAACCTCAAATTATCTCAGAAACTAGACACGAAAAGTGTTTAATTTTTTTAAGGATTATGTATGGCATGATTATCAATCAGTACACAAAAATGTATGAAGATCTGAGACTATGCCTCGAGTGATCGCGCCACCTTAAACTCATTTAATGTTTGCATTGTATAAAACTTAAAAGAGTTGACAACTATTGCCTATTTTCGTTTTAAACGGTTACAAAACGTAAATCTCAAGAATTGGCCCCCAGGATGATATGACAATTTTTAGTGAAAAATTTCCTACCGGACCGGGGCTCGAACCTGGAACATCTCACTTTCCGGGCGAGAGCTCTACCAACTGAGCTACCCGGCCGGACCGACGGATATTAGACACAACGCACAGATTAGGGTTATGTGAGGTGTTTTTTGTTCTGTATTTTTCCATTTTTTCTGTCATAATCTTGGACTTGGATTTCTGTGTATAACATGAAGAATTAATAACTAATTTTTCATATAATACCTTTTATTCCACTCACGATTTACAGGGAAAAACAATGAGACAAATGTAAGTAGTAATATAAAAGCTTGTCGTTGCGGTATTTGCTCTCTAGGACCACATAGGGACACAAATTCTAGGGGAAGTTAAACTGAAATGGTTTAATATTATTGAACTTTCGAAGCTTGACATTCTTGTCTTTATTCATAAAACTCTCTTTAATTTTAGTTTAATATAAAGAAACTGTGATGTCCATAAGTATGATACCCGAGGAAAAGATAACTGTGTTGTAGAAAGGAAAGGAAAACGATATTTCATGTCTATTTTTGTAGCTTGTGAATTATTATAATGAGTTAGGTTTATTGGAGCAATTAAGGATATCAAACATGTCAAGACCGAATGTTATGACCTACTATTCAACACGCAAATATTTAATTTTTAATTTAATGTACCTTTTTTTACGATATAAAAATATTAGGATAATTACAATTATTATACAACCTGCTAACAGAGCAGTAGACAATGGCAAGATTAATCTACCATCAACCGACCACTGCCTCTTAAGACAATATCGTTTTCTTAAGATAAGATAAAAAAGAAGCAATAAAAATATTGGGTGTAGATTTGTGTAATGTGCCTAGCCCATTCTCTCCCAATGTTTAGTGACAAGCAACTTGACATACATTCACTTTTGATGTGACACTGGTTCTCAACCGGTAGGATTGGGGATTGCTATACCGTAAAGAATGAAATATTGTAGTTTTTAAACAAATTCTCATAATTGCGGAGATACTCATAGGACCAAAACTTAAATCGCCGAAAATTATTATCTAAAACTTAAAATTAGTCTTCATTATGGAATTACAAATTCCCACACCCGCATGGCACTGGGGGCCCCCTGTCCCCCATGGTGATTCGTGGGGAAACTGTTGTATGCAGATTTGCCTAAATATAGAACGAAACTAAACTATTTTCAATATTCTGTGTTATTTTCAATGCACCTCTGAGTTAAATAAATCTATCTTAGGAGTGGGGAATAATTTGTTATTATTATTAATTTATTGGAGTACATGAAATTAAATACAATAAAATAAGTACATTTCTCTCCCCGATAAGTAATACCTGTGTCGGGGAGATATGCTGAAGTAGTATAATTATAACGTACACATGTTTCAGTAGAAACAGGTGTCAAAACATGAAAATAACTAGACTCACACTAGACTTACAACTAGACTCTAAGCATAATGATGAAAGGGGGAATGAGCAATAAGGTGCGGATAATAAGCTATGGGAATCCGCGAAAACAGAAGTTATTTTTAATGGATCCGTGGAATAGAAAAGTTTTAAAACCGCTTACGAATAAATGTTATCAGTGGACACCATTATTTTTATTTATTTATTATTTATTTATTTATTTATATTTATTTTTAATATACACACTTTCTCTAAACATAGAAAAGTGACGATAGTGAAACATACCTGGGAAATTATTCATGAAAACGGTTAATGTCGGCGAAGGACGTTGATTTTAAATATTTAGCTTAAACTTGACATTGTCCAACGGGTACATTACCGTCATTTCAAGGTCCAGGCATTTTTCGTAAAGTAGCCTATTTATTAATTTATCCAAATTGCAGATATTACTTATTACTTTATGACGTCACCTAACGGTGGACTTCCAGTGAAGTGATAAACATTACCAACGTTCCAAACCACATTCAAATTTAAAACCTGCAATCAATACTTTCCATATCTGTTCCAAATATAAACTGCTATTAGATAATATATTAGAGAACTTAAAGATATTTGATGACTTTCCATTAGATGACTTTCATCTGGAACTGGAAGAGGACGAAAGGAGGGACAAGGATTCCTGGCGTCTAAGGATGCGAGACACGGCCACGGCTGTAAATCACTCGCAATATATAAAGATATTTGACGAAAATTACAGGTTTATTCTGATGTCATAAGTGGGAGATTATAATAATTGATTGAAGAGCTCTGTCTACGATTACGTACTAAATAAATAATGATGTGTACATTAATTACTTACACAATCAATAACTAAGTATCTGTACTAATTAGCAATACAGTACGTGAGCGAGTATACAAC
The DNA here is from genome assembly GCA_934045905.1 of Leuctra nigra. Classification (NCBI taxonomy): domain Eukaryota; kingdom Metazoa; phylum Arthropoda; class Insecta; order Plecoptera; family Leuctridae; genus Leuctra; species Leuctra nigra. Next base: position 31,812,849 of record OW203764.1, on the reverse strand, counting down.
AACGTATTTTTACATTTTTAACGGAAAATACCGGGTGGCGCAAAATAAAATTCCCCCTGTTTGAGAGGTCCCTACATCAAAATTATAAAAGATAAAGGGCTGAAGATATTTGAACAAAATACTGAACAAAATATATGAAATTGTAATAAGTGCAATTTTCAGAAATATTCTAGTAGGTACTGCGAAAAAGTTGCGTGCGTTGAAATATTGTTTATACCAGCGTTTAGTTTAAATAGCGCGCGTTTGAGTTGAAACAAGAACCAGAAGCTCATAATTTGACATAAAAATGACTCCATTAAGTAAAGCATGTCAATATCATATAGAGACTTGGTTTCAAGAAGAGATATCCCCATAAAAAACACTTCGTGTAAAAATACCAGCCAAGTCTCTTCAACTAAAAAAAATATGAAATCTAAAAATTCTGCACTGAAAAGTAGGGATATCAAAAAATGAGCCAAGTCAAATTTTATTCGAAAATCAAAAAATACTTGGCGCATCGTGTATATAAATATAGTATAGAAGTGCCAAAAATCAAATGTACCTATAAATATATGTAATATACCTATAATGCCTTTAAAAACGATGCGCCAAGTACATTTTGGTTTTTAAAATGAAGTTTTGACATAGCCCATTTTTTGGTATTACTAATTTTCAGTGCTGAATTTTTAGATTTCTTATATTTTTTTATAGTTGAAGAGAATTGGCTGGTATTTTTACACGGAGTGTTTTTATGGGGATATCACTCCTTTTTTTAGATTATTCTCACAACTTGTAATACTCATAGGAGCAACAATAATCAACTAATCGGAACAAATAATTCCTTTAAAAGCCGTTTTTGAGATAGGGCATCACTACCGGTTAACAAAATGGCGGCTGAAATCACTGCCACCTACAATTTATTTATATAAATGATATGTATCATTATAAGCCTTCTGAATATGTAGTTATTGCAGAAGGTGGTGATTAAAGTCTGATTTTTCACTTTTATGACGTCATTTCCGGTTTCGGCAATAGTTAATGTATATTTCGACTATGCCATATCATATAGATGACCGTCTGAATCGATTGTTTTAAATTTGGTTTCGATCGGTTGAGCCGTTTTCGAGATATGACGTCACTTCCGGTTTCAAAATGGCGGCATAAAACCAGTCATAAAAAAGGCACCTCAGCCGCCAAAAGTGCACATGTGGTAAAAATTTCAGATCGATCGGTTCAGCCGTTTAGGCTGTGGCCCTGTCAAGAGGGTTTCCTGATATCTGAATCTGAAGAAGAAGAAGAAGAAGAAGAAGAAGAAGAAGAAGAAGAAGAAGAAGAAGAAGAAGAAGAAGAAGAAGAAGAAGAAGAAGAAGAAGAAAAAGAAGCAGATAGGTTTTAAAAGGGGTGTAATTTCACTGTTTTTGCGGCACTCTAGCTCGCAAATGGCATGACAAATTGTTCCCAAATTTGGTATATGTGGTGGGGTGGGCCATAGCTCGAAATTAAGATATTTCGCAACAATGTGAGATTTTCCAATTTTAAGATCCAGTAGGCCGAAAATGCCATGTTGTTGCTTACAGTAAAAGTGGTTGGTCTGCTCCTCAGTTTATTAGGCATTTACGGTATGTTGAGTGACTGTGAGTGTATAGTACGACTTGGCTGGGTGGAGCGACCGCTCCACTAGATGATCAGCAACACATATTTATCCTATTGCAATACTAGATTATTAAATAATCGCAGATTTATTTTTTTATTTTTTATTTTTTATATATTTTTTAACTTATGCCGCTGTCACTTGGCCTATGGGAGGAAAAGAGGAACAAAAGTTACAATCATCGCATATGAAATTTCTAATAAGTATATAGCTGGTTTGATTAAACTAGACAGAGTGAAAAGTGTCAAGATAAGAAAGGATTTTGGGATGGAAAGGTTGGGATTCAAGGTTGGACGGGAAAGGTTGAGATGGTATGGTCGAGTGAAGAACATGGGAAGGAATAGGATACCAAGAAGAGAATTTCAAAGATGGAACGGTGTTGGGAAAAGAAAACCAGGAAGACCGTGTACAACATGGATAAGAGCAGTAGAAGCAGATGTGATTGAAAGGAGAGGTTATTGGGAGACGATTGTAGAAGAGAAGTGGTGGACTGATCGAGATAAATGGCGAGAGTTTACTGGAAGACCGGAGGGAGAAGAAGAGGAAGAAGAGTTGGGGGAAGAAGAAGAAGAAGAAGAAGAAGAAGAAGAAGATGACGTGATGGACTTGGCCAGTCGGTTGCGAATCAGAAGACCCTAGATTTATATGATGGGATCATCTCCTGACATGATTTGTAATTGTAAACAGGATTAGATTAAATAAAAAAGTAACTTTTATATGTGATTGCCGAGTCTACAATACTTGATGAAATCCATGTTTTATGAAGCACAAAAAGGCGGCCCCTACTTTTTTTTAAACGGCTTCACCGATTGTCTTCAAACTTTCAAAGGTTATAGATAAAGAGTTGATCAGTGTCTCTAGTGGCCCCAAAGTTTTATTTTTTGTTTAGTTTTTTCAGGGCAGAGGTGCCAAAAAGACTCATATATTGCCCATGTTAGTCCTCAAAGCGAGAAAAAACATTTTTTATTATTTTTTTCGATTACTAGAGACACAGATTTACTCTTTATCTCTTTGCTGCTAAATTTTGAAAACAATCGGTCAAGCCGTTTAGAAAAAAGTAGGGACCCCTTTTTATGGTGCTTTGTGGTTTTCAATATTTGAATTAAAATAACTTACTTCACGGCAGTATTAGTAGAGGGCAAAGTGGTATCCCGTAGGATCGTCGTGAAGGGAAGGTGCCACCTATCTCACTAAATGCTCACTAGGTCCAAAATGCTCCTATCTCACTAGGTCCAAAACCTAAAAAAATTTGGTGCCACCCCCAGACCCCTGGCGGGGGCTGGGGGCTGGGGGCTAAAGTGATTCATTCCTGTACCCTACACGTAAAAATATATAGGATTAATTTTTTTTTATTTAAGATCAAAACTGAATGCCCTATTGTGAAAAAAATTTATTTTAAAAAATTTTGGCCGCTATCTTGGAAAAAAAATTTGAAACATTAAGAATTTATATACACTTTAAATCGGTCATTGGACGAACAAATGTCCCAAACAAAAGTTATAGTACTCATAAAATGCAATAACTTTGTAATTTAACATTTTTTTTCTATCACCAATACTTTATGAGTAAGAGCCGATTTAGTGCCGTTTTTCGGAGCGGGATAGGGACTACACAATGTTAATTGATCTCGGGGGGCCTTGAACGGAGTGAATTTTACCGCTTTTTTATGACATCGTAGCGCCGAAACCGTTCATCCGATCTAAAAAATCTTTGCGGAATATGAAAGGTACATTCTTTGGGTCAACTTTCCCGAATTCGCAACAATCTTCTGTTTTCCATTGTTGAGAAAAAGCAATATTTCTTGAATAGAAATCGAACTTATTTTCAATTCGTTTTTATGGAGGTAGTACAGGCACAAGTGAATTATACCGTAGGATTGTTGTGAAGGGGGCTGGCACCAAATGCCATTTGATAAAGCATGCTTTGAGATGTATGAAAAGTCATGGTGCCAACCTCGCAACCCTGGCCGGGGGCGGGGGCGGGGGGTATTTTCCAAAAAATCGACGGTTTCAAAAAAAATCTGAAAAAATTGGCACACAAATCCGTTTAATTGATTTTTCGATAACCATATTCGAACAGCTGTAACTTTTTTTCTACATTAGTAATGTTTTTGAAACTTTCACACATCAAACCTTGGTATATTTGTTATAATATGTGAGATGTTTAGCCAAATTACTGAAGAAGTTTTATCACAGCGATATCTCGCCCATTGGACCTTTTCTTGCGCCAACCGGAATTAATAACCGGCCCACGTTGTTCAGTATGTATAAAAAGCTCTTTTTGTAACCTTTTTTCCCCAAGATGGCGGCGTTGGACATTTTTGTTTACTTTTTTTCTAATTACATAATCCAATTTATGTGTGCCAATTTTTTCAGATTTTTTTGTTGAAACCGTCGATTTTTTGGAAAATACCCCCCGCCCCCGCCCCCGGCCAGGGTTTCGAGGTTGGCACCATGACTTTTCATACATCTCAAAGCATTCTTTATCAAATGGCATTTGGTGCCAGCCCCCTTCACAAAAATCCTAAGGTATAATTCACTCGTGCCTGTACTACCTCCATAAAAACGAATTGAAAATAAGTTCGATTTCTATTCAAGAAATATTGCTTTTTCTCAACAATGGAAAACAGAAGATTGTTGCGAATTCGAAAACGTTGACCCAAAGAATGTACCTTTCATATGCCGCAAAGATTTTTTAGATCGGATGAACGGTTTCGGCGCTACGATGTCATAAAAAAGCGGTAAAATTCACTCCGTTCAAGGCCCCCCGAGATCAATTAACATTGTTGAGCGAGCGAAGCGAGCGTCACCACGGTACTCTTATGGCACTTTCTCTGTGTTTTTTTTTTGTGTTCACAGCCCAGGTCAAACGGCACAACCAATCGATCTGAAATTTTGCACATATACTAACGTAATCTATGCGGTCCCTGGGATCGTTTTTGAACGGGCTCATGTGATTGGTTCAAATTTAAAAAAAAATATCTTTTGATTGGTTGTTCCGAGCAATTTGAAATTTTGACAAGTCATTACGACCAACATTGTACCCAATCATACAAAGTTTCAGCCAAATCCTCCCATTGGTTAAAATTTAAAAAAATCTTTCATATGATTTTTGAAATTTAAACTAGAACCGTATGACCGATCAACTTAAAACTTTGCATGGTCATTAAGACCAACATTATCTGTATTTTTGACAATTTTCAGACTTATCTGTGTTTAAATCGAAAAGCTATTGACATTTTACGGACATTTAGCGTGTTGGCTGTCAAATTACTCAAAAATGTTGATCACGGCTACTTCGACTCTTTATAGTTCCAAGGTAGTTAGAGCAGAAACTTTCAAACGTATGAAACTGATATGACCGTTCAAAAGATCGTCTAATACTGTGTAAGTACACACACTTTTATCATATGAGTGGTCCCAGGTATATTTTTTTAAATAGATCCTATGATTTTTGAATATTAACAAGGAACATTCTAATCATAAAGGTTCAATCAATCAACCTAAAACTTTGCATGGTTATTGGGAATAATACTTTAGGAATAATTGGAGATTTTTATACCTACAAAGTACAAGTCTGTCGAATTTCAAGAATTATTGGCTTTTAATGATATTTTCGATAGACATAATTTCGGTTCAAGGTGTTGCGCGTGTCCGTGCTCGCTCATCAACGCGTTACACTCAGAGATGGGCAAAATACATTCAAAATGTATCAGAAATACAAAATACAAAATACTTCATTTTTTTGCTGTTAAAATACAAAATACAAAATACTTGAGCTCCTAGCATCAAAATACAAAATACGTATTTAAAATACAAAATACCTTTCAAAAATACACCAAGCAAATAATTTTTTCGACAAATAATATTTATGAATGCAAAGATTTTACTAGGAAAACGCTCAGTGTAACGCGTTGATGAGCGAGCACAGAACATGCAACATCCCCAGAGTCATGATACACGACACGGCACAAGACGATTTTCTCTGCAATTTTTCAATCTCCATAATACTCTGGATGAATAACAGATCCATTGTGTCGTGAAGTCTTACCTACATACCTTCTCCAGAAATCTCTTGTGACATCCCATACTAAACTCGTAAAATTACAATTAATACTTGACTGATTGGGCTTACAATATGTAAAATTTAATATTAAGTTGGTCTTGATCACCATGCAAAATTTGAACTTAATGTGAACATTTTTATTGTCGACCAATCAGAAGATATTATTTAAACTTAAACCAATTAGAGGATTTGGCCACCGTACTGCATCCGATTTTATGCGCTAGCTCAAAAATGCTTTCATTTTACTTCACATTGTGGATAGCTTGGCTGCTCTACAGGCCTTGCCTTGGAGCAGAAGCTTAAAGAAGGCAGGGATGACAATTTAGTATACATTTTTCAAGATTACGGAATAAAATGACCTTTAAATGACAAAACTTTTGAAAATAACGACAGATTAGACTGAAAATTGGCAAAAATACCTCAAATGTTGGTACCAATGACCACGCGAAGTTTTAAGTTGATCGGTCAATCTGTTCTAGTTTAAATGTCAAAAATCACATGAAAAATGGTTTTAAATTTTAACCAATAGGAGGATTTGGCTGAAACTTTTTATGATTGGGTACAATGTTGGTTGCAATGTTTTTGCTAAATTTCAAATTGATCGAAGCAACCAATCAAAAGATAATTTTTTTTAAATTTGAACCAATCACGGGAGCCCATTCAAAAACGATCCCAGGGATCTCATAGATTACGTTAGTATGTACAAAATTTCAGATCGATTGCTTGAGCGGTTTGACCTGGGCTGTGACCACAAAAAAACAAACAAACAAACAAACACTCAGAGAAAGTGCCATAAGAGTACCGTGGTGACGCTCTCTACGCTCGCTCAATGATTTATTAAGGTTGAATTTTTAAACGAGCTACCTCATAACGTCTCAAAATTGTTAGTAAAGTGTGAATAAAGTTAAACCAAAAGTCGCCCGGCGGGACAAAGAGTTGCCCCCCCCCCCCCCCCCCCCATCATACAACCTCTGACACAAATCCTGATTCCTGCCCGCTCCAAGATCTTTTTGGCAAAGTATTGAATGTTATCTCGATTGACATTGACATCACACAGGCGCGTAGGAACTGCTTTAATCATGGAAGGGGAGGAGGGATTGTGACACCCTAAGTAGGAGGGGGTCTGGGGGCGAAACCTGAAGTCTTTGCCCCGCAGGGCGTTTTTTAGAATTTAACAAATTAAAAGTGATTCTAGGGCACTAAAATGAACAAACTGAAGCAAACAAACGTGCAATTGTTGCCCCGCAGGGTGGTTTTTCGAATATAAGCAATTTGAAAGTAATACTGGGATGCTGAACATATCAAATTACAACAATAAATACGATTTTTTGGAATTAAGCAATTTAGTGATTCTGGGATGCTAAACTTATCTGCTTGAGTGGGGTGGGATTATCCCCCCATATTCCTACGCGCTTGACATCACATAATTATTCCAATTACCAATGCATAATCAACACTCTCTGTTCCTTTAAAATTATTGTTGACAGTCATGGACATTCACTCTATTTCTGGACAAAAGATAACAATAATTCATATCATTAATACATTTTACAGTATTTTGTATTTTATTAATGCTGAAAATACAAAATACTCTGAAATAATGTATTTGAAATACAAGATACAAACTACTCCTTAAAAAGTTCGTGAAAATACAAAATACAAAATACATAATGTATTTAAAATACGTATTTAAAATACATGTATTTTTAAAATACATGTATTTTCGATACTGCCCATCTCTGGTTACACTGAGCGTTTTCCTAGTTGATCGAGCGAAGCGAGCGTCTCCTTTTGGCTCTTTTGGCACGGACCTCTGTATTTTTTTTTTTTTTTTTTTTTGCTGCTAATAGCCGATACACAGGTCGCACCGTTTCACCGATCGATCTGAAATTTTGCACACATGTAAAACCAACCTTCTCTGTTTGCAGACCCTAATTTTTTTGAAATCCATTAATTGGTTGAAATTTAAATAAACATCTCCTGATAGGCTGAAAAATGAAAATGGACTTCGACAAATGTGATCGACCTTATATTTTGCATGGTCATTAACATTAACATTGTCTCTTATTTTACAAATTTTCAGCCAAATCCTCCCATTGGTTAAAATTTAAAAAAATATTTTATGTGCTTTTTGAAATTTAAACCAGAACCGTTTGACCGATCAACTTAAAATTTTGCATGGTCATCGGGTCCAACATTATCTGTATTTTTGACAATTTTCAGACTAAACTGTGTTTAAATTCAAAAGTTATTGACAGTTTACGGATATTTTGCGTGTTGGCTATCATACTTCTCGAATTTCATATTTCACGGCATCTTCGAATCTTCACTTCAAGGTTGTTAGAGCAGAAACTTTCAAACGTATATTATGAAACTGATATGACCGTTTAAAATTTTTTTGAACGATATCCTGTGATTTTTGGAAATTAACAAGGAATCGTTCAATCATAAAGGTTCAATCGATCAACTTAAAACTTTGCGTGGTTATTGGGACCAATATTTTAGGAATTGTTGGAGATTTTCATACAAGTCTGTGACAAAATTCAAGAATTATTGGCTTTTAATGACATTTTCGATAAACATAATTTCGGTTTGAGGTGTTGCGCGTATCCGTGCTCGCTCATCAACGCGTTACTCAGAGCGTTTTCCTAGTGTAGTCCCTATCCCGCTCCGAAAAACGGCACTAAATCGGCTCTTACTCATAAAGTATTGGTGATAGAAAAAAATGTTAAATTACAAAGTTATTGCATTTTATGAGTACTATAACTTTTGTTTGGGACATTTGTTCGTCCAATGACCGATTTAAAGTGTATATAAATTCTTAATGTTTTAATTTTTTTTTCCAAGATGGCGGCCAAAATTTTTTAAAATAAATTTTTTTCACAATAGGGCATTTAGTTTTGATCTTAAATATAAAAAAAAAATCCTCTATGTCCTTTCGTGTAGGGTACAGGAATAAATAACTTTAGCCCCCAGCCCCCGCCAGGGATCTGGGGGTGGCACCAAAATTTTTTACGTTTTGGACCTATATATGCATTTAGTGAGATAGGTGGCACCTTCCCATTCACGACGATCCTACGGGAGCTTTAAATCGACCTTTTGGCCCCCTACTATATATGCAACATGCAACACACGATTAAATGTCACAAATGTTACGTTACACAAATGTTACGAGCAAATGCATTTTCATGCATTTCTAGGATTTTTTACATCGGAATCGAAATTTTCTGCGAGTCCTGTCGACTCTTAAGAATTCTGAGAAGCGTATTGTAATATTTGTCATGGTAATATTCTGTGCACACAAACAGTAAAACATTAAGGCCACACGACATGTTTTTGTTGGTTCAAAAATGTTTACTCTGCCAACATAATCGAACTCACGTGTTGTTTGAATCCGATGAACTATACAATTCAGTCTGCATTTGATCAGTTCGCAATTAGAAACTATCTTTCCTCTAGCTCTTGCTCACTAACGCAGCAATCACGCTGGCTTCGTTCACTTGTTTTCTTCTCTTCATGTATATGAAACACAATCAAGTCGACATTATGTTTTAATCAACACCTAGCACTCGATTAAAACATTTTCATTAAAACATGTTTTTTCCTGGAAGAAAACTCCCCTTTGAGTTCTGTGAAGTCTGGGAGAATTCTGATGCAAAAGACTAATAATTCGATATAAAATATGTCGAGGATTGCTTTTCATGTCACAGCAAAATCAATTAAGAAAAATGTGTGCTGTTATTCCTCATGTTAGGGCATATTATTGTAGGTTAGCCGTTTCCAAAGTGCGTCGTGGCTCGTTTAGAAAATTGAGAGAGAAAAATTGTTTCGTAAGTGGGTGTAACTTTGATCGGATGTTCACGTGGTCATATGATTGTATATTAGTAGCACTTTTTTATTTTTGCTTCGTGCTTAGGCGTTGGTTATTCAACTAAACCACTCAAAACTATGAAATTCCGATACGATTGGAAACTATATAAACCAGTTAACCAATTGATCTCAAATTTTAATCATGATTAGATAAAAGACAAACTTAGGGTTATCACTTGGCACATTTTTTTAAATTAAATTTCATACGGCACCCAGCGATACAAGAAAATAGACCAATTACTAATTAACAAAGCAAAACATAAATAATACACCTACTAGGGATAACCCTAAGTTTGTCTTTTATCTAATCATGACTAAAATTTCAAATCAATCTTCATTTTGTCTCCAATCGTATCCATTAAAGTGCCTGCAAAACGCGGCAAATCGCTCGGGCATGTAGCAGCTTAAGTTTTTATTTTTGCGATATGCTCTGACTTTGAGTGCCTTGGAATATCCTGGTAATCTAAGGGTCGTGAACTGAAAAGTTTTGGAACCACATGCACTAAGTAATCGTTTCTGTAATGTTGAGAAGACTACAGCGACAAAAACGCTCTTAAGCTTTATGTGAAGAAACTAAAACAAAATGGCACAGCAAAGTGGTGTCAACTTTGACAAAGTATTATCTACTCTAAAGCTGCGTTCCCATACTTCGCTTTCGCTTCGCATTCGGTTCGCTTTCGCAAAATGGCTACCTTTTAACACAGAAAATCGTCCATGTTTAATTTCGTCTCCGAAATGCAAAAATGTTGGACCAACTTCAACTTCGACGAAACCGAAACGCGCGAAATCCGGAAGTGATGCGATATATCGAATCTCCATTTCCGGTCGACCTCGAGCTTATATTCGATATTCGATTAATGAACATATGTTTTGACGTTTTGACGTTTCAACTTTAAGTTTCACTTTTTCCGCATTTTCTTGCAGTTCTTGCTTATTATCTGATTATTATCCGTCATTTTGTTTTTAACTATTGGCAGAATACTATTTATGTTTCGCGTATCCATGAATACGCGAAACGCGCGAAACAGAAATTATGGAAACGACTACAAACTACGCGACGCGAAAGCGAACCGAATGCGAAACGAAAGCGAAGTATGGGAATCCAGCTTAAGACTGCAGAGAGAGTTTGAGTTACGTCAGCCATTCATCTACCTACCTCACACCCTGATGTTTACATAATTTTGTCGCCAATAACTTACTAATAGATCACTTATATGAAAAGTAAAATCAACATTTGCATGTAATTATCGACAAATAGTTCGCTTATTGACTGGCAAAGTTCAGTGAACTCTCAGAAACCCCCCAATCATAATTTCTAAAAGTCACAAACTGAAATCCACCAACCTTTTCTTGACAGACCAATATCATAATTACAAAACTCTGAACATTTTAAAAATTACTTTGAGTGTAAGTGTACAGTACGACTTGGCTGGGTGGAGCGACTGCTCCACTAGATTTTCAGTATTTCGACGAAAGAATGTACGGATCTTTAATCAATGATGAGACATTCCATCAAATAATTTCCATGTAGTCGCTTTTACTTAGGAGCTTGGTAATCAGGCACGTAGGATGGGGGGATGGGCGGGATTATCCCCCTCAATCTAGCAGTCTGACCCCCCAATTTCAAATACACAATTATGTTTAGAATCCCAAAATCACATTTAAATTGTTTATATTCGAGAAAAACGCCCTGCGGGGCACAATTAGAGGTTTGTTTGCTTCAGTTCGTGCATTTTAGAGACCAGAATCACTTTTGAATTGATTACATTCTAAAAAACGTTCCGAGAGGCTCAAACTGGGACCACCCCTCCGGGTGTTATAATCCCCCCCCCCCCCATATGAAAAGTAGTTCCTACGCGCCTGTTGGTAATGATGTTTGATAGATTAATGGGAATAAAAAGGATAAAAATAATATGGCGAAAATCACAAAGTTCACCATGACCTTGAACCGGATCAAACTGCGTCTCCCGAATGACAATCTATCGGTTGAACCACTGCGCAATGTTTTTGATAAATTACTGTACAGTAATGAGTGACTTATTTCCCTGAAGAATTGCATGCCGTGTTCAAAGGTCCAGCCTATCACATTTGATCGCGGAAAGATTTCAAAATAATTAAACGAACGTTTTGCACAACAAATAGGTCAATCAATCGTCAGTCATTGCAAACAAGATTGCAAATATCACGGAAGTATGACATCTTGACTATCGTCATGCAATATGAATCTCCAGGGTAACATTAAAATCAAGTGATTCACGGAATCCAGCTTCTGATTCGACAATCATGTTCTGGAAGGTTCTAAGTGCCCAATCGGTTACCATGACCACGTGTATATAACCCGGCGGCGTTTGCGTCGCGACGGCGGCGTCGCTAAGTCACGTCGTGACCGTGTCAACGAGCGTCGGGTTAGTCGCGACGCGGCCAGTGAAGATGACGAAGCAGTGGAGGAAAGTGTTCCTGCAGTTTCAATTCCCCAAGAAACTGTCGCCCGAGGAGCTCATTCAGGTAGAGTGTTCATGTTGTTACGTCACTTGTTAGTCACGTGGGTGATGAGATTTCAATTGTCTTCGTAATTGTATGCATTTTAAAATTAATAAACATTAAGAGAGAGGACATAGTAACTGTATACTACAATGAAAATGGGAATGGTAAAACACTTCTATATTTTCGGACTTAATTTTAAAATAATTTCTGCCATAATTTTCACACAAAGTTAGACGATTTAAAATGACTCAAAATGTTGAACACATAATCTCCACTTTATAAGTAGAAGGACGGAAGTCCATTTCAATGATTTTTAAAGGAGAGGAGGTAAAATGCCAGTATCGCTGTCTTCGTTCAATCCACTTTGAAATGGTGACACGAGTCATTTTGAATGGAAATTCTTCACCATTGCTGTTTTTCTGGGCTTCAGTATATTTGAAATTGATGGAGCTTGTTGCATTCTTCCAAAAGCTCTTAAAAAACCATTACTGTACAGATTTATTATATTGTGAAAAGTGGTTTTCTCTGATGACCTAAGATGGGGAGATGATATTAAATACCAACTGCATATTGAAAATATTTGCCGACTGTGGGATTCGAACCCACGTCCCAGAATTACCGGTCCAGTGCTCTGATTACTAAGCTAAGCTGACTATTAAATTATGTAGTACATGCACTTGTACTATTTACGAACATTATAAAAGCGATCTATTTCCAACTTAAACATACACTTGAACAAATAATAAACTATATTCGATTGAAACGGATTGGCTAATAAAGGTTTGATGGCATCATCCCATGAAGTCTGTGCTAACGCATCATCTAACTCTAGTAGCTGAGCTCTGATTTCATTGATAATAACAAGGATTGATTGTCAAGGAAACTGACCAGCAGCCAACCCCTTAGTTAAAAATACCGTTTTTACTTGGTCCAAGTGTAAATGTTGTTGGCTAGAAGATTCATTTTCACAACTTCAGTTTATACTGAGAAGAGTTTTGTTTCATTTTATTTATTTATTTACTAAGCTTTGGTAATTTTTTACATAGCCGGTGGCAGATGTAGTTTACAGAGTAGATATTACAATGCTTTGATAGTAAATGAAATTCAACGTGAATTTACATGCATGTTGAATGAATATGACATGATGTCAAGTCAATAGTTGAAAAATGAGATGAAGTAGAAGAGTTAAAGACCGTCAAACATGTTTTAATTACAATTGTTGTAAAGAAGGCTTCATTTGGGTCATAGTTCAAAACATTGATCCGCGTGTTTCAGGATTATTGCTGCAAAACTAAAGTGATTGTCTGATATTTCTGTTCACGACGTGCATGTGAGAATAAGCTTGGCACATACACAAGGCAGAGGGATGAAATGCGACAGACTCAAAGAGAAGCGTTCACACTTCTTTGTGTTCATTAAAACATTCTTTCGCAAGAACGTCAAGTGTTTGTTTTTGTCAACAGAACATAGATTTCAATTTGGTCGTCTCCAACGCTCCACCAATGTTCACAAAGCATTTTAATTTGTCGCACAGTTCTTCGGAACTTAAGGGAAGTTTGTATCAAATTAATTTGTTCAGTCACATGGTACACTCCCCCAAATAAAAAACGGTACTTGGTACAAAACGTATTGGCTGCTGGGCCGGTTCCTTGACAATCAATCCTTGTTATTATCAATGAAATCAGAGCTCACCTAAAAGAGTTAGATAATGCGTTAGCACTTACTTCATGGGATGATGCCATCAAACCTTAATCAGTCAATTCATTTTCTTTCGAGTACCGTTTATTATTTGGGGGAGTGTACCTGGCGCTGTCCTGATTCCCATGACAGTTTTGATGGGTTTTTATCTTTATTTAAATTTAAAGCAAAATTTCCCCAAGAATCTTTTTATTCTGATTGTGAAACGAATGTCAGATTTACGCTCGTCTCGAAATTAGTTTGAAAACTTGTTAGAAAAAATACACAAGCATTTTAATTTGTTACACAGTTCTTTCGAACAAAATGGAAGTTTGTATCAAATAATTTGTTGAAGCACATGGTACCTGGCGCTGTCCTGATTTTCAAGATAGTTTTTATGGGGTTTCATCTTTATTTAAATTTAAAGCAAAATTTTCCCAAGAATCTTTTTATTCTGACTGTGAAACGAATGTAAGATTTACGCTCGTCTCGAAATTAGTTTGAAAACTTTGAAGAAAAATACACAAAGTAGCGTTTTCATTAAATCGACCGGTTATAGCTACTCGACTTATAGTAGCTCTGTGCTAAAGCTGAAGTAACAAAATATGTGTTATTATACGCAACATTAAAGAGATAGGTGATCGGATTTGCAATTGTCTTCCGTTTTCATCGATGTGTGAGGAATATTGTGTTAAAATGACGCGTTGCTGCGATAATTGGGATGTCTAGGATGTAGACAAACAAATCATCATTATTGTGGTATGAATAGTTTTCAAGTGATTGATAAAAAAAAGGTCGATAGAAATCTCAAAATTATAAATATTTTGTTTTAAGGAGGGATGCCCAAGTAGATTTACCGAAAATATTTTTTGTTGAAATGTACGACTTTTATTAATTTTTTCAACATTTCAACTATATTTGTATGTAAAAGTTTCATCAAATGTCTTGTAGCTTGCAACTCTCGAATTATATTGAGTTTTCAATATGATGTCTTCGGAAGATTAAGAAATTTTAACACAGGAGGTATAGGAAAAGTATTTAGAATTTGGCGCCTAACTTTTAAAAACGTACGGCTAGGTGTATATATAAAAATCTTTATAAATACCTCTATGTCTAATACACATAATATTAGTTTTTGGAAAAAATCTATCGGTGGAAAATAGTTTAAATCTAATATTTACTAGGAAAATTACCGTGTTTTTTCGACTTACCATGTTAAAGATAGGGCTAACTCAAATTTATAAAGTGATATATCTTGGAAATTAGTTTGGCTACCCTACTTTTCTTGCGTTTATTATGGTGCACAAGGAAATAATCTATTAAATAAGCATATTAATTCAGATATCTATCGGAGACCTCTACTTGGGCATCCCCCCTTAAGACAGTAATATCGGCATTGACATCATGGGGCACTGCGTTCCCATGGCAACAAAGTATTCACCATGGTAACACATTGTTGTGGACATAGAAATACCATCACCGGGCGTTATTCATGGATTTCCCGCCAAACTGTCACATGAAATTTCAATTTGATATTTTTGAAAATGTTAATTTTTTCAGGTTAAAAGTGTATTTGACATTATTTTTAGTGTTGATATTTACAAATTTCAATGAAAGTTTCTTAAGGAGACTTCAGTACATATTCCAAGCATCCTTGGAATGATCCTTGGACATGATAACAACACTCGGTGGAGGTGCCGGGCTCGATTACTTCATCTCATACGACAGATGGATTAGGGGGGCGGATGGGGGGGGGGTTAACTAATTAGTCTCAGCTCCTCGATGTGTTTCATTCCCACGTCGGGTGTTTTCAATAGTGCATTCCGACAGAGTTAAAATGTATAGCTTATCAACATCCAATCATGAATCCGAATTAACATGTTGTTTAACAATTATCCTCCATCTGTTCCTCCTCTCAATGTGTTCACTAAGCTTGATCCCAAATGATGTCGTCTTCGCTTCTCCGATTATAAGGAGGGCAGTTTGATATTTACACATTAAAAATCATTAGGACAATTCGCACACTTTTTAATATTAAGGGGGGATGCCCAAGTAGAGGTCTCCATAGATATCTGAATTAATATGCTTATTTCATAGATAATTTCCTTGTGCACCATATAAACGCAAGAAAAAGTGGAGTAACCGAACTATTTTCCAAGATATATCACTTTAAAAATTTGAGTTAGCCCTATCTTTAACATGGAAAGTCGAAAAAACACAGTAATTTTCCTAGTAAATATTAGATAGATATTAGATTCCGCAGATAGATTTTTTCCAAAAACTAATATTATGTGTATTAGACATAGAGGTCATTAAGATTTTTAAAAGTTAGACGCCAAATTCTAAATAATTTTCCTTTACCTCGTGTTAAAATTTCCTCATATTCTGAAGACATCATTTTGAAAACTCAATATAGGTCGAGAGTTGCAAGTTACAAGACATTGATGACTCATCTCCATTAAAATATAGTTAAAATGTTAAAAAATCATAAAAATGGTAAATTTTAACAAAAAATATTTTCGGAAAATCTACTTGGGCATCCCTCCTTAAATATTTTTTAAATATTGGAACGTTTTTATAAGTAAAAAAGTTTGTGAATTGTCATAATTGTCATATTGTCATAATGTGAATTGTCATGTGAATTGTTAATATGTAAATATTTTTCCCAAATGTTGACGAGTTTCTAATAATTTTTAGAACCATCATCCAAGATAAGAATTCTTACCTAGAGCTAGTTTTCAATGCTCTGTTAAAACCAAACCAGTAAAGTGGTCATACAAGGAATGTCATTGCTTGTTGTCCCATGGCAATCTAGGCCTAATCAACTGTTTAAAATGTATAACCTGCCGTTAATGATGACAATGATTATCAGGTAACACTAACTGTAAACTATCCTCCTACAGTTGGTATCGATGACGAGCAATTAGCATCTGATTCCCATGGTGACGATGAACTATCAGCTCTGAATCCAAGACGCCGAAACTTTGTATTGAGTTCATTAGCGAAGTTGTTCACCTGACGCACAACATGGAATCCCACTTTCACAGTTAATGGACCGAGTACAAGACACTTGATACTCAACTCAAACCTAACTTAAACATTACTTAAACTTGCTTAAGTTCAGCCAGCCCATGCCCTATTATTTGATGAAAAAGTATGTAAGAATAAGAATAAGAATATGGACTGTTTTTTGTTTTTTGGGGCACAACCCATAACAATGTCATACATAACCATTTAAAGATCTTTCACACATGGCAAAGGCTATTAGTCTGAGCGATTTTGTTATAAAACAATAAATCCATATCATCCTTGTTGTCGACTTTCAATAATGTTAAAATATTTTTTGTTAGGTTACATTGATTAACTAAATAAGGTTTATAATATTATTCCCTGTACGCTTTTACCATGAAATGGAATAAATATTCCGCCTCCCTTGTATTACAAACTGTACAAATATTCTCGAAGTCAAGCATATATCTGTTACCATGACTGTGTACCACACATTGGATCTTCCACATACTCTCGTCTGACATATGACTCTTATTTTGTCAATAGCAACTCGAAACTTGCGATATTTTTCCGTTCCATCCAGACATTTCATTTCCGTATATAATAGGGACACGATGTTGAATTTCTCATGCTTTCTAAATCCTTCAAATAACATGTAGGGTTCTCTACAATTTCATCTACATTTTCAGCAATAAGTTCAGCATTTTGAGCTTGTCTAATATGTCCATAACCATTATCATCAATTTGGGTAACCCGATTAAACTTTGATTGATTTGAGTCCGAATTGTTCTACATTATTAACCTGTCGTAGCACATCTTAGCATACCTGTCACAATTCATGTCCAACAATTGATGCAAATTTTCAGTGCCATTTTTATTATTTGCCCAGACAGTACTTCTTCCTGTTTCAATTCTGACAACAGTTTGGAGTATTCCTTGGTCAATATAAATGTCTTTTGAAAAATTGTGTCTGTACTTTCTCAATAACATAAAAACACCTCAATCCCCAAATTGAACTGCCATAGAAAAGGGTTGCTAATATTATTGATTCAAACAATTTCTCTCTACCTTCCCATGAGTCTTTGACTTTACCATTTCTCCTGTTATAGCTTCAAATGCAGTAAATTCTTTGTTTACATTTTACAAAACATTTTGATGGTTCAAGGAACAATCCTGATGAGACAAAAAGGAACCCCAAGGTACACGTACTTATTCACAATCTCTAACGCAACACCCCCTTAATGGAACTTAAAAAAGTCTGTATAGATTTTAAGCTAAGGGCCAGTATTTTCAAAACACTGTTAAATTTTAAACAGTTGATTATGGCATGGCAACAACAAATGACATTCCAATTGAATGACTGTTTAAACTTAACTACTAGTTTAGCAGAGTATTAAAAAACTGTTCATAAATTTACAATAGAAAAGATATACAAATTATTCTGTTGAATAGTTTTTAATGTGTAACTTACGAGAAGGAATAGCGAAATAAATATTACCAGCTTAACTTGGACTAGAACTACGTACACATGTCAGGACCTCACTCACTCTTGACGTGAGTTGCTCAGACGAAGGCATTCATTGCTCGACATTTTAATATGATTCGTATACGAGTACGTAAATACGGCTAATTTGAAAGCTTATTTATTAATAGTGTATGACTTTCCCACTAATTGCTTGCAATTATCCTCGCATCACAACCCTTTGTATACAATATTATCAAGCAACGAGCAGTTTGTCAGTTGCGATATTCCAGCGCCTGGAGCATGTCTGGAGCCTGATTCTGTAACTAACTCCAAAGCAGAAGCGATGGAAATCAAAGCCGTCAGCAATGAGTGTTTATTCTACAGTATTTTTCTCTGCGGACGTATTATCGCCCTATTTTGTACATCCCTCAGAAAGGTGGAGTGGGGATGGTCTGCCGCAGGAAGTGCAGGTAGCTGTCAGCGAATACAATTGAAAGATTCTAAAAACGAGGCGTTTTGACTAACTTGGCCAAGCGTGGTCTTATGCGTTGGGAGAGAAAAATAATGTACTTGGTATTTTCCATAGTCAAGTTTGAGACTTTATGGTAAATGTGTTTTATTTTATATAATGTTTGATTCTTGTAATAAAATATAAACCATCTTACCAAGAGTATGATTTTGGAATTTATAAGCCATTTCGACCAGTAATGGGTAATGTTGTAAATTAGGACTTCTGTGGCCTAACATCATTAGATGTTGACTTCAAGAAATGTCAAAAAGTGGATATATATCTTAACCTAATTTCGTTCTTTTCAATCTAATCCAGCAATTGGTCTGAAGTGGACTAATGACGTCTATTGACTGCCCCCCCCCCCCCCCCCCCCATAAGAGGAGACTCACAGATGTGACCTTTAGAAGTTATCAATGTCGCTATTATAAAACACAACGGGGGTTGATCAAGCACGTGCTCCATTCAGATCGATTACAAGTTACGTAATCAGGCGTGAATGTGGCACGTGAAGCCGGATTATCTAGATGATCGTTAGCAATGAAGAAGGCACAATTTTATATCTAGTGTAGCGGTCGCTCCACCCAGCCAAGTCGTACGGTACACTCACACTCACTCAACATACTGTAAATGCCTAATAAACTGAGGAGCAGACCAATTTACTGTAAGCAACAACATGGCATTTTCGGCCTACTGGATCTCAACATTGGAAAATCTCACATTGTTGCGAAATATCTTAATTTCGAGCTATGGCCCACCCCACCCCCTATACCAAATTTGGGAACAACAGGTTATGTCATTTGCGAGCAAGATGGCCGTGAAAACAATGAAATTACACCCCTTTTAAAAGCTATCTGATGATGATGATGATGATTCAGATATCAGGAAACACTGTTGACAGGGCCACAGCCTAAACGGGTTAACCGATCGATCTGAAATTTTTACCACGTGTGCACTTTTGGCGTCTAAGGTGCCTTTTGCTATAACCGGTTTTATGCCGCCATTTTGAAACCGGAAGTGACGTCATATCTCGAAAACGGCTGAACCGATCGAAACGAAATTTGCGCCAAACGATTCAGACGGTCATCTTTATGAAACATCAATAGTCGAAATAGAAATGCACTATTACTAAAACCGGAAATGACGCCATAACAATGCCAAATCTGACTAAAACCATCTCTTATAACAATAAATACATATTCAGAAGGCTTATAATGTTACATAACATTTAAGATACAGATATTAGGTGGCAGTGATGTCAGCCGCCATTTTGAAAACTGGAAGTGATGCGATAACTCGAGAACAGTTGGACCGATTGGAACGATGCTTTCGCAATTCATCATGGAATATAATTTTAAGCTTAAATTTAGCACCAAACACAATTCTTTATAGCAACCAAACCACAAAGGCGTATTTTTTTAAAGGAATTATAGTCATTGGTGAAACAATGTTACAAGTTATAAGAATAAACTGAAAAAAGGAGTGATATCCCCATAAAAAACACTCCGTGTAAAAATACCAACCAAGTCTCTTCAACTTAAAAAAAATAGAAGAAATCTGAAAATTCAGCACTGAAAAGTAGTGATATCAAAAAATGGCCAAGTCAAAACTTTTCAAAAAATACTTGGCGCATCGTTTTTTTTAGGACATGTGTAGATGAGTACATTTCATTTCCTGCCTACTTCTATACTATTTATATGCACGATGCGCCAAGTATTTTTTGAAAAGTTTTGACTTGGCCATTTTTTGATATCACTACTTTTCAGTGCTGAATTTTCAGATTTCTTCTATTTTCTTTAGTTGAAGAGACTTGGCTGGTATTTTTACACGGAGTGTTTTTTATGGGGTTCAAGTTACTGAAAATATAATTGGCTTGTTTTTTGTATAGACATCAATTGAAGTACGTCTTCGGCATGGAGAAAGTATTAACTAACTTCGTTTTCCAGATGAAAAAGAGATGAAAAGAATGTGAACTGAGAATGTGAATGTGAACTGTGAATGTGAATGTGAACTGTGAATGTGAATGTGAACAGAAGAACGTGTGACTGGAACATGAATAGACTTGTCAGGAGAATGTGGGCTTGCAGATGACAACTTATATAATAGTAATTAAAATATAATTGGCTGAAGACGTTTTATACGTTTTAGGCGGCGTGCAAAAATAATTATCTTACTACATTTTTTACGAAAAGTGAGGTGAACGTGTTTTGCACACGTAAGGGAAAGTAATTGATTTATTACAGGAACTCAATGTTTTATGGAATTTTTATCATTTAAAAATGAGCATTGAAAAAGGAGGCTGGTATACGAAATTCCTCAAATAAATTAATAATCTCTTGAACCAGTGTTGGAATTACACTTCCAAACCGCAGGAATTGCTGATGAAATGCTTCAAGGGACTATTTTGAAGTAGACGGTGGAATCTAGTATTCCTTTATAGACAAAATCTCCGAGAATTGTTCTCGCGCCATGAATTTGCCGCACAATGATGAGTAATGTGCCCGACAGGATGAGAGTTATGTGAGTCGTTGATATGCACGCTGCAAACTGCACATCAAGTCCCCCAACGTGTCTTGAATGATTCCTCGGAACTCAAGTGCCGTGATCGCCTGGTTTAAGTAGAATGTAGGCCTACAGAACCTGATCGAGCCGTCAAGTGTCAACATAGCAAGTAAAATGTTAGAGCATATGACTCCAACTTGTAAGTAGAATGTAGGACTGCAGAGCCTGATCGAGCCGTCAAGACGTGTCCATAGCAAGTGGAATGTGGGTTTGTAGAGCATATGCTTTGAATATTTAATCCTTACAAATGACTCCAACTTGTAATTAGGATGTGGGCTAGTAGAGCACATCACTTGACTCAATGACACAGCTAAGATCTTGTAAGTAGAATGTGGGCTAGTAGAGCATACGCCTTGAGCTTGTAAGTAGAATGTGAGTTTGTCGAGCATATGACTCCAACTTGTAAGTAGAATGTGGGCTAGAATAGCACATCACTAGACTCAATGACACAGCTAAGATCTTGTAAGTAGAATGTGGGCTAGTAGAGCATACGCCTTGAGCTTGTAAGTAGAATGTGGGCTAGTAGAGCATACGACTTGAGCTTGTAAGTAGCATGTGGGCTAGTAGAGCATACGACTTGAGCTTGTAAGTAGAATGTGGGCTAGTAGAGCATACGCCTTGAGCTTGTAAGTAGAATGTGGGCTAGTAGAGCATACGCCTTGAGCTTGTAAGTAGAATGTGGGCTAGTAGAGCATACGACTTAAGCTTGTAAGTAGCATGTGGCTAGTAGAGCATACGAATTGAGCTTGTAAGTAGAATGTGGGCTAGTAGAGCATACGCCTTGAGCTTGTAAGTAGAATGTGGGTTTGTAGAGCATATGACTCCAACTTTTAAGTAGAATGTGGGCTAGTAGAGCATACGCCTTGAGCTTGTAAGTAAAATGTGGGCTAGTAGAGCATACGCCTTGAGCTTGTAAGTAGAATGTGGGCTAGTAGAGCATACGACTTGAGCTTGTAAGTAGCATGTGGCTAGTAGAGCATACGACTTGAGCTTGTAAGTAGAATGTGGGCTAGTAGAGCATACGACTTGAGCTTGTAAGTAGAATGTGGGCTAGTAGAGCATACGCCTTGAGCTTGTAAGTAGAATGTGGGTTTGTAGAGCATATGACTCCAACTTTTAAGTAGAATGTGGGCTAGTAGAGCATACGCCTTGAGCTTGTAAGTAAAATGTGGGCTAGTAGAGCATACGCCTTGAGCTTGTAAGTAGAATGTGGGCTAGTAGAGCATACGACTTGAGCTTGTAAGTAGCATGTGGCTAGTAGAGCATACGACTTGAGCTTGTAAGTAGAATGTGGGCTAGTAGAGCATACGCCTTGAGCTTGTAAGTAGAATGTGGGCTAGTAGAGCATACGACTTGCGCTTGTAAGTAGCATGTGGCTAGTAGAGCATACGAATTGAGCTTGTAAGTAGAATGTGGGCTAGTAGAGCATACGCCTTGAGCTTGTAAGTAGAATGTGGGTTTGTAGAGCATATAAATCCAACTTTTAAGTAGAATGTGGGCTAGTAGAGCATACGCCTTGAGCTTGTAAGTAAAATGTGGGCTAGTAGAGCATACGCCTTGAGCTTGTAAGTAGAATGTGGGCTAGTAGAGCATACGACTTGAGCTTGTAAGTAGCATGTGGCTAGTAGAGCATACGACTTGAGCTTGTAAGTAGAATGTGGGCTAGTAGAGCATACGACTTGAGCTTGTAAGTAGAATGTGGGCTAGTAGAGCATACGACTTGAGCTTGTAAGTAGAATGTGGGCTAGTAGAGCATACTTCTTGAGCTTGTAAGTAGAATGTGGCTAGTAGAGCACATGACTAGACCCAATGACATATAAAGCTTAGATCTTGTAAGTAGAATGTGGGCTAGTAGAGCATACGGCTTGAGCTTGTAAGTAGAATGTGGGCTAGTAGAGCACATCACTAGACTCAATGACACAGCTAAGATCTTGTTGAGCGAGCGTAGCGAGCGTCTCCTTTTGGCTCATTTGGCACGGACCTCTGTTTTTTTTTGTTTTTTTTTCTGTTGGGTGAGGCTGTACAGGTCAGAGTTTTTCTTTGATCGATCTGAAATTTTGCACACATGTAGAGACAACCTTTTCTGTTTGCAGGCCCAATTTTTTTTTAAATCCATTTATTGGTTAAAATTGAAATTAACATCTCCTGATAGGTTGAAAAATAAAAATGGTCTTCGATAAATCTAATCAAATTCAT
This sequence comes from Leuctra nigra, assembly GCA_934045905.1. Taxonomy (NCBI): domain Eukaryota; kingdom Metazoa; phylum Arthropoda; class Insecta; order Plecoptera; family Leuctridae; genus Leuctra; species Leuctra nigra. Next base: position 31,789,383 of record OW203764.1, on the reverse strand, counting down.
GTTTTGGCTATACAGGTCAGAGTTTTTCTTTGATCGAGCTGAAATTTTGCACACATGTAGAGACAACCTTCTTTGTTTGCAGACTATAATTATTTTGAAATCCATTCATTGGTTAAAATTTAAATAAATATCTCCTGATAGGCTGAAAAATGAAAACGGTCTTCGATAATTCAGATCAAACTCATATTTTGCATGATCATTAAGACCAACATTGTATCTTATTTTACCAAATTTCATCCTAATCAGTTAAGAACGTATGAACTTATTAACATTTTTAATATCTGTCAGTAATGAAGTATCAAAATGAATGTTTTCCAGTGCCAATTAGATTGAATCTGATTTGTTTTATTTTAACCAGGGTTTTTAGATGCTTAGATGAAGTTTCAATGAAAAGCATAATAATATGTTGTGTTGATTGAGTGATCATATTTCAATTCAATATGGATGTATATGTTTTCTGTGCTTGTGTACGCATTTCCGGTTCGAGAATTTGCATGTCCCCGTGCTCGCTCACCAACGCTTTACACTGAGCGTTTTCCTAGTAAGTAGAATGTGGGCTAGTAGAGCATACGACTTGAGCTTGTAGGTAGCATGTGGGCTAGTAGAGCATACGACTTGAGCTTGTAAGTAGAATGTGGGCTAGTAGAGCATACGACTTGAGCTAGTAAGTAGCATGTGGGCTAGTAGAGCATACGACTTGAGCTTGTAAGTAGCATGTGGGCTAGTAGAGCATACGACTTGAGCTTGTAAGTAGAATGTGGGCTAGTAGAGCATACGACTTGAGCTAGTAAGTAGCATGTGCGCTAGTAGAGCATACGACTTGAGCTTGTAAGTAGAATGTGGGCTAGTAGAGCATACGACTTGAGCTTGTAAGTAGCATGTGGGCTAGTAGAGCATACGACTTGAGCTTGTAAGTAGCATGTGGGCTAGTAGAGCATACGACTTGAGCTTGTAAGTAGAATGTGGGCTAGTAGAGCATACGATTTGAGCTTGTTAGTAGCATGTGGGCTAGTAGAGCATACGACTTGAGCTTGTAAGTAGCATGTGGGCTAGTAGAGCATACGACTTGAGCTTGTAAGTAGCATGTGGGCCTGCTTGGCATGTTGCAGTCTGCGGAGAGCGGCAACTTGGACGACTTCACCCGACTGTTCCTGGCAGAGCCTTCTAGACTCAGCGTCCGCGACTCACGAGGTCGGGCGGCGGCGCATCAGGCAGCGGCCAGGAACCGACTCAACATCTTGCAGTTTATCCAGGAGCATCAGGGAGGTGAGCTTGTCTTTCACCTTGAAGACGTTCAGTTGCTCTAGTTCTGAAGTAGTCGAGAAACCAAGGCACACGATTGCACTCTGGAGTTTATTGTGGTACTAGAGCAGTAGTGTATCTTTAGGATGTAGGGTGCCGGTACCAGTGCGCGGACAGTATAATTTCAAATGCTTGGAATAAGAAATAAGATGCTCTTTCATTGTTTGAAGGTTTCCTATGCCTTACTTATCTAGGAAACCTTCAAACAATGAAAAAACGTCTAATTTAAAATAAGATGTTGATTTTTTTCTATACATAAGTAAGGTACCTATAGGAAATCTTCATACAATAATAAAACATCTTATTTCCTAATTCAAAGCATTTAAAATTAGAGTGTTCGCGCACTGGTGCCCGTCCGCGCACTAGTACCGGCACCTTACTATGGACTTAAGTGTTTCGAAAAGAATACGTCATTGGTACGAACTTAAAATAGATTTGAGGCATCTATAATATGTATTTGGCATTAAGTAATGATTACATAATCTGAATTCAGTATGATGCACAGCGATCATGTAACTTTATCGACAGTTCTGGTAGAAGATTACACGCCGTTTTACAAGATTTACACAATATCCTTGTCGCAAGAGATAATGCTCGGTTAAGTTTAATAACCAACTTGTTAATATCTCCAGTGACTCTCGAACTGATCTGACATGTACACTGGTGGCCATAAGTAGTTATCACCCTCCTTTCCCCTTTCCATGCATTTACGCTAGTTAAGGCTCCCCCCCCGACCCTTATCAGTAGAAAAGTAGTTTGAATGTCATGTGGGGTGAATGGAGGGTGATAGGGACTTATTACGGAACAGGTATAGCTGAGTGGTAACGCTCTGAACTTGTATTCCGGAGGCCCGGGTTCAATTCCCGCGGCCGTTCTTCCTGACTGGAGTTTTTTCGTGGTATTACCTCAGTCGAGAGGCACATGGTGGGAAGGTACCCTACTAATAGGCCACCTTCCCACCTACCATCCTTACCTATTCTTCTCCATATCTCCCAATCATCATCATAAATCATATACATTCATCCGGCGCCATTGGCCTCGCTGCAGAACAGTGCGACGTTAAACCCCAATCTCTTGTCTGTGCAGACCTCAACATCACTGACAACGCCGGCAACACTCCGCTCCACCTGGCCGTGGAGCATGACGCGTTGGAGGCCATTGATTACATGCTGCAGAGGTAATCATCTCATCACTTTATTCATCCTTATTCCTTATCATCACGTTGAAACATGGTGGACATGCTGTTGACACTTTGGAAATTGCTACATTCATAATTATTTATTAATTGGAATTTTAAATTGAACTTGTTTTTTCGTCGGAAAGCGTAAAAAATATCGCCTGCGTGTACCAGTTTTCACACTAGGAAATTTGATCTCAATTAACTTAATATCTGTTAAAAGATAATCGAGTTTCTCAACCTCAGTTATCTCTACGTCATCAAATTTAAAACATGAGTTCACATTGGTAACTTAATGGAGATCAAATATTTAACAGGGTATTACTCAGGGTACTCATTACTCAGGGTATTACTGCAGAAAGTAATTAACGATCAGTAGAACTGAGATAATTGAGTGAGGTACAAGATAGGTAGGTACTTCGCTCTGGAAATAGAAGCATGTTGTCTTTTAGTTCTGGCTAGCTTCTCATTTCTTGTTTTTGTGGATTTAGGCCCAGTTTTTTTCAATGTTCTGCTTAATTTAAACATTTGATTAGAACTATATTTCCAGTACAACAACCAATGTCATTTCTTGAATGACTGTTAAAACCTAACTATTGGTTTCAGAGTGTATTGAAAAACAGGCCTTTAGTGCCAGTTTAAAACTTGAAATTGCATTTTAAATGCACTTAGGGCCGGTCTTTCAATAATCTGTTATATAAGTTAACACTGTCTAGTGATCAATCAAGGATTGTCATTGGTTGCTGCCCATGACATTATAGTCCTAATCAACTGTTTAAAATTTAGCAGAAACTAGCCCTTAGGAGTTAGCGCTTTTGCCAGTATATATAGACACTGCTAGCTCAGTTTTCACACAATGTGAGTACAATAATCTCCGGTTGCTCCTCCTCTGGTTAAGGTCTCCGTTAAAGTTAAGCTCGCGTTAGCTGCATTAAAATCATTACTAACGGAGGTGGAGAAACCATACCCGAGTGACTTGCTGCAGTATTCGCAGGAGTTGCAAATCTGTGTGTATGTGAATACATGCTAGGAAAACGCTCAGTGTAAAGCGTTGATGAGCGAGCCTACGTACTACATCCCATTTGATATGCGTTTGCAAGTATCAGCTGCTCTACAGACCTTGGAACTGAAGCATCAAGAAGGAAGGGATCAAATATTTCAAGATTATAGAATTAAAATTTCCTTAAAATGACAACAACTTTTGAAAATATCTACAGATAAGTCTGAAAATTGGCAAAAATACCTAGAAAATATGGTCCCAATGACCATGCAAAGTTTTAAGTTGATGGCCAATCGGTTCTGGTTTAAATTTAAAAAATCACAGAAAAGACGAGTTTAAATTTTAACCAATGAGAGAAATTGACTGAAACTTTGTAAGATTGGGGACAATGTGGTTGCAATGACTTTGCAAAATTTCAAATTAATCGGACTAACTAATCGAAAGATATATATTTTTAATTTGAACTCATCACAGTATCCCATTCAAAAACGATCCCAGAGACCGCTTAGATTACGTTAGTATGTGTGCAAAATTTCAGATCAATTGTTTATGCGGTTTGACCTGGGCAGTAAGTGAAAAAAAACACACAGAGAAAGTGCCATAAGGGTACCGTGGTGACGCCCGATACGCTCAAAACACACCAGAGAAAGTGCCATAAGGGTACCGTGGTGACGCCCGCTACGCTCAAAACACACAGAGAAAGTGCCATAAGGGTACCGTGGTGACGCCCGCTACGCTCAAAACACACCAGAGAAAGTGCCATAAGGGTACCGTGGTGACGCCCGCTACGCTCAAAACACACCAGAGAAAGTGCCATAAGGGTACCGTGGTGACGCCCGCTACGCTCGCTCAATTAGTACGTGATGTGCGATGTTATACTAAGTCACGTGGAATCCGATCCCACTCTGCCGCTAATCACTAATCGCACAGCTCGTTGTTCATTACTCAGGTGTTGTGAATCCAGCTGCATTCATTAATATTAATTACCGCCATTGGTGTCGGATCACAGAAATTAATTGCTGTAGTTTCTAGAATCTCTAGAATTCCGAAGAGCGTTTGAATAACTTCGACACTCACGCATCACGTGACTATCTGAATCCCTGTGAATGTTTCAACACTGATTTGATATTTATGTAGATGCACTTCATTACCAGAGTCTAAGAAGTGATTGCAACAAATCACGATTAAACTAAGTAATATTACAAAATGATTAATAGAACTTCACATCGGTTTTGAACCCTTTGTGTGGATGATCATGAGCGTCTTTACCCGGGGACAAGAAGACTTTCCTCCTCAAATTACACAATTCAAAAAAAAACGAGTATTACAGAAGTTACATTAAAATATAATACATTTGTGAGTTTAGTAAGTTTATACGAAAACTATATTGAATATATTTGTTTATATTTTATATGTTTAACTTTTTACCGTGTGACAAGAAGACTTTCCTCCTCCAATTACACAATTCCAAAAAGTATTTGAATTATTCGAATTCGAATGAGTATTTGAATTATTTTGTTATAATTCTGTAAAAGTCGAGACATACAGGTAATGTTAAAAACACACGAAAGTCTTTCAATTTGAGTTCGAATGCCCACAATTCTCAAGACTCTGCACCCCGGAGTTGCATTTGCTGAACCCCCCTTTGAACCCCACATGAGGGGCGGGTACAAGAACCGGTCAAATCGAAGAAACTGTTTCTGAGATATTCAAGGTCAAAGTTGGTCCGCAGTTTGAATCACATTTGAAAAGCGATGATAGATTAGATTAGTGTTGTTTAACGGCTCGTCGACAGCAACGTCATTTTGAGTACTTTAAGAATTTATAAACTTTGTTGAATATTGAGAGAGGTTTTCGGGAGGGGTTGACCTAAGGGGCCCGGCCCCGAGGAGTCCAGGTGGGAAGGCCAGGCCGGAATGAGGACGGACTGGGGGGTGGGAGGATTGGGGCCGGTGGGACCCGATTCGGGGGGAAGTCCGTCTCGAGGTGGGAGGCCGGCCCGAGGGGACCGCAAATTCAGGGAGGGCATGGGTAGGCCGACCCTGGCTGCTCTTTGTCTGGGTCTCACCACTGACCTGTCCGGCATGGGAAGCCCTTACACATGAGCATATGCTCGCCGGCGTAGCTGCAGTGGATCATTGGCCAACACACACCCCACCACAGAGCTAAGGTGGCAGCCGTTGGAAAAAGCGATATAGGTATTATGTGAATGCAGTTGCACAATGCATGAAAATTTTGCCAATAAGTGAATTATAGGAGTATTCAAACATCAGTGATCGTCGGCGGTAAGGGGGGGGGGGAGAGGTGACACTAACACTACCCCCTGCTGGGGTTCTATCATATAAAATGACAACTTTGTTCTCACATGACAGTTTCCTCATCGTGAGATGATGATGTGAGATGATTGTAAATGATCGCGTTGCAGCGGCGTGGACACCGGCATCCTGAACGACAAGAAGCAGGCTCCCATCCACCTGGTGACGGAGCTCAACAAGGTCAACGTGCTCAAGGTCATGGGCAAGTACAAGGACCGCATCGACATGCAGCAAGGCGGTGAACATGGCCGCACGGCGTTGCATCTGGCAGCCATCTACGACCACGAGGAGTGCGCCAGGATCCTCGTGAGTCTTTGTTCCAACACTCAGGTCGAACTGTACTTGGTGTCAGTTGTTGGAGCCAAACAAGTCAACACAAGAGTTGCAGATATTCAAAACCGGGCATCTCCACTTTTCATAGTTCTGAGATAACAGGACAAAGCCGTTACAATTTCTACTCTAGCCGTGCGAGTGTAAATAAGATTTGAACCCACACTTTGAAGGACAATACATTTTTTCTTCGACTTTATGTTGCATTTATAATAAGAGAAATATAAACAATGTAAAACTACATGCTAACTTAATTTTTTTATGGAAATTCCGGCCATGAATCTATGCAACTCATTTACAGAACACTCAGGTTGGTTTTTGTACCTCTTGCTAAAGTTCTTGATAGCTAGCTAACGGAAAAAGTTAGCAAGCACTTAATTTTACTTTGATTTCATCCTCTAGCTAACACAATAAAGAAGTTGAAAGACGTTTGCTAACGCTATCAAGAACTTTATCCGGTAGCTAACTAAGCAAGAGGTACAAAAACCTGACCTTAATCAATTACATCTTGGAGTGAGCGTATTATTGAAGACATTTGAGCTTCTTTCGTCAGTATTTGTTACAAATGAAATTGTTTATGAAATAGGGCAACATACATGGACTTCAAACTCTGCAGTCTACACCTTTTGTATGGTGTACATTTGTTTATTAGTACGTATAAATTTGTAAATATGCGCTAAACAGCTGTAATATAAAAAAATACATGCTCATCATTCAAACCTGTCTAAATAATTTGATTTTTGAAACCTTATCAACAAACAATTTACATTTGAAAGATAAATTGATGCAAATCGGTTTAAAATTTCTTCAATGCCACGCTACACCACGGTTGTACTCAAAACTTCAGGCTGTTTTGTGACACAAGTATTGCTAAATGTCGGGCTCAAGGTCACTGTTGTACTGCGCAAGCGCACTGTAGGACTTGCCGTGTCATGCGCACAGCTCTGATATGAACACGCAGGTGTGTGTTTCTAAAATACATCATTTTCAACGCGTCCCTTCATATCAGAGTGAAGTAGACTAATTGTTAATTGCCAATAAATAATAGGATCATGTTCAATTACCATGGAATATGAACGTGGAACATTCATCCATTCCTGTGCTAGCCGTGCAACAGAATGACACAGGCGAAGACCAAATCAGAGACTATCTTTGCAGCTCTTGTTTTAAAATTACATTCCAATTTGATATTTCAGTTACTAATCGTGTATTCGAGATATCTCTGCATGAGAAATATTTTACAATCCGGAGTCAACCCGATAATGTCTGATTTGATCTGTTGAAACTTGAAATTAATGATGTTGAGTACATATTAGGGATGGAGCGAACCTGGATTTTGATATCGACTATCGATATCATTTATATATCGATATTTATCGATACATCGATATCGCGATATATCGATATATTGAAATATTGAAATATCGAAATATCGATATATTGAAGTATCGATATATTGAAATATCGATATATTGAAATATTGAAATATCGAAATATCGATATATTGAAATATCGAAATATTGATATATGACAATATTATATTTCGATGTAGGTATGGAAATATTGATATATCGCATAAATGCCTTAAATTGCTCCTAAAACTGATAGGAAATTCAAAAGAAAATTTAAATAGAAATAACACAGCTGTTCCAAAATATATGGTCACCGGCCAGATAAGAAAGAAATGTGAATAATCTGAGAAATTGTCCTAAAATCTGATAAACGCTGCACTGCAAATATGAATTATTTTGCCATTGTAGGTATAAACTTCAATTAAGAATATAGTTGTATCATACGGTAACGCTTCGACATATCGATATTTCAATATATCGATATTTCAATATATCGATATTTTAATATTTCGATATTTCGATATTTCAATATTTCAATATTTCAATATATCGATATTTCAATATTTCGATATATCGATATTTCAATATATCGATATTCAATATATTCAGGTATCGATATTTCGATATTTATTTGATATCGATATATATCGATATATCGATATTTTCTCCATCCCTAGTACATATGTTCGTTTGTAAATTAATGCCAATGAGCAGCGCTAGAATTGTGGTTAATTTAGTTAAAATTTCTGGCAAAAGTCGTTCCAACAGACAATTCACCCACTCTGTCGTATAGTTCACTCTCAATGTATAAGTGTGAAGAAATTGTTGCCTGGAGATTATTTGTAAGTATTAGTGTCTGTTGATGAAATATATTTTCGTAATACTTTATTTGGCTGGCTTTTTGCATGAGCTTCTTGTGATTTGCAACTGAACTTATGCTTTTGTTTATAGACAAATGTAATCCGCATGATTTCAATGTGCACACCTATATTAGTGCATTGAAGAACACGTACAACAAATCTGTCACACCATAGGCCTTGTTTTGCACAGAGCGCTTTAACACATAAGACGGCTGGGTAGTGAGTTTGACCTTGAAGAGATTTTTAATCGATTATTATCAATAACTTTTACCAATGTAATTGTTAACAAAATAAGGCTTTGTACGAGTATTTAGAACAGTTCAATGAAAATAATTCCATAGCTTGTAATGGTTTATTAGATTTACTTTGTCCTACAGATGTTTAGTGCCCGAAAATTAGTAAAATTATGGCACTAAACATCTGTTGGACAAAATAAAACTGAAAACTTATTCCAAACTATAAAATTATTTTCATTGAACTGTTCTGAATACTCGTACAAAGCCCTATTTTGTTACCAATTACATTGGTAAAAGATATTGATAAAAATTGATTAAAAAAACTCTTCAAGGCCACGCTCACTACTCAGCCCTTTTTGATTGGATGCTCATCAACTTGATATTTAACACTTTATTTAGTCGGTGGAATAGCAACCATAGAGAGCAATTAATTCTTAATCTTATTTCAATAAGAATTGGTTGCTCTTGCTCAAGAACAAAAGCTCTGATAAAGTTTGAAGTTTAAAGAAAACATCGGGAAATTTAATTATCTAAAAGTTATCTTCGACAGTACTAAATATAGTTGTAACGCCTTTTTGTATGATATGAACTGAAATTGAAGTGTGTCTAGAATAAATCAGAAATCATGCACAAAACAAAGATATTTGTACCTACACTCGACAATTCATAAAACGGTATTTGAAAGAAATGGATTGTCTGAAAAAATGTGATGGCATCATCCGCTGAAGTCTATGCTAACTCGTAAGCTAGACCTCTAGTAGATGAGCTCTGATTTCATTGATAATAACAAGGATTGATTGTCAAGGAACCTGACCAGCAGCCAATCTGTTTCGTTCAAATACCGTTTTATGATTTGTTGGGTGTACCTTACACTTTTGTTAGTGATTTTCATCACTAACCCAGGTTCAGGGATCAGGTTGCCGTTTATAGAAACTTGTTTAGAAAAGATTTATCTCTTGGTAAAATAAGCAATTTCTGCCTTATGCAATTATCAGAAAAACTTTCAATTATTTTCTTATCTCCTGTTTTTCACTCAAACGAATCCCACAGCTTGTTCACGTTTGGTTCTTGGTGTGTTTACGTTTTGTTTGGCGGGGAAATGCAGCTTCAAATGTGGGACTATGAGGAAAGTATTACTTTTATTTACTCTGCAACTTTGAACCCTTATTTAATATTATTTGTTCACTAACACCGGTCCGAAACGCTAGTTATAACTGGGACTTTAGTTATACTATAACTATAGTTATAACTAGTTGCTATTGTGACAATTTGCCACGTTGCCGGATCGCTCCAGAGACTGACATTTAAAATTACGGCTTCGCAGTGCGCAAAGACGAGATCACGATTCTGCGCATCGTACTGTTGACAGGTAGATTTGCGTCAAGGAATATATCACTTTCTTTTCAGACAAAAGTATTAATTGTCAAATTTAAAAACTCTACGCAGAACTTGAAATTGCGAAATTCAAAATAAGTAAATGACTACGAGGAGAATCGAACCCAAGTGTACAGCCACGTTCATTACTTAGAAGTCTTATGTTCGAAACAACCCAAGTTACATAGAGGGCAGTTGTGTTGCCTAACCTCCGGCAAAGATAATGTTATTATAATATGACATGATCTGACTCACTGACCCTCTCTATTGCAGGAGGGTAGACCAATACATGCGGTCATCTGTGTACTGCGGGTTGCTTGCCAGTGCGAGCTAATAGGGCCCCTGGGTTGCGATTCTACAACTATTGTCGATTGCTGATGGATTAGCAATCTGTATATAGCTTATGGCAAAATCTCATTGCTAACGAAATTGCTACCGCTTTGCAGTTATAGAATCCCAACCCTGGCTGACTTCTTTTGAATGTGACCCTACACCATGCCAAGCCAGCATTCGCTTATCTAAGTGGAATATATATACATTTTTAGTTAATAGAAACTGCGAACACTCGAAGGTTGTAATGTTAACTGCCAGTCCCCAGAGCGGTGTTAGCGTATAAATCACGATATCAGATAAGGTTCCGTGTATATTTTCATTCGCTATGTCTTATTATGTGTGTGAATTTTAAATGGATGCGATTTTTTGCATTTTCAAAGTTATGGCGTTTTCGGCTGGCCGCACTGGGATTGCACTGAAATGACGTCACCATACACAAAACTCAATGCTAATTCCAAACCGAGTGCAAACCTAGTGCGGCCAGTCGAAAACGCCATTAGATTATCTCTGCATGTTTTATTCACTTCTTGAAATATTCGAGTTACTTATAAAAACTTAAGAGCTTAGGTTCAAACCGATACAATATATAAATCTGTTTTGAGAATTATAACAGCCCTCATGGAAATTGCACATTTCACATCCAATTTATGCCATATTTTTATGCAACAAATTGATAGAGCTTTCTTCGAAGCATGCATCAAAAATCTCAAATGCGAATGTTTTGCATTTGTTTCGTTTTGAACCAAGTTCCTCAAATGTCCAGTCAAATGTTGTCACTATGAGAAGAATTTCTATGCAAGTTCAGATTATAATGGAAGCCACTTGACGGCAATGCATGATGTAGTCGATTGGACAGCGATCGGCGATGATCTACTAGGTATGTTGTTGTAAATATGTACATCCTCGCAGAACAAGTAAACACATTAGATCATTGTAAATTCTATACATTTTCTGTTTGAGAATATCTGCAAGCTTAGAGGAATAAAAAGTATTTTACTGTACTCTGGGAAGTCGCCAAAAAGAACGAAATGGGTCAAATCGATAGTACATAGCTTTGAATCTCGTTCTATCCATCTCCGTTTCCATGTTTTTACTATTGTTGTCACCGTCTTTTTTGGAACAATTCAGAAAAGCTGACTGGTGATAACATTTTGAGCAAATATGTTCTATCAACATTCAGTCCTTATTTGAAACATGAGAAAATAATAATCCTTCAAAATCGAATTTCTAATTGAACAGAAGGGAATAGATGAAAACAAAAGGGAGTGACGCTTTCTACGATATGTTCGGTTTGGAACTACGAACAATCCATGTAACGTGTTACTTCCTGCGGCGAAAATCCAGTTTTTAAATAATCTGCTAAAATCAGTAAGTAGGAAACTTGATCATCATACGTATTAGTGCAGTCAGCAGTTGATTTTATTTCAAGCCATCAGATTTGATTTTTTTATTTAGTTAACGTTTAAGGTCAATCAAAGAATGTCATTGGTTGTTGCCATGGCAATCAGTCCTAATCAACTGTCGAAAATTTAGCAGAGTATTGAAAAACTGTCCCAATGAAGCAGTAGAAATTCGGACAATATATTCCTTCCTCTTTACAATTGTTTAGCATCGCTTGGTCGACCTTTTCAATGGTGTGTATCAAGTGGATAATCGTATAATGTGTAAGTACTTTATAAATGAAAACACTACCTTCTTCACGCACCTTCTTTTTAGGTATGAAAAAGAAGGCTTTAGAGGTCAAGGTGACACATGATTGGTAATATCAGTTTTGATATACCTAATGGCCATTCATAATTGACGCAAACGCAAGACACAAATGCAAGACGCAATCGCATTGATGCGAAACGGACGGACGACGCGAACGGAAAATAGTTAAGCAAAAAAAAAACATTCGCGTCGTCCGACCGCGTCAATCATGAACATGAAGTGGGTGCAACCGTGGCTGCAACCCGCGGCTAGAAAATTAAGTTGCAAAAAGAGGCAAAGCCCATCACACGCAACGCAACGGTTTGGATTGATGTTGGATTACAATTGACACTGTAAGTTGCGCAAAAAGCAAAGTTTCCGTTTCCGGTTGCTCACCATTGGTCAGTTCACGTCACGTGGTGGTACCACAACAAATTGTTGGAACTCATCTATTTTTCAAACCAACCCGTGAGTTGACCAAATTCAGTCTCTGCAAATGCGCGGCCAACCGCCAACAACGGTTTCCAGCCGCGGGTTCCATACGCGGTTTGCAACCCACTTGAATTGAAATGGCCACAAAATGATTGGTCTTGAACTCGGTGTCACGGCCTCCTCCGCGCATCTGCCTACAGATCTCCGAGTTCAGCTCGTGCCCCAGGAAGCCGTGCAACAACGGCTACTACCCGATCCACGAGGCCGCCAAGAACGCGTCGTCCAAAACCATGGAGGTGTTCCTCCAGTGGGGGGAGTCGCGTGGCTGCTCCAGGGAGGAGATGATCTCGTTCTATGACGCGGAGGGTAACGTGCCGCTGCACTCTGCTGTCCACGGCGGAGACATCAAGGTAGGCGGCATCATGTAGCTGACATGGAGGTGTTAGTGGGGGGAGTCGCGTGCTCCAGGGAGGAGATGATCTCGTTCAATGACGCGGAGGGTAACGTGCCGCTGCACTCTGCTGTCCACGGCGGCGACATCAAGGTAGGCGGCATCATGTAGCTGACATGGAGGTGTTAGTGGGGGGAGTCGCGTGCTCCAGGGAGGAGATGATCTCGTTCAATGACGCGGAGGGTAACGTGCCGCTGCACTCTGCTGTCCACGGCGGAGACATCAAGGTAGGCGGCATCATGTAGCTGACATGGAGGTGTTAGTGGGGGGAGTCGCGTGCTCCAGGGAGGAGATGATCTCGTTCAATGACGCGGAGGGTAACGTGCCGCTGCACTCTGCTGTCCACGGCGGCGACATCAAGGTAGGCGGCATCATGTAGCTGACATGGAGGTGTTAGTGGGGGGAGTCGCGTGCTCCAGGGAGGAGATGATCTCGTTCAATGACGCGGAGGGTAACGTGCCGCTGCACTCTGCTGTCCACGGCGGAGACATCAAGGTAGGCGGCATCATGTAGCTGACATGGATGTGTTAGTGGGGGGAGTCGCGCGGCTGCTCCAGGGAGGAGATGATCTCGTTCAATGACGCGGAGGGTAACGTGCCGCTGCACTCTGCTGTCCACGGCGGCGACATCAAGGTAGGCGGCATCATGTAGCTGACATGGAGGTGTTAGTGGGGGGAGTCGCGTGCTCCAGGGAGGAGATGATCTCGTTCAATGACGCGGAGGGTAACGTGCCGCTGCACTCTGCTGTCCACGGCGGCGACATCAAGGTAGGCGGCATCATGTAGCTGACATGGAGGTGTTAGTGGGGGGAGTCGCGTGCTCCAGGGAGGAGATGATCTCGTTCTATGACGGGGAGGGTAACGTGCCGCTGCACTCTGCTGTCCACGGCGGCGACATCAAGGTAGGCGGCATCATGTAGCTGACATGGAGGTGTTAGTGGGGGGAGTCGCGTGCTCCAGGGAGGAGATGATCTCGTTCTATGACGCGGAGGGTAACGTGCCGCTGCACTCCGCTGTCCACGGCGGCGACATCAAGGTAGGCGGCATCATGTAGCTGACATGGAGGTGTTAGTGGGGGGAGTCGCGTGCTCCAGGGAGGAGATGATCTCGTTCTATGACGCGGAGGGTAACGTGCCGCTGCACTCTGCTGTCCACGGCGGCGACATCAAGGTAGGCGGCATCATGTAGCTGACATGGAGGTGTTAGTGGGGGGAGTCGCGCGGCTGCTCCAGGGAGGAGATGATCTCGTTCAATGACGCGGAGGGTAACGTGCCGCTGCACTCTGCTGTCCACGGCGGCGACATCAAGGTAGGCGGCATCATGTAGCTGACATGGAGGTGTTAGTGGGGGGAGTCGCGTGCTCCAGGGAGGAGATGATCTCGTTCAATGACGCGGAGGGTAACGTGCCGCTGCACTCTGCTGTCCACGGCGGCGACATCAAGGTAGGCGGCATCATGTAGCTGACATGGAGGTGTTAGTGGGGGGAGTCGCGTGCTCCAGGGAGGAGATGATCTCGTTCTATGACGGGGAGGGTAACGTGCCGCTGCACTCTGCTGTCCACGGCGGCGACATCAAGGTAGGCGGCATCATGTAGCTGACATGGAGGTGTTAGTGGGGGGAGTCGCGTGCTCCAGGGAGGAGATGATCTCGTTCTATGACGCGGAGGGTAACGTGCCGCTGCACTCCGCTGTCCACGGCGGCGACATCAAGGTAGGCGGCATCATGTAGCTGACATGGAGGTGTTAGTGGGGGGAGTCGCGTGCTCCAGGGAGGAGATGATCTCGTTCTATGACGCGGAGGGTAACGTGCCGCTGCACTCTGCTGTCCACGGCGGCGACATCAAGGTAGGCGGCATCATGTAGCTGACATGGAGGTGTTAGTGGGAAGAGTCGCGTGCTCCAGGGAGGAGATGATCTCGTTCAATGACGGGGAGGGTAACGTGCCGCTGCACTCTGCTGTCCACGGCGGCGACATCAAGGTAGGCGGCATCATGTAGCTGACATGGAAGTGTTAGTGGGGGGAGTCACGTGCTCTAGGGAGGAGATGATCTCGTTCTATGACGCGGAGGGTAACGTGCCGCTGCACTCTGCTGTCCACGGCGGCGACATCAAGGTAGGCGGCATCATGTAGCTGACATGGAGGTGTTAGTGGGGGGAGTCGCGTGCACCAGGGAGGAGATGATCTCGTTCTATGACGCGGAGGGTAACGTGCCGCTGCACTCTGCTGTCCACGGCGGCGACATCAAGGTAGGCGGCATCATGTAGCTGACATGGAGGTGTTAGTGGGGGGAGTCGCGTGCTCCAGGGAGGAGATGATCTCGTTCAATGACGCGGAGGGTAACGTGCCGCTGCACTCTGCTGTCCACGGCGGCGACATCAAGGTAGGTGGCATCATGTAGCTGACATGGAGGTGTTAGTGGGGGGAGTCGCGTGCTCCAGGGAGGAGATGATCTCGTTCTATGACGCGGAGGGTAACGTGCCGCTGCACTCTGCTGTCCACGGCGGAGACATCAAGGTAGGCGGCATCATGTAGCTGACATGGAGGTGTTAGTGGGGGGAGTCGCGTGCTCCAGGGAGGAGATGATCTCGTTCAATGACGCGGAGGGTAACGTGCCGCTGCACTCTGCTGTCCACGGCGGCGACATCAAGGTAGGTGGCATCATGTAGCTGACATGGAGGTGTTAGTGGGGGGAGTCGCGTGCTCCAGGGAGGAGATGATCTCGTTCTATGACGCGGAGGGTAACGTGCCGCTGCACTCTGCTGTCCACGGCGGAGACATCAAGGTAGGCGGCATCATGTAGCTGACATGAAGGTGTTAGTGGGGGGAGTCACGTGCTCCAGGGAGGAGATGATCTCGTTCTATGACGGGGAGGGTAACGTGCCGCTGCACTCTGCTGTCCACGGCGGCGACATCAAGGTAGGCGGCATCATGTAGCTGACATGGAGGTGTTCCTCCAGTGGGGGGAGTCGCGTGCTCCAGGGAGGAGATGATCTCGTTCTATGACGCGGAGGGTAACGTGCCGCTGCACTCTGCTGTCCACGGCGGCGACATCAAGGTAGGCGGCATCATGTAGCTGACATGGAGGTGTTAGTGGGGGGAGTCGCGTGCTCCAGGGAGGAGATGATCTCGTTCAATGACGCGGAGGGTAACGTGCCGCTGCACTCTGCTGTCCACGGCGGCGACATCAAGGTAGGCGGCATCATGTAGCTGACATGGAGGTGTTAGTGGGGGGAGTCGCGTGGCTGCTCCAGGGAGGAGATGATCTCGTTCTATGACGGGGAGGGTAACGTGCCGCTGCACTCTGCTGTCCACGGCGGCGACATCAAGGTAGGCGGCATCATGTAGCTGACATGGAGGTGTTAGTGGGGGGAGTCGCGTGGCTGCTCCAGGGAGGAGATGATCTCGTTCTATGACGGAGAGGGTAACGTGCCGCTGCACTCTGCTGTCCACGGCGGCGACATCAAGGTAGGTGGCATCATGTAGCTGACATGGAGGTGTTAGTGGGGGGAGTCGCGTGCTCCAGGGAGGAGATGATCTCGTTCTATGACGGGGAGGGTAACGTGCCGCTGCACTCTGCTGTCCACGGCGGCGACATCAAGGTAGGCGGCATCATGTAGCTGACATGGAGGTGTTAGTTGGGGGAGTCGCGTGCTCCAGGGAGGAGATGATCTCGTTCTATGACGGGGAGGGTAACGTGCCGCTGCACTCTGCTGTCCACGGCGGCGACATCAAGGTAGGTTGCATCATGTAGCTGACATGGAGGTGTTAGTGGGGGTAGTCGCGTGCTCCAGGGAGGAGATGATCTCGTTCTATGACGGGGAGGGTAACGTGCCGCTACACTCTGCTGTCCACGGCGGAGACATCAAGGTAGGCGGCATCATGTAGCTGACATGGAGGTGTTAGTGGGGGGAGTCGCGTGCTCCAGGGAGGAGATGATCTCGTTCAATGACGCGGAGGGTAACGTGCCGCTGCACTCTGCTGTCCACGGCGGCGACATCAAGGTAGGTGGCATCATGTAGCTGACATGGAGGTGTTAGTGGGGGCGTCACGTGCTCCAGGGAGGAGATGATCTCGTTCTATGACGCGGAGGGTAACGTGCCGCTGCACTCTGCTGTCCACGGCGGAGACATCAAGGTAGGCGGCATCATGTAGCTGACATGGAGGTGTTAGTGGGGGGAGTCATGTGCTCCAGGGAGGAGATGATCTCGTTCTATGACGGGGAGGGTAACGTGCCGCTGCACTCTGCTGTCCACGGCGGAGACATCAAGGTAGGCGGCATCATGTAGCTGACATGGAGGTGTTAGTGGGGGAGTCGCGTGCTCCAGGGAGGAGATGATCTCGTTCTATGACGGGGAGGGTAACGTGCCGCTGCACTCTGCTGTCCACGGCGGCGACATCAAGGTAGGCGGCATCATGTAGCTGACATGGAGGTGTTAGTGGGGGAGTCGCGTGCTCCAGGGAGGAGATGATCTCGTTCTATGACGGGGAGGGTAACGTGCCGCTGCACTCTGCTGTCCACGGCGGAGACATCAAGGTAGGTGGCATCATGTAGCTGACATGGAGGTGTTAGTGGGGGGAGTCGCGTGCTCCAGGGAGGAGATGATCTCGTTCTATGACGCGGAGGGTAACGTGCCGCTGCACTCTGCTGTCCACGGCGGCGACATCAAGGTAGGCGGCATCATGTAGCTGACATGGAGGTGTTAGTGGGGGGAGTCATGTGGCTGCTCCAGGGAGGAGATGATCTCGTTCAATGACGCGGAGGGTAACGTGCCGCTGCACTCTGCTGTCCACGGCGGCGACATCAAGGTAGGCGGCATCATGTAGCTGACATGAAGGTGTTAGTGGGGGGAGTCATGTGGCTGCTCCAGGGAGGAGATGATCTCGTTCAATGACGCGGAGGGTAACGTGCCGCTGCACTCTGCTGTCCACGGCGGCGACATCAAGGTAGGCGGCATCATGTAGCTGACATGGAGGTGTTAGTGGGGGGAGTCATGTGGCTGCTCCAGGGAGGAGATGATCTCGTTCAATGACCCGGAGGGTAACGTGCCGCTGCACTCTGCTGTCCACGGCGGCGACATCAAGGTAGGCGGCATCATGTAGCTGACATGGAGGTGTTAGTGGGGGGAGTCATGTGCTCCAGGGAAGAGATGATCTCGTTCTATGACGCGGAGGGTAACGTGCCGCTGCACTCTGCTGTCCACGGCGGCGACATCAAGGTAGGTGGCATCATGTAGCTGACATGGAGGTGTTAGTGGGGGGAGTCGCGTGCTCCAGGGAGGAGATGATCTCGTTCAATGACGCGGAGGGTAACGTGCCGCTGCACTCTTCTGTCCACGGCGGCGACATCAAGGTAGGCGGCATCATGTAGCTGACATGGAGGTGTTAGTGGGGGGAGTCATGTGGCTGCTCCAGGGAGGAGATGATCTCGTTCAATGACGCGGAGGGTAACGTGCCGCTGCACTCTGCTGTCCACGGCGGCGACATCAAGGTAGGCGGCATCATGTAGCTGACATGGAGGTGTTAGTGGGGGGAGTCATGTGGCTGCTCCAGGGAGGAGATGATCTCGTTCAATGACGCGGAGGGTAACGTGCCGCTGCACTCTGCTGTCCACGGCGGCGACATCAAGGTAGGTGGCATCATGTAGCTGACATGGAGGTGTTAGTGGGGGGAGTCATGTGGCTGCTCCAGGGAGGAGATGATCTCGTTCAATGACGCGGAGGGTAACGTGCCGCTGCACTCTGCTGTCCACGGCGGAGACATCAAGGTAGGCGGCATCATGTAGCTGACATGGAGGTGTTAGTGGGGGGAGTCGCGTGCTCCAGGGAGGAGATGATCTCGTTCAATGACGCGGAGGGTAACGTGCCGCTGCACTCTGCTGTCCACGGCGGAGACATCAAGGTAGGCGGCATCATGTAGCTGACATGGAGGTGTTAGTGGGGGCGTCACGTGCTCCAGGGAGGAGATGATCTCGTTCTATGACGCGGAGGGTAACGTGCCGCTGCACTCTGCTGTCCACGGCGGAGACATCAAGGTAGGCGGCATCATGTAGCTGACATGGAGGTGTTAGTGGGGGCGTAACGTGCTCCAGGGAGGAGATGATCTCGTTCAATGACGCGGAGGGTAACGTGCCGCTGCACTCTGCTGTCCACGGCGGAGACATCAAGGTAGGCGGCATCATGTAGCTGACATGGAGGTGTTCCTCCAGTGGGGGGAGTCGCGTGCTCCAGGGAGGAGATGATCTCGTTCTATGACGCGGAGGGTAACGTGCCGCTGCACTCTGCTGTCCACGGCGGAGACATCAAGGTAGGCGGCATCATGTAGCTGACATGGAGGTGTTAGTGGGGGGAGTCATCTGGCTGCTCCAGGGAGGAGATGATCTCGTTCAATGACGCGGACGGTAACGTGCCGCTGCACTCTGCTGTCCACGGCGGAGACATCAAGGTAGGCGGCATCATGTAGCTGACATGGAGGTGTTAGTGGGGGGAGTCGCGTGCTCCAGGGAGGAGATGATCTCGTTCTATGACGCAGAGGGTAACGTGCCGCTGCACTCTGCTGTCCACGGCGGCGACATCAAGGTAGGCGGCATCATGTAGCTGACATGGAGGTGTTAGTGGGGGCGTCACGTGCTCCAGGGAAGAGATGATCTCGTTCTATGACGGGGAGGGTAACGTGCCGCTGCACTCTGCTGTCCACGGCGGCGACATCAAGGTAGGCGGCATCATGTAGCTGACATGGAGGTGTTAGTGGGGGGAGTCGCGTGCTCCAGGGAGGAGATGATCTCGTTCAATGACGCGGAGGGTAACGTGCCGCTGCACTCTGCTGTCCACGGCGGCGACATCAAGGTAGGCGGCATCATGTAGCTGACATGGAGGTGTTAGTGGGGGGAGTCGCGTGCTCCAGGGAGGAGATGATCTCGTTCTATGACGGGGAGGGTAACGTGCCGCTGCACTCTGCTGTCCACGGCGGAGACATCAAGGTAGGTGGCATCATGTAGCTGACATGGAGGTGTTAGTGGGGGGAGTCATGTGCTCCAGGGAGGAGATGATCTCGTTCTATGACGGGGAGGGTAACGTGCCGCTGCACTCTGCTGTCCACGGCGGCGACATCAAGGTAGGCGGCATCATGTAGCTGACATGGAGGTGTTAGTGGGGGGAGTCGCGTGGTCCAGGGAGGAGATGATCTCGTTCTATGACGGGGAGGGTAACGTGCCGCTGCACTCTGCTGTCCACGGCGGCGACATCAAGGTAGGTGGCATCATGTAGCTGACATGGAGGAGTTAGTGGGGGGAGTCGCGTGCTCCAGGGAGGAGATGATCTCGTTCTATGACGCGGAGGGTAACGTGCCGCTGCACTCCGCTGTCCACGGCGGCGACATCAAGGTAGGCGGCATCATGTAGCTGACATGGAGGTGTTAGTGGGGGGAGTCGCGTGCTCCAGGGAGGAGATGATCTCGTTCTATGACGCGGAGGGTAACGTGCCGCTGCACTCTGCTGTCCACGGCGGCGACATCAAGGTAGGCGGCATCATGTAGCTGACATGGAGGTGTTAGTGGGGAGAGTCGCGTGCTCCAGGGAGGAGATGATCTCGTTCTATGACGGGGAGGGTAACGTGCCGCTGCACTCTGCTGTCCACGGCGGCGACATCAAGGTAGGCGGCATCATGTAGCTGACATGGAAGTGTTAGTGGGGGGAGTCACGTGCTCCAGGGAGGAGATGATCTCGTTCTATGACGCGGAGGGTAACGTGCCGCTGCACTCTGCTGTCCACGGCGGCGACATCAAGGTAGGCGGCATCATGTAGCTGACATGGAGGTGTTAGTGGGGGGAGTCGCGTGCTCCAGGGAGGAGATGATCTCGTTCTATGACGCGGAGGGTAACGTGCCGCTGCACTCTGCTGTCCACGGCAGCGACATCAAGGTAGGCGGCATCATGTAGCTGACATGGAGGTGTTAGTGGGGGGAGTCGCGTGCTCCAGGGAGGAGATGATCTCGTTCAATGACGCGGAGGGTAACGTGCCGCTGCACTCTGCTGTCCACGGCGGCGACATCAAGGTAGGTGGCATCATGTAGCTGACATGGAGGTGTTAGTGGGGGGAGTCGCGTGCTCCAGGGAGGAGATGATCTCGTTCTATGACGCGGAGGGTAACGTGCCGCTGCACTCTGCTGTCCACGGCGGAGACATCAAGGTAGGCGGCATCATGTAGATGACATGGAGGTGTTAGTGGGGGGAGTCGCGTGCTCCAGGGAGGAGATGATCTCGTTCAATGACGCGGAGGGTAACGTGCCGCTGCACTCTGCTGTCCACGGCGGCGACATCAAGGTAGGTGGCATCATGTAGCTGACATGGAGGTGTTAGTGGGGGGAGTCGCGTGCTCCAGGGAGGAGATGATCTCGTTCTATGACGGGGAGGGTAACGTGCCGCTGCACTCTGCTGTCCACGGCGGCGACATCAAGGTAGGCGGCATCATGTAGCTGACATGGAGGTGTTCCTCCAGTGGGGGGAGTCGCGTGCTCCAGGGAGGAGATGATCTAGTTCTATGACGCGGAGGGTAACGTGCCGCTGCACTCTGCTGTCCACGGCGGCGACATCAAGGTAGGCGGCATCATGTAGCTGACATGGAGGTGTTAGTGGGGGGAGTCGCGTGCTCCAGGGAGGAGATGATCTCGTTCAATGACGCGGAGGGTAACGTGCCGCTGCACTCTGCTGTCCACGGCGGCGACATCAAGGTAGGCGGCATCATGTAGCTGACATGGAGGTGTTAGTGGGGGGAGTCGCGTGGCTGCTCCAGGGAGGAGATGATCTCGTTCTATGACGGGGAGGGTAACGTGCCGCTGCACTCTGCTGTCCACGGCGGCGACATCAAGGTAGGCGGCATCATGTAGCTGACATGGAGGTGTTAGTGGGGGGAGTCGCGTGGCTGCTCCAGGGAGGAGATGATCTCGTTCTATGACGGAGAGGGTAACGTGCCGCTGCACTCTGCTGTCCACGGCGGCGACATCAAGGTAGGTGGCATCATGTAGCTGACATGGAGGTGTTAGTGGGGGGAGTCGCGTGCTCCAGGGAGGAGATGATCTCGTTCTATGACGGGGAGGGTAACGTGCCGCTGCACTCTGCTGTCCACGGCGGCGACATCAAGGTAGGCGGACTCATGTAGCTGACATGGAGGTGTTAGTGGGGGGAGTCGCGTGCTCCAGGGAGGAGATGATCTCGTTCTATGACGGGGAGGGTAACGTGCCGCTGCACTCTGCTGTCCACGGCGGCGACATCAAGGTAGGTGGCATCATGTAGCTGACATGGAGGTGTTAGTGGGGGGAGTCGCGTGCTCCAGGGAGGAGATGATCTCGTTCTATGACGGGGAGGGTAACGTGCCGCTGCACTCTGCTGTCCACGGCGGAGACATCAAGGTAGGCGGCATCATGTAGCTGACATGGAGGTGTTAGTGGGGGGAGTCGCGTGCTCCAGGGAGGAGATGATCTCGTTCAATGACGCGGAGGGTAACGTGCCGCTGCACTCTGCTGTCCACGGCGGCGACATCAAGGTAGGTGGCATCATGTAGCTGACATGGAGGTGTTAGTGGGGGCGTCACGTGCTCCAGGGAGGAGATGATCTCGTTCTATGACGCGGAGGGTAACGTGCCGCTGCACTCTGCTGTCCACGGCGGAGACATCAAGGTAGGCGGCATCATGTAGCTGACATGGAGGTGTTAGTGGGGGGAGTCATGTGCTCCAGGGAGGAGATGATCTCGTTCTATGACGGGGAGGGTAACGTGCCGCTGCACTCTGCTGTCCACGGCGGAGACATCAAGGTAGGCGGCATCATGTAGCTGACATGGAGGTGTTAGTGGGGGAGTCGCGTGCTCCAGGGAGGAGATGATCTCGTTCTATGACGGGGAGGGTAACGTGCCGCTGCACTCTGCTGTCCACGGCGGCGACATCAAGGTAGGCGGCATCATGTAGCTGACATGGAGGTGTTAGTGGGGGAGTCGCGTGCTCCAGGGAGGAGATGATCTCGTTCTATGACGGGGAGGGTAACGTGCCGCTGCACTCTGCTGTCCACAGCGGAGACATCAAGGTAGGTGGCATCATGTAGCTGACATGGAGGTGTTAGTGGGGGGAGTCGCGTGCTCCAGGGAGGAGATGATCTCGTTCTATGACGCGGAGGGTAACGTGCCGCTGCACTCTGCTGTCCACGGCGGCGACATCAAGGTAGGCGGCATCATGTAGCTGACATGGAGGTGTTAGTGGGGGGCGTCATGTGGCTGCTCCAGGGAGGAGATGATCTCGTTCAATGACGCGGAGGGTAACGTGATGCTGCACTCTGCTGTCCACGGCGGCGACATCAAGGTAGGCGGCATCATGTAGCTGACATGGAGGTGTTAGTGGGGGGAGTCATGTGCTCCAGGGAAGAGATGATCTCGTTCTATGACGCGGAGGGTAACGTGCCGCTGCACTCTGCTGTCCACGGCGGCGACATCAAGGTAGGTGGCATCATGTAGCTGACATGGAGGTGTTAGTGGGGGGAGTCGCGTGCTCCAGGGAGGAGATGATCTCGTTCAATGACGCGGAGGGTAACGTGCCGCTGCACTCTTCTGTCCACGGCGGCGACATCAAGGTAGGCGGCATCATGTAGCTGACATGGAGGTGTTAGTGGGGGGAGTCATGTGGCTGCTCCAGGGAGGAGATGATCTCGTTCAATGACGCGGAGGGTAACGTGCCGCTGCACTCTGCTGTCCACGGCGGCGACATCAAGGTAGGCGGCATCATGTAGCTGACATGGAGGTGTTAGTGGGGGGAGTCATGTGGCTGCTCCAGGGAGGAGATGATCTCGTTCAATGACGCGGAGGGTAACGTGCCGCTGCACTCTGCTGTCCACGGCGGCGACATCAAGGTAGGTGGCATCATGTAGCTGACATGGAGGTGTTAGTGGGGGGAGTCATGTGGCTGCTCCAGGGAGGAGATGATCTCGTTCAATGACGCGGAGGGTAACGTGCCGCTGCACTCTGCTGTCCACGGCGGAGACATCAAGGTAGGCGGCATCATGTAGCTGACATGGAGGTGTTAGTGGGGGAAGTCGCGTGCTCCAGGGAGGAGATGATCTCGTTCAATGACGCGGAGGGTAACGTGCCGCTGCACTCTGCTGTCCACGGCGGAGACATCAAGGTAGGCGGCATCATGTAGCTGACATGGAGGTGTTAGTGGGGGCGTCACGTGCTCCAGGGAGGAGATGATCTCGTTCTATGACGCGGAGGGTAACGTGCCGCTGCACTCTGCTGTCCACGGCGGAGACATCAAGGTAGGCGGCATCATGTAGCTGACATGGAGGTGTTAGTGGGGGCGTCACGTGCTCCAGGGAGGAGATGATCTCGTTCAATGACGCGGAGGGTAACGTGCCGCTGCACTCTGCTGTCCACGGCGGAGACATCAAGGTAGGCGGCATCATGTAGCTGACATGGAGGTGTTCCTCCAGTGGGGGTAGTCGCGTGCTCCAGGCAGGAGATGATCTCGTTCTATGACGCGGAGGGTAACGTGCCGCTGCACTCTGCTGTCCACGGCGGAGACATCAAGGTAGGCGGCATCATGTAGCTGACATGGAGGTGTTAGTGGGGGGAGTCATGTGGCTGCTCCAGGGAGGAGATGATCTCGTTCAATGACGCGGAAGGTAACGTGCCGCTGCACTCTGCTGTCCACGGCGGAGACATCAAGGTAGGCGGCATCATGTAGCTGACATGGAGGTGTTAGTGGGGGGAGTCGCGTGCTCCAGGGAGGAGATGATCTCGTTCTATGACGCAGAGGGTAACGTGCCGCTGCACTCTGCTGTCCACGGCGGCGACATCAAGGTAGGCGGCATCATGTAGCTGACATGGACGTGTTAGTGGGGGCGTCACGTGCTCCAGGGAAGAGATGATCTCGTTCTATGACGGGGAGGGTAACGTGCCGCTGCACTCTGCTGTCCACGGCGGCGACATCAAGGTAGGCGGCATCATGTTGCTGACATGGAGGTGTTAGTGGGGGGAGTCGCGTGCTCCAGGGAGGAGATGATCTCGTTCAATGACGCGGAGGGTAACGTGCCGCTGCACTCTGCTGTCCACGGCGGCGACATCAAGGTAGGCGGCATCATGTAGCTGACATGGAGGTGTTAGTGGGGGGAGTCGCGTGCTCCAGGGAGGAGATGATCTCGTTCTATGACGCGGAGGGTAACGTGCCGCTGCACTCCGCTGTCCACGGCGGCGACATCAAGGTAGGCGGCATCATGTAGCTGACATGGAGGTGTTAGTGGGGGGAGTCGCGTGCTCCAGGGAGGAGATGATCTCGTTCAATGACGCGGAGGGTAACGTGCCGCTGCACTCTGCTGTCCACGGCGGCGACATCAAGGTAGGCGGCATCATGTAGCTGACATAGAGGTGTTAGTGGGGGGAGTCGCGTGCTCCAGGGAGGAGATGATCTCGTTCTATGACGGGGAGGGTAACGTGCCGCTGCACTCTGCTGTCCACGGCGGAGACATCAAGGTAGGTGGCATCATGTAGCTGACATGGAGGTGTTAGTGGGGGGAGTCATGTGCTCCAGGGAGGAGATGGTCTCGTTCTATGACGGGGAGGGTAACGTGCCGCTGCACTCTGCTGTCCACGGCGGCGACATCAAGGTAGGCGGCATCATGTAGCTGACATGGAGGTGTTAGTGGGGGGAGTCGCGTGCTCCAGGGAGGAGATGATCTCGTTCTATGACGGGGAGGGTAACGTGCCGCTGCACTCTGCTGTCCACGGCGGCGACATCAAGGTAGGTGGCATCATGTAGCTGACATGGAGGAGTTAGTGGGGGGAGTCGCGTGCTCCAGGGAGGAGATGATCTCGTTCTATGACGGGGAGGGTAACGTGCCGCTGCACTCTGCTGTCCACGGCGGCGACATCAAGGTAGGCGGCATCATGTAGCTGACATGGAGGTGTTAGTGGGGGGAGTCGCGTGCTCCAGGGAGGAGATGATCTCGTTCTATGACGGGGAGGGTAACGTGCCGCTGCACTCTGCTGTCCACGGCGGAGACATCAAGGTAGGCGGCATCATGTAGCTGACATGGAGGTGTTAGTGGGGGGAGTCGCGTGCTCCAGGGAGGAGATGATCTCGTTCTATGACGGGGAGGGTAACGTGCCGCTGCACTCTGCTGTCCACGGCGGAGACATCAAGGTAGGCGGCATCATGTAGCTGACATGGAGGTGTTAGTGGGGGGAGTCGCGTGCTCCAGGGAGGAGATGATCTCGTTCTATGACGCGGAGGGTAACGTGCCGCTGCACTCTGCTGTCCACGGCAAAGACATCAAGGTAGGTGGCATCATGTAGCTGACATGGAGGTGTTAGTGGGGGGAGTCGCGTGCTCCAGGGAGGAGATGATCTCGTTCTATGACGCGGAGGGTAACGTGCCGCTGCACTCTGCTGTCCACGGCGGCGACATCAAGGTAGGCGGCATCATGTAGCTGACATGGAGGTGTTAGTGGGGGGAGTCGCGTGCTCCAGGGAGGAGATGATCTCGTTCTATGACGCGGAGGGTAACGTGCCGCTGCACTCTGCTGTCCACGGCGGCGACATCAAGGTAGGCGGCATCATGTAGCTGACATGGAGGTGTTAGTGGGGGGAGTCGCGTGCTCCAGGGAGGAGATGATCTCGTTCAATGACGCGGAGGGTAACGTGCCGCTGCACTCTGCTGTCCACGGCGGCGACATCAAGGTAGGCGGCAATATGTAGCTGACATGGAGGTGTTAGTGGGGGGAGTCGCGTGCTCCAGGGAGGAGATGATCTCGTTTTATGACGCGGAGGGTAACGTGCCGCTGCACTCTGCTGTCCACGGCGGCGACATCAAGGTAGGCGGCATCATGTAGCTGACATGGAGGTGTTAGTGGGGGGAGTCGCGTGCTCCAGGGAGGAGATGATCTCGTTCTATGACGCGGAGGGTAACGTGCCGCTGCACTCTGCTGTCCACGGCGGCGACATCAAGGTAGGCGGCATCATGTAGCTGACATGGAGGTGTTAGTGGGGGGAGTCACGTGCTCCAGGGAGGAGATGATCTCGTTCAATGACGCGGAGGGTAACGTGCCGCTGCACTCTGCTGTCCACGGCGGCGACATCAAGGTAGGCGGCATCATGTAGCTGACATGGAGGTGTTAGTGGGGGGAGTCGCGTGCTCCAGGGAGGAGATGATCTCGTTCTATGACGCGGAGGGTAACGTGCCGCTGCACTCTGCTGTCCACGGCGGCGACATCAAGGTAGGCGGCATCATGTAGCTGACATGGAGGTGTTAGTGGGGGGAGTCGCGTGCTCCAGGGAGGAGATGATCTCGTTCTATGACGGGGAGGGTAACGTGCCGCTGCACTCTGCTGTCCACGGCGGCGACATCAAGGTAGGTGGCATCATGTAGCTGACATGGAGGAGTTAGTGGGGGGAGTCGCGTGCTCCAGGGAGGAGATGATCTCGTTCTATGACGGGGAGGGTAACGTGCCGCTGCACTCTGCTGTCCACGGCGGCGACATCAAGGTAGGCGGCATCATGTAGCTGACATGGAGGTGTTAGTGGGGGGAGTCGCGTGCTCCAGGGAGGAGATGATCTCGTTCTATGACGGGGAGGGTAACGTGCCGCTGCACTCTGCTGTCCACGGCGGAGACATCAAGGTAGGCGGCATCATGTAGCTGACATGGAGGTGTTAGTGGGGGGAGTCGCGTGCTCCAGGGAGGAGATGATCTCGTTCTATGACGGGGAGGGTAACGTGCCGCTGCACTCTGCTGTCCACGGCGGAGACATCAAGGTAGGCGGCATCATGTAGCTGACATGGAGGTGTTAGTGGGGGGAGTCGCGTGCTCCAGGGAGGAGATGATCTCGTTCTATGACGCGGAGGGTAACGTGCCGCTGCACTCTGCTGTCCACGGCAAAGACATCAAGGTAGGTGGCATCATGTAGCTGACATGGAGGTGTTAGTGGGGGGAGTCGCGTGCTCCAGGGAGGAGATGATCTCGTTCTATGACGCGGAGGGTAACGTGCCGCTGCACTCTGCTGTCCACGGCGGCGACATCAAGGTTGGCGGCATCATGTAGCTGACATGGAGGTGTTAGTGGGGGGAGTCGCGTGCTCCAGGGAGGAGATGATCTCGTTCTATGACGCGGAGGGTAACGTGCCGCTGCACTCTGCTGTCCACGGCGGCGACATCAAGGTAGGCGGCATCATGTAGCTGACATGGAGGTGTTAGTGGGGGGAGTCGCGTGCTCCAGGGAGGAGATGATCTCGTTCAATGACGCGGAGGGTAACGTGCCGCTGCACTCTGCTGTCCACGGCGGCGACATCAAGGTAGGCGGCATCATGTAGCTGACATGGAGGTGTTAGTGGGGGGAGTCGCGTGCTCCAGGGAGGAGATGATCTCGTTTTATGACGCGGAGGGTAACGTGCCGCTGCACTCTGCTGTCCACGGCGGCGACATCAAGGTAGGCGGCATCATGTAGCTGACATGGAGGTGTTAGTGGGGGGAGTCGCGTGCTCCAGGGAGGAGATGATCTCGTTCTATGACGCGGAGGGTAACGTGCCGCTGCACTCTGCTGTCCACGGCGGCGACATCAAGGTAGGCGGCATCATGTAGCTGACATGGAGGTGTTAGTGGGGGGAGTCACGTGCTCCAGGGAGGAGATGATCTCGTTCAATGACGCGGAGGGTAACGTGCCGCTGCACTCTGCTGTCCACGGCGGCGACATCAAGGTAGGCGGCATCATGTAGCTGACATGGAGGTGTTAGTGGGGGGAGTCGCGTGCTCCAGGGAGGAGATGATCTCGTTCTATGACGCGGAGGGTAACGTGCCGCTGCACTCTGCTGTCCACGGCGGCGACATCAAGGTAGGCGGCATCATGTAGCTGACATGGAGGTGTTAGTGGGGGCGTCACGTGCTCCAGGGAGGAGATGATCTCGTTCAATGACGCGGAGGGTAACGTGCCGCTGCACTCTGCTGTCCACGGCGGCGACATCAAGGTAGGCGGCATCATGTAGCTGACATGGAGGTGTTAGTGGGGGGAGTCGCGTGCCCAGGGAGGAGATGATCTCGTTCAATGACGCGGAGGGTAACGTGCCGCTGCACTCTGCTGTCCACGGCGGCGACATCAAGGTAGGCGGCATCATGTAGCTGACATGGAGGTGTTAGTGGGGGGAGTCGCGTGCTCCAGGGAGGAGATGATCTCGTTCTATGACGCGGAGGGTAACGTGCCGCTGCACTCTGCTGTCCACGGCGGAGACATCAAGGTAGGCGGCATCATGTAGCTGACATGGAGGTGTTAGTGGGGGCGTCACGTGCTCCAGGGAGGAGATGATCTCGTTCTATGATGCGGAGGGTAACGTGCCGCTGCACTCTGCTGTCCACGGCGGCGACATCAAGGTAGGCGGCATCATGTAGCTGACATGGAGGTGTTAGTGGGGGCGTCACGTGCTCCAGGGAGGAGATGATCTCGTTCTATGACGCGGAGGGTAACGTGCCGCTGCACTCTGCTGTCCACGGCGGCGACATCAAGGTAGGCGGCATCATGTAGCTGACATGGAGGTGTTAGTGGGGGGAGTCGCGTGCTCCAGGGAGGAGATGATCTCGTTCAATGACGCGGAGGGTAACGTGCCGCTGCACTCTGCTG
The DNA here is from genome assembly GCA_934045905.1 of Leuctra nigra. NCBI lineage: Eukaryota > Metazoa > Arthropoda > Insecta > Plecoptera > Leuctridae > Leuctra > Leuctra nigra. The sequence goes on along the minus strand of OW203764.1, from coordinate 31,759,901 downwards.
TCCACGGCGGCGACATCAAGGTAGGCGGCATCATGTAGCTGACATGGAGGTGTTAGTGGGGGGAGTCGCGTGCTCCAGGGAGGAGATGATCTCGTTCAATGACGCGGAGGGTAACGTGCCGCTGCACTCTGCTGTCCACGGCGGCGACATCAAGGTAGGCGGCATCATGTAGCTGACATGGAGGTGTCAGTGGGGGGAGTCGCGTGCTCCAGGGAGGAGATGATCTCGTTCAATGACGCGGAGGGTAACGTGCCGCTGCACTCTGCTGTCCACGGCGGAGACATCAAGGTAGGTGGCATCATGTAGCTGACATGGAGGTGTAAGTGGGGGGAGTCACGTGCTCCAGGGAGGAGATTATCTCGTTCTATGACGCGGAGGGTAACGTGCCGCTGCACTCTGCTGTCCACGGCGGCGACATCAAGGTAGGCGGCATCATGTAGCTGACATGGAGGTGTTAGTGGGGGGAGTCGCGTGCTCCAGGGAGGAGATGATCTCGTTCAATGACGCGGAGGGTAACGTGCCGCTGCACTCTGCTGTCCACGGCGGCGACATCAAGGTAGGCGGCATCATGTAGCTGACATGGAGGTGTTAGTGGGGGGAGTCGCGTGGCTGCTCCAGGGAGGAGATGATCTCGTTCTATGACGCGGAGGGTAACGTGCCGCTGCACTCTGCTGTCCACGGCGGCGACATCAAGGTAGGCGGCATCATGTAGCTGACATGGAGGTGTTAGTGGGGGCGTCAATGCTCCAGGGAGGAGATGATCTCGTTCAATGACGCGGAGGGTAACGTGCCGCTGCACTCTGCTGTCCACGGCGGCGATATCAAGGTAGGCGGCATCATGTAGCTGACATGGAGGTGTTAGTGGGGGGAGTCGCGTGCTCCAGGGAGGAGATGATCTCGTTCAATGACGCGGAGGGTAACGTGCCGCTGCACTCTGCTGTCCACGGCGGCGACATCAATGTATGCGGCATCATGTAGCTGACATGGAGGTGTTAGTGGGGGGAGTCGCGTGCTCCAGGGAGGAGATGATCTCGTTCTATGACGCGGAGGGTAACGTGCCGCTGCACTCTGCTGTCCACGGCGGAGACATCAAGGTAGGCGGCATCATGTAGCTGACATGGAGGTGTTAGTGGGGGGAGTCGCATGCTCCAGGGAGGAGATGATCTCGTTCTATGACGCGGAGGGTAACGTGCTGCTGCACTCTGCTGTCCACGGCGGAGACATCAAGGTAGGCGGCATCATGTAGCTGACATGGAGGTGTTAGTGGGGGGAGTCGCGTGCTCCAGGGAGGAGATGATCTCGTTCAATGACGCGGAGGGTAACGTGCCGCTGCACTCTGCTGTCCACGGCGGCGACATCAAGGTAGGTGGCATCATGTAGCTGACATGGAGGTGTTAGTGGGGGGAGTCATGTGGCTGCTCCAGGGAGGAGATGATCTCGTTCTATGACGCGGAGGGTAACGTGCCGCTGCACTCTGCTGTCCACGGCGGAGACATCAAGGTAGGGGGCATCATGTAGCTGACATGGAGGTGTTAGTGGGGGGAGTCACGTGCTCCAGGGAGGAGATGATCTCGTTCAATGACGCGGAGGGTAACGTGCCGCTGCACTCTGCTGTCCACGGCGGAGACATCAAGGTAGGCGGCATCATGTAGCTGACATGGAGGTGTTAGTGGGGGGAGTCGCGCGGCTGCTCCAGGGAGGAGATGATCTCGTTCTATGACGGGGAGGGTAACGTGCCGCTGCACTCTGCTGTCCACGGCGGCGACATCAAGGTAGGCGGCATCATGTAGCTGACATGGAGGTGTTAGTGGGGGGAGTCGCGTGCTCCAGGGAGGAGATGATCTCGTTCAATGACGCGGAGGGTAACGTGCCGCTGCACTCTGCTGTCCACGGCGGCGACATCAAGGTAGGCGGCATCATGTAGCTGACATGGAGGTGTTAGTGGGGGGAGTCGCGTGCTCCAGGGAGGAGATGATCTCGTTCTATGACGGGGAGGGTAACGTGCCGCTACACTCTGCTGTCCACGGCGGAGACATCAAGGTAGGCGGCATCATGTAGCTGACATGGAGGTGTTAGTGGGGGGAGTCGCGTGCTCCAGGGAGGAGATGATCTCGTTCAATGACGCGGAGGGTAACGTGCCGCTGCACTCTGCTGTCCACGGCGGCGACATCAAGGTAGGCGGCATCATGTAGCTGACATGGAGGTGTTAGTGGGGGGAATCACGTGCTCCAGGGAGGAGATGATCTCGTTCTATGACGCGGAGGGTAACGTGCCGCTGCACTCTGCTGTCCACGGCGGCGACATCAAGGTAGGCGGCATCATGTAGCTGACATGGAGGTGTTAGTGGGGGGAGTCGCGTGCTCCAGGGAGGAGATGATCTCGTTCTATGACGCGGAGGGTAACGTGCCGCTGCACTCTGCTGTCCACGGCGGAGACATCAAGGTAGGCGGCATCATGTAGCTGACATGGAGGTGTTAGTGGGGGGAGTCGCGTGCTCCAGGGAGGAGATGATCTCGTTCTATGACGCGGAGGGTAACGTGCCGCTGCACTCTGCTGTCCACGGCGGCGACATCAAGGTAGGCGGCATCATGTAGCTGACATGGAGGTGTTAGTGGGGGGAGTCGCGTGCTCCAGGGAGGAGATGATCTCGTTCTATGACGGGGAGGGTAACGTGCCGCTGCACTCTGCTGTCCACGGCGGAGACATCAAGGTAGGCGGCATCATGTAGCTGACATGGAGGTGTTAGTGGGGGGAGTCGCGTGCTCCAGGGAGGAGATGATCTCGTTCTATGACGCGGAGGGTAACGTGCCGCTGCACTCTGCTGTCCACGGCGGCGACATCAAGGTAGGCGGCATCATGTAGCTGACATGGAGGTGTTAGTGGGGGGAGTCGCGTGCTCCAGGGAGGAGATGAGCTCGTTCTATGACGGGGAGGGTAACGTGCCGCTGCACTCTGCTGTCCACGGCGGCGACATCAAGGTAGGCGGCATCATGTAGCTGACATGGAGGTGTTAGTGGGGGGAATCACGTGCTCCAGGGAGGAGATGATCTCGTTCTATGACGGGGAGGGTAACGTGCCGCTGCACTCTGCTGTCCACGGCGGCGACATCAATGTAGGCGGCATCATGTAGCTGACATGGAGGTGTTAGTGGGGGGAGTCGCGTGCTCCAGGGAGGAGATGATCTCGTTCTATGACGGGGAGGGTAACGTGCCGCTGCACTCTGCTGTCCACGGCGGAGACATCAAGGTAGGCGGCATCATGTAGCTGACATGGAGGTGTTAGTGGGGGGAGTCATGTGGCTGCTCCAGGGAGGAGATGATCTCGTTCTATGACGCGGAGGGTAACGTGCCGCTGCACTCTGCTGTCCACGGCGGCGACATCAAGGTAGGCGGCATCATGTAGCTGACATGGAGGTGTTAGTGGGGGGAGTCATGTGGCTGCTCCAGGGAGGAGATGATCTCGTTCAATGACGCGGAGGGTAACGTGCCGCTGCACTCTGCTGTCCACGGCGGAGACATCAAGGTAGGCGGCATATTGTAGCTGACATGGAGGTGTTAGTGGGGGGAATCACGTGCTCCAGGGAGGAGATGATCTCGTTCTATGACGGGGAGGGTAACGTGCCGCTGCACTCTGCTGTCCACGGCGGAGACATCAAGGTAGGCGGCATCATGTAGCTGACATAGAGGTGTTAGTGGGGGGAATCACGTGCTCCAGGGAGGAGATGATCTCGTTCTATGACGGGGAGGGTAACGTGCCGCTGCACTCTGCTGTCCACGGCGGAGACATCAAGGTAGGCGGCATCATGTAGCTGACATGGAGGTGTTAGTGGGGGGAGTCGCGTGGCTGCTCCAGGGAGGAGATGATCTCGTTCTATGACGCGGAGGGTAACGTGCCGCTGCACTCTGCTGTCCACGGCGGAGACATCAAGGTAGGCGGCATCATGTAGCTGACATGGAGGTGTTAGTGGGGGGAGTCGCGTGCTCCAGGGAGGAGATGATCTCGTTCAATGACGCGGAGGGTAACGTGCCGCTGCACTCTGCTGTCCACGGCGGCGACATCAAGGTAGGTGGCATCATGTAGCTGACATGGAGGTGTTAGTGGGGGGAGTCGCGTGCTCCAGGGAGGAGATGATCTCGTTCTATGACGCGGAGGGCAACGTGCCGCTGCACTCTGCTGTCCACGGCGGAGACATCAAGGTAGGCGGCATCATGTAGCTGACATGGAGGTGTTAGTGGGGGGAATCACGTGCTCCAGGGAGGAGATGATCTCGTTCTATGACGGGGAGGGTAACGTGCCGCTGCACTCTGCTGTCCACGGCGGAGACATCAAGGTAGGCGGCATCATGTAGCTGACATGGAGGTGTTAGTGGGGGGAATCACGTGCTCCAGGGAGGAGATGATCTCGTTCTATGACGGGGAGGGTAACGTGCCGCTGCACTCTGCTGTCCACGGCGGAGACATCAAGGTAGGCGGCATCATGTAGCTGACATGGAGGTGTTAGTGGGGGGAATCACGTGCTCCAGGGAGGAGATGATCTCGTTCTATGACGCGGAGGGTAACGTGCCGCTGCACTCTGCTGTCCACGGCGGCGACATCAAGGTAGGTGGCATCATGTAGCTGACATGGAGGTGTTAGTGGGGGGAGTTGCGTGCTCCAGGGAGGAGATGATCTCGTTCTATGACGCGGAGGGTAACGTGCCGCTGCACTCTGCTGTCCACGGCGGAGACATCAAGGTAGGCGGCATCATGTAGCTGACATGGAGGTGTTAGTGGGGGGAGTCGCGTGCTCCAGGGAGGAGATGATCTCGTTCTATAACGCGGAGGGCAACGTGCCGCTGCACTCTGCTGTCCACGGCGGAGACATCAAGGTAGGCGGCATCATGTAGCTGACATGGAGGTGTTAGTGGGGGGAGTCGCGTGCTCCAGGGAGGAGATAATCTCGTTCAATGACGCGGAGGGTAACGTGCCGCTGCACTCTGCTGTCCACGGCGGAGACATCAAGGTAGGCGGCATCATGTAGCTGACATGGAGGTGTTAGTGGGGGGAGTCATGTGGCTGCTCCAGGGAGGAGATGATCTCGTTCAATGACGCGGAGGGTAACGTGCCGCTGCACTCTGCTGTCCACGGCGGAGACATCAAGGTAGGCGGCATCATGTAGCTGACATGGAGGTGTTAGTGGGGGGAATCACGTGCTCCAGGGAGGAGATGATCTCGTTCTATGACGGGGAGGGTAACGTGCCGCTGCACTCTGCTGTCCACGGCGGAGACATCAAGGTAGGCGGCATCATGTAGCTGACATGGAGGTGTTAGTGGGGGGAATCACGTGCTCCAGGGAGGAGATGATCTCGTTCTATGACGGGGAGGGTAACGTGCCGCTGCACTCTGCTGTCCACGGCGGAGACATCAAGGTAGGCGGCATCATGTAGCTGACATGGAGGTGTTAGTGGGGGGAGTCGCGTGCTCCAGGGAGGAGATGATCTCGTTCAATGACGCGGAGGGTAACGTGCCGCTGCACTCTGCTGTCCACGGCGGAGACATCAAGGTAGGCGGCATCATGTAGCTGACATGGAGGTGTTAGTGGGGGGAGTCGCGTGGCTGCTCCAGGGAGGAGATGATCTCGTTCTATGACGCGGAGGGTAACGTGCCGCTGCACTCTGCTGTCCACGGCGGCGACATCAAGGTAGGCGGCATCATGTAGCTGACATGGAGGTGTTCCTCCAGTGGGGGGAGTCGCGTGCTCCAGGGAGGAGATGATCTCGTTCTATGACGGGGAGGGTAACGTGCCGCTGCACTCTGCTGTTCACGGCGGCGACATCAAGGTAGGCGGCATCATGTAGCTGACATGGAGGTGTTAGTGGGGGGAGTCGCGTGGCTGCTCCAGGGAGGAGATGATCTCGTTCTATGACGCAGAGGGTAACGTGCCGCTGCACTCTGCTGTCCACGGCGGAGACATCAAGGTAGGCGGCATCATGTAGCTGACATGGAGGTGTTAGTGGGGGGAGTCGCGTGCTCCAGGGAGGAGATGATCTCGTTCTATGACGGGGAGGGTAACGTGCCGCTGCACTCCGCTGTCCACGGCGGCGACATCAAGGTAGGCGGCATCATGTAGCTGACATGGAGGTGTTAGTGGGGGGAGTCGCGTGCTCCAGGGAGGAGATGATCTCGTTCTATGACGGGGAGGGTAACGTGCCGCTGCACTCTGCTGTCCACGGCGGCGACATCAAGGTAGGCGGCATCATGTAGCTGACATGGAGGTGTTAGTGGGGGGAGTCGCGCGGCTGCTCCAGGGAGGAGATGATCTCGTTCAATGACGCGGAGGGTAACGTGCCGCTGCACTCTGCTGTCCACGGCGGAGACATCAAGGTAGGCGGCATCATGTAGCTGACATGGAGGTGTTCCTCCAGTGGGGGGAGTCGCGTGCTCCAGGTAGGAGATGATCTCGTTCTATGACGGGGAGGGTAACGTGCCGCTGCACTCTGCTGTCCACGGCGGCGACATCAAGGTAGGCGGCATCATGTAGCTGACATGGAGGTGTTAGTGGGGGGAGTCGCGCGGCTGCTCCAGGGAGGAGATGATCTCGTTCAATGACGCGGAGGGTAACGTGCCGCTGCACTCTGCTGTCCACGGCGGAGACATCAAGGTAGGCGGCATCATGTAGCTGACATGGAGGTGTTAGTGGGGGGAGTCGCGTGCTCCAGGGAGGAGATGATCTCGTTCTATGACGCGGAGGGTAACGTGCCATCTGATCGCCTCCCTATGTCTCTATCCTTGTCTTCACGCCTCCCTGTGTCTCTATCCTTGTCTGATCGCCTCCCTGTGTCTCTATCCTTGTCTGAACGCCTCCCTATGTTTCCATCCTTGTCTGAACGCCTCCCTATGTTTCCATCCTTGTCTGAACGCCTCCTCTATGTCTGAACGCCTCTCCTATGTCTCTCAGGCCGTGGAGCTGTGTCTGAAGTCCGGCGCTAAGATCTCGACGCAGCAGCACGACCTGTCGACCCCCGTGCACCTCGCGTGCGCTCAGGGCGCCATCGACATCGTCAAGCTGATGTTCGGACTACAGCCGACGGAGAAGAAGCTCAGCCTCGCCTCCTGCGACATCCAGAAGATGACACCGTTGCACTGCGCAGCCATGTTCGACCATCCCGAGATCGTCGAGTACCTGGTCACCGAGGTGCGTGTCCTGGATTGTTGGTAAAGGGAATGGAGCAGATCATGTCATGACAGGATGGGAGTCATAGTTGGACGCTAAACTCGATGAAAAACACTTCGAAACTGCATTAAGTATTTAAAAAATATTTTGACACAGAGAAAAAGAAGAATATTATACATAATTCTAAGAAACTTTTATTAATAGAGTGCTCCATTTTTATGCTTATGGCTCGAATCTCTGTTTTACTTTTATTGTATTTTATTTTAACTTTTGAGATCAAACGAAGTAACGGATTGCGTCAATTTTTCACAAAATAAATGACTATTCAGTTCGGTCTGTCTCTTGGTGTCATCGGAAAATTAATTTAGTTTATACTCCGCTTTACTTATGGTGAAAGAAAGGATGTGGCCAAGGTGTTCCATGTAATTTGATGTCTCGCTTATCAACTCGTTCGCTGAACGGAGTCCTGTTGCCTGTCCTCCAGGGCGCCGACATCAACCTGCTGGACAAGGAGCGTCGCTCCCCCCTGCTGTTGGCGGCGTCGCGCGCAGGCTGGCGCACCGTCCACGCGCTCATCCGTCTCGGCGCCGACATCAACCTCAAGGACGTGAACCAGCGCAACGTGCTGCACCTCGTCGTCATGAACGGCGGACGCCTCGAGGAGTTCGCTGACAAAGTAATAAAAGTTAGTTGCAACTGACATATCTTCTCTGTTGCAGGCGTCTTGTCTGTGTCGTGCTCGTGCGTTGCTTGTCAGTGTTGTCTGATTGTCCGCAAGATCGAGATGGCAGCGTTTTTGGAAGACTTGCTTTCAGAAGGATAACAAACACATAAATGTCTGGTTTAAATGGTCCACCTAGTTGTTACCTTTAGTTTCTACATGGAAAATACTAATGGAATTCACATAATAACTCTATGCAGTCAAATTATAGTTTTGTATTTTTATTTGGACAGCCCACACACAAGAATCTTATTCTCATGCGGGCTTCTCATATTTTTGTTGAACTTCAGAAATGTATTGTACCTATTTATCTATTTGAGAATAAAGTAATTATAACATTAAATTGAATTGTCAAACGTGAATGATTTAGGGCCAGATTTTCAATGCCCTGCTAACTTTAGACAGTTGATTAGAACTATATTGCAATGGCAATACCAATGAGATTCAATTGTAAAACCGGCCAATAAATAACATGAGTAGGTTTTGAAAACTGGCCCTTAATGTACGTATTCTGAAACAATCTGGAAGTCACAAAAATGAAGTATGAACTAACTGTATGACAATGAAATTTTATAAGCATGGAGCATGTAAAAATTAATGTGCATTACAAATTTGTTAACTATTATGATTGGTGTCCAAATAAATATAATTTATGTGAAGTTTGAAAAAAAAACAAATATCGCTCATGAGTGGAGTGAAATAACTAAATTTGTATTGATGGAACATTGATCAACACCATACAAATTGCAAGAATATCGAATCTAATTGTGCCCTCCAGATGAGGTATCTATCTTGTGTCCAATACTTGACGCATACTTGACGCAACGTTGGCAGAGTTAAGTTCGCCTTAGCGAGTGCAACAGGTAACACTCTGAAGAATTACATGGACCAATGTGCTGATAATCTAAACTCAAGAATTAAAACACACACAGCAACGTGCATGATAAAAGTTCGATTAAAAATAATCCGTGTAAATTAGAGTTTGTGAGACGATCTTTGTTGTTTGTTTGTTTCTTGTTTATTGGATAGAGAACTTCGTTTTCAGATCAGCGAGTTGAGAGAGAAGCAGATAATTGGTTCTTTGTTCATTTCATTGAATGTAATCAACGTCTGAGAGGGGGATTGTTTTTCCAACAAAATCCGATCACGTCATTAATCATTCGCAGTTTGTCTTTACTTACAATCTGTATACGAGAGAAGGGGAATTGAATCCACAGTAATGGGCTCCCCGTCATGACGCAATAGTTCACCACTTTGAACTTAGATGCATTTGATTTAGTGAGCTCTTTAATATTCAAAGATGACTTTTGTCAACTGAAAACCTGTTAAAACACATTAAGACGGCTGAGTAGTGAGTTTGACCTTGAAGAGTTTTTTATTCGATTTTTATCAATATCTTTTACCAATGTAATTGTTAACAAAATAAGGCTTTGTACGCGTCTTCAGAACTGTTCAATGAAAATAATTCCATAGCTTGTAATGGTTAGATTTTCTTTGTCCTACAGACGTTTTGTGCCCTAAAATTAGTAAAATTATGGCACTAAACATCTGTTGGACAAATAAAACTAATAACTTCCAAATTATGAAATTATTTTCATTGAACTGTTCTCAATACTCGTACAAAGCCCTTTTTTGTTAACAATTATATTGGTAAAAGATATTGATAAAAATCGATTAAAAAACTCTCAAGGCCACGCTCACTACAACATATGAAGGTTATGAAGATTTATCTCTCAAGGAACGTATACGTATGCCTGTAGCTATTATAGATTTTTACATACGAACTCGTCAATTATTTTTACCTCACTCATCCTTATTTTCAGGAAAAATGTGTGTACCCTAAGGTACACTGGCACAACTAAAATGAATCGTTCAATACATTATGATTGACTGAAAAATGTTCGATCGCACCATCAGAAGTCGGTCCAAGCATCTCCTTGTGTCACTCTAGTAGATGACCTCTCATTTCAACGATATTAACAAGCTTTGATTGTTATGGAAATATGACCAGCAGTCATTCAAATGAGTACACCGATCAATTTTTGTTGTACCGAGTGTATACCTACTTGAATTATTGTTAAGCTGTCTAAATGTCTTCGAAGTGGATGTGCGATATGTTTGTGGAATGTTATATGTTGTATTGATAAAGAAGTCTCGTTATTCCAAGTGTCTGGGCGCTCGTAAGGAATATTTTCTCGAGCAGTCTTTGTATTCTCTCTTGAGGAGAGTTTGTCGAAGTGCTTCCGACTTGAATGTCGTAATCCAGTGTTGTGTCATTGTTAATTGTCAAATCCATACAACTCCGGCAGTCGCTGAGAATGTTTTGTTCATGTTTCATTTAGGACATTAATGTGAGTTTACTTAAAGATTTAGAAAGTCTAATCTCAAGTTTGAGAATTGAGGGGCCGCGTCGATAATCCAGCTAATGGCAGTTAGATGGTTTATGAGCGCATAGCCATGCGTTTAGTGGTTTGTTTATGTCAATCCCTGTCAGTTGGAGCCTGTGTTATTCATTCCAAAATGATAATAAACAGAATTATAAGTCTAGTTGACCCACTGGTTGCATTATACTATATTGAAATTTAACATCAAATATTTCAGTTAGCCAAACCGATTAGTTATAGATGGTCATGGACGCTGCCCCTCAATCACACGAAATTCTGAAAAATGACTAATAAATAAGAAAGTTAACTAGAATATGTGGGGTTGTATCGAAATCAAATATTCTTTGTCCTACATGAAGTCATGAAGCTGCTGCCATTTTGTTTTTACTCACATTGAATAATAAGTGGTCATATTTACCAAGATTCATGGATTCATGGACATCATTACTACATTCATACTACTGGCAAGGTTTGTTTACTCCTATACCGATAACATTGGCTGAAGTGAAGCCTTTTCAGACCCTGTGATTCGGGAAATTCGTCGATTTGATGGCGCAGCTCTATCTATTATCTCCATAGTGAACGACGGCTCAATGGGTAAATTATCATATTAGTTCATATTTTTACCACCAGTAGCTGATATAAGCGCTATTCCATCAGAATTACGAAAATTGCTAAGTACACTCGACAATTCATAAAACGGTATTAGAAAGAAATGAATTGTCTGAAAAAATGTGATGGCATCATCCTATGAAGTCTATACGTACTCGTCATCAACCTCTAGTAGGTGAGCTCTGATTTCATTGATAATAACAAGGATTGATTGTCAAGGAACCTGACCAGCAGCCAATCCGTTTAGTTCAAATACCGTTTTATGAATTGTCGAGTGTACCTGGAAAGGCTTCACTGTCATTGGTCAAGTGAGTGAACCGTGTCTTACTAGTGTGAACTAAGCTTTGATCCATGAATCTTGTATTTACTATCATCTAATGTAGCAAAGAAGCTCATTGCTCACCATCAAAATGAATTAGTACGAGCTCCTCCACATATTCCTGAAGACAGAGGGATGTATGCAATGAGCCACTGTGTTACAGACGCAGTGCAAGATGAGTCTGCTGCAGCTACTGAACGAGAAGGACATGACCGGATGCTCGCCGCTGCACTTCGCCAGTCGCGAGGGACACATCCGCAGTCTCGAGAACCTCATCCGACTCGGCGCCTGCATCAATCTCAAGAACAACAATAACGAGAGTCCGCTTCACTTCGCCGCCAGGTGATTCAGAGAGAATACAAGTTATTCAAACTACATTCTCAGATGATGAAAAGAAACTTCAAATGTCAAGTTCTTGTTGGATGGTGTAAAACATTATTAGTTTTGCTCCTTTCATAAAAGATACATAATTAGAAGCATAATCTCGCATATAATAATCGGATCAATATCATATAGATCAAATGATTGATATTTCAGGAAAAACTAATGTTTTTAAAAATTATCAAATGTAAAGTTTGTATCAATATTACTAATGGTGGCAGATGTGGGATTAACTTGATCATTTTATTATCCGACGATTCCTGAGCAGCCATTTCATAATTTTACTTAAACATTGATCAGAAACCTGCAAATTGTGTTTGATGAACTATTTTAATGTGGTGAGAGAGCTACATAAAACTTTCAAGAACTATAATGTATATTTTTAAGATCAATTGCTTTCGATAGCATTTTTCTGTGACAAATATTTCAAGTCATTTCTCAGTGACATGGGAGCTTGATCTTGTAACCCATTTCCGATAGAAACAATATAATTTCCGAAATCAATCATTTACTGATGATAAATATTGGCGGTAAATGAAGAGGGTACGCAAAGTTTTCCTTTCCTCTAGAAATCAGTTAGAGATGTCCATGAACTATAATAATGATCTATTTCTATGTGACAGATACGGGCGCTACAACACTGTCAGACAGCTGCTGGACTCTGAGAAAGGCACCTTCATCATCAACGAGAGCGACGGCGAGGGTCTGACTCCGCTGCACATCGCCTCCAAGCAAGGACACACGCGCGTGGTGCAGCTGCTGTTGAATCGAGGCGCTCTGCTGCATCGCGATCACAATGGACGCACGCCGTTGCACCTCGCTGCAACTAGCGGATACACGCAGACCATGGAGCTGCTGCACTCGGTGCACTCGCATCTTCTGGACCAAGTCGACAAGGACGGGGTACGAACCCGGACTCTATGGGGAGAGGATAATACAGATCCTTCATTTTGCCAAGAATAGAGTAGCGTGCTTAAAATCTAAATGGGGGACAGATGTTTTCAGCTTACAAGTAATTAGTTATCACCTCACTTGATATTATTTCGTTATTTTATTTTATACACTTTCTGCCTTTCTTTTTTCCACAATTACATGATTAATGGGATAGATTTATTACTCATAATTGAGGGGCCGCGTCAATATACCAGCTTATGGTAGTTAGTTGGTTTAGGCGCGCAAAACAAGCCATGTGTTCAGTGGTATGTTTACTTCAACACCTGACAGTTGGAACCTGTGTTATTCCTTCCATAATGATTCTACACCGAATTAAATGTCTTTGTCCCATTTGGTTGCACTGTAATTAAAAAGTATGTCATCAAATATCTGAGTTAGACAAACCGGTAAGTTGGATGGTTTATCCATCCAACTCAATTTTAATCGATGACTCATTGTCATTATCCGTTCAACAAGACTGCATAAAGTGTGAATTACTTTTCGCAGAACACCGCGCTGCATCTGGCGACGATGGACAACAAGCCCAACGCCATCGCGCTCCTCCTCTCCATGAGCTGCAAACTCCTGTACAACTACATGGACATGAGCGCCATCGACTACGCCATCTACTACAAGTTCCCGGAGGCGGCGCTGGCGATGGTGACGCACGAGGAGCGCGCCGGTGAGGTGATGGGGCTGAAGAGTGACAAGCATCCCTGCGTGACACTGGCGCTCATAGCGTCCATGCCGCGAGTCTTCGAGGCCGTGCAGGATAAGTGCATTACCAAGGCCAACTGCAAGAAAGATTCCAAGTCGTTCTACGTGAGTTCGTTTCATGTTTGCTTCGCTGGATCTCGATGTGTCATGATTGTAGGCATTGTCAGGGGGGAGATTTCTTTTCCCCCCTCCCCCTTGGTCCAGAGTGGCCCAGAGTAAAAATAATCAGTAAAACCTATAATATATGATATTTTGTGAATATTTAGTAAAACTGAGAAATGCAAAATGTTTTTCACTGGCATAGGTAAATTTATTAAAAATTTATGGAAATTAAATATAAAGCAATATAAGCACTTATAAATAATTCTCTGTTTTTCAACAATGTTGCTGAGAAAATTGAAAATACTTAGCAACTTTTAAAGTTTAAATTAATTTAATATATATTCAACTTTTCTCGGGGCTGTGCGCCCCCGACCCACATAAAGCTGATGACCCCGCTTCCCACCCCCATTGCCTTTATACATGTGTGTGTGGAAACGCTTGTCTCATTATTCATTTCAGATTATAAGAGCCTTCAATGTGCTCAAATATTATGGACTTGTGTATTTGTTGCGCCAAATCTAAATTTTAATTTGCGATGAAAATGTCTGAAATAAATTTTTACACGATTCATTTACACACTTTTATTGCATGGACGCTCTGTGTAATGCGTTGATGAGCGAGCACCGACACGCGCAACATCGCCAAACGAGCTCGCTACATTCAATCAAAGATAACTAACTATACATCATTACTGATTTTCATCGCAACATTCCATAAACATTCTGGAAAAATTTAATAACAAATCAATGTATACCATGAATCTAGTGGAGCGGTCGCTCCACCCAGCCAAGTCGTACTATACACTCACACTCACTCAACATACCGAAAATGCCTAATAAACTGAGGAGCAGACCAAACACTTTTACTGTAAGCAACAACATGGCATTTTCGGCCTACTGGATCTCAAAATTGGGAAATCTCACATTGTTGCGAAATAACTTAATTTCGAGCTATGGCCCACCTGACAACATAATATACCAAATTTGGGAACAATACGTTATGCCGTTTGCGTGCTAGAGGGCCATGAAAACCGTGTTCAAAATCATTAAAAAATCTAAAAATCAAATATGGTTAAAAAAATAAAAAAATAAAAAAAATTTAATAATATTTTTAAAAAAATAAACATTTTAAATAAGCAAAATAATAAGAAAAAAATAAAAAACAAATCATATAAAAATTATAATGAATCAAAAAAATCAACAATGTGAAGAAAAAAAATCAGAAAAAATAAAAAAGAACCAAAAAACCATATAAAAATTATAAAAATTAAAATAGATGTAGGTATGTAAAAAAAAAAATCAAAAACATCAGAAGAAACAAAATGAACCAAACAACCACATCAAAATCATTAAAACATCTAAAAATCAAATATGGCTAAAAATCCAAAATGTCCCAAAAATTGAAAATGTTCAAAATAAAATTATAGGAAAAATATAATAAAGAAAAAATCTTATCAAAATCAAAAAATACGCAACAACAACACCAAAAAATCAAAGAAAAATAAAAAACCACATCAAAATCATTTAAAAAATCTAAAAATCAAATTTGATTAAAAAATACAAAATGTCCCGAAAATTGAAAATGTAAAACTAAAATATAAAAAATATCATCAAAAAAATCTTATCAAAATCAAAAAAATACACAGCAACACCAAAAATTCAGGAAATATCCAAAATCCAAAAAATCACGCAACGTTACCAAAATATCAAAAAAAAATAATATATAAATTGATAAAAAATATCCAAAAAACAAGAATGTCACAAAAATAAAAAAAACAATAATAATCATGAAAAAATAAATTAAATAATCGTAAAAATAAAATAAGAATAAAAGGAAATATAAATTTATATAAAATCAAAAAATTACGCAACCAAACCGAAAAATCAAAGAAAAATAAAATGATTAAAGAGAAATAACCAAAAAAATCAAAGAATCAATCACTTAACAAAACAAAAAACTCAAAGAAAGAAGAAAAAAATAAATCACGCAACAAAACCAAAATATATAAAAAAAATTAAAGAGAAATTAAAAAATTGTAACATGAAAAGCAAAAGGGTATGAAAAACACAGACATTTTTCTTTGTGCAACTGCAATTTATCCTTTTCCCCCAACGATTACGGTACGAATTTACCATATCCTCTACGATTGTGTTGTATTCTTTAAGTGGGAATTTGCAGTAACTGTCTCTTTTTATACATTTCCCAAACTTTGGTAGTTGGTGATAAATTAATCAGATAAATATGAATCACACAACTTACAATTTGTAAGCGGGTCCCTCTAGTACATAATATACATCCCTTAAAAATTGCAATATAATCCACACAATCAACAAGAATAATATGTATTGCATTAAAACTCAGATTAGCCATCTATATACTTTGGTGGTACATAAATAAAACAATCCAAAAAGCAATGGAATTTCCCGATACCATTAATTCCAACAGTTTAAAAAATTGAAAAATGTAAATAAGTGGCTAAGTTATCTAATTATTGGGCTGAAAACTTGTTAAATAAGAGAAAATGGTAGTCTTAATGTCCATGCAAATTGTGGACTTAACCGGAACACTTTGATTTTCGACCAATCAGGAGATATTCTCATTTTTTAACCCATCGGAGAGCAGCTCTCAAAAACTATACACGATTAAGCTAGAATGATATTAGTACGTATGTGTGCAAAATTTCAGCTCGATCGGAAGAAAATTGTGGCCTATGCCGTCAGGCCAAACACAAAAAAAAAAAAAAACAGAGAAAGTGTCCAAAAGTGCAAAATGGAGACGCTCGCTCAAAAAAAAATAGTTTTCTTGAACCTTTGCTCTCCCTACAATGTTAAAATCCATTCGGTGTAAGAATGATCAACCATTGATACATACAAGTCAAGCAATCATCCAGCAATGAAGTTATTATTTATTAACATTATAAATATAATTATCTAGGTACTACATATATTTAAAAAAAAAAATTGTACACTTTACATATAATTACATTTAAAATCAAGTTTAAAATTAAACTACATGACTATGGCTTGACAGTAGATTTCAAGGTCCTCATTCTTACGGTGAATGGATTGTCTCTTCTCTGCTCGTCTCTTGAATTGTTCTGTGTTTGTCGCTTAGATTAAGTACAGCTTCAGTTGCCTGCAATGTCCGGCAATGTACGCGCAGATGGACGGCAAGACTGGAGAGGCACTCATGATCTCCAAGCCCATCCCGCTTCCCGCGTTGAATGTAAGTCCAGCCGAGTATCAGCAGTTGCTTGCTCGCATGTGTTTGTAATGTTCTCTTCAATGCTTGTTATTCTTGTTCTATTCAGGGGAAGGACGACCATCGAAGACATCTGCTATTATTAAGATTGTGACCGTCTTGTCGAAGTTTATATAATATGTTGTATACTTGTGGTCGTATTTACCTACTTATGTGCCCCTGCACAATGGATTGAGCTAAATTGTCATTGAAAAAACAAAGATTTGACTTGATTTTGCATAGTCCAACATTTTCGAATGCGGGTTTATCTCGAGAACAGGCTATTAGGAACAGCAATTATTAGGCAAAGTTGTAGTAAATATCTTGCTCCTTGTTCATCATTGTCACTTTTTTAAAATTTTATGTTCTAAGAGTTTTAAGAAATTTTGCTCAAAAATACAATTTTTTTTTCTTAAAATCTTAAAAAAAAGCTAACTGGCATAGCTTTTAGAACAATATTTTTAATAAGTGGTACGTTATTTCAAAAAGCAATGAATTCTTTACAACTTCACCGAGTCGGTCAAAGTCTTGAAAGAGTTCGTTGAATTGCTCGTCCTTCCTCCTCTAAAAGCACCTCGTCAAGTCGGCTTCATTTTCGTGCGCTGCGAGGTAACGTATGTGCCATCTCAAGAACATGTGAGCAGAGATGCTTGTTGTACAGATCAAGTACGCATTCACCAACTACCAGTACTCGCCGGAGAAGGTGATCAAGCAACGCAAGGCTCTGAATGACGCCAAGTGGCGACCGCCGCCATTGCTGGTTGTCAAAGTGAGTTATAGTCTTCGTCCGTACATCATCACATTGTCTAACTGATGTTACTCATGTTTGTGGAATCTAGATAAAAATACTGGAATTGCTGAGTGCAATGTTAACTTCTGATTTATCATCTTAAATTTCCATAAACTATGTTTGCTTCATATTTCTGTACTTTAGAAGAAGAAGGCCAGAAGTCCATTTTCTCGATGTATAACTGTTTACCTAATGCATAAGAATAATTCTCGTATAGTTGCACGCTTTTGGAATCATGAAATGAATCGAGCTGTATCAATTGCAAACTGAAGACAAATTAAAGTAATACCAACATCTTGCTCCAAATATTTTTTTTAATTTATAATCTTAGCGAACTTACTAAATTTTCCTTACAAAAAAATTTTAAAAAAATTCCTTCGCCGAGTTAGGAGCTATTTTGTAAAAGCAGCACCTGACGTCATCGTGGGCTCTACCTGTTCAACCCTCGCACCGGATGGACAGCAAGAATGCGTACGACGCGTGGCGAGACAGTCTCCTGTCACATTCCTCAGAGAGTGTTCGATTTGTGTTCTAGTTTTGATAGTGCAGCGAAGTATCTTTATGTATTAATTTTCAAGTGAATTTCTTTTTATTTTGGTATTTAGTTTTATTTTATCAACATGGTTCAACGTTAATCTGTGTATGAGTGCAATAACAATCTTTGAAAAGCAAAAGTGACACAAAAAGTGTGTCATTCCATAGACTTCCGTCATTCACAAAATCACCTCAACTGCAGCGGCAATGGTTACACTACACAAAGTCAACCGAGAAAAATTTGTGCCGAGTAAATTTACATAAGTCTGTTCTGATCATTTTAACACTGAAGATTTTGAAATTTCTAACCGCCTCAAAACAGGGTTTTTTTCCCGTAAGTAACTCATTCCCCGATTAAAATCTACAGCAGTTCCATCCGGTAATTTAGGTAAACCTGAATCAATTCAATCTAGATTAGATTAGATTAGATTTAGATTAGATTATTATGTTTTAACGGCGCATCAACGACGTGGTTATATTGCGCCGAGTTCATTTTCATTAAATCGTACAGTTTAACTTCTGATATTATTTTACGCATACATAATTATTATGTATAATGACTAGATGGTTAGTTAAATAAAATACACATCACACAAAAGTGTGGATTTGGCCCAGATGCATTCTAAATAGGTATACTTGCATCTGGGTCCTGTTAAAGGGACGAAAATCTTCATACCTGCAAAATATTGAGAAATGTAAATTATTAGATGTGATTGATTTCGCTTGCCGTCTTGCAGTAAAGAGAGTTCGAGAAAGAGGAAGCTTCCGCTCAAGACAATGCAATCATCTTAATCACTCAAAGATTCCATGTCCGTCGGCATTATTTGACAAAACACGCACCTACACTAATCACGGTTACCAGCTCTGCCGCCAAAAGTTTCTACCCTGGCTCTGTTTTCAATATTTTTTAAATTTATCTTGTGTAATTCGTCGTTTGTAGAGGTCGGTTCGAATAAGTAAGGATTTTTCGTAGACATTTTAACTTAGACGATGACACTGCTCACTCGACCGTACGTACTTTCCCAACTTATTTAAATCACGGTTGAAGTCGTCCGCCGCCACCGCCCGCCTGCTACCCTGCCTGCCTACTAGGCGGTGAGCCCACGATGACGTCAGCGTGGCCACGCGGCAAGTTTGAAATTGAATGTTAGAAATCGGGATTAGTCAGGGATAAACAGGACCAATCGAGCAAAATTTTTTTTTGGTTACTTGTGTTGATCAATTGAACAAGAAAAATATGAATTGGAGCAAGATGTTGGTATTACTTTAACAAATACAGTTATATAATTAAATATTATATTTTAAAATAACTAATGTAATTAAACAAGTGAAATAAGATTATATGACGGCAGAATTACTGATATTTGAGCTCTTCTCAAGAATTATTGAAAAAGGCCTTCGACCTCTACGGTACAGATTTAAGGGCGGTCATACTTTTTCCCCACTAACGGTCGGTTTGGAGCGGTTTTAGAGGGAAATACGAAATATGAATTGCAATATTTGGCAAACGGTTACGAATATCGAAATAGCAAGACTTAGGTGACATGTATTGAACCTTTATCTACATTTTCATCGCTTACTTTCATAATTTGCTCCTACTATGTAGTCAGCATTTGTCGGGCACGAACATGATCTGTCGTTATGTCCGCCCTAAAGTTTAAATTTTAATTAGATCACATTCACAACTCCATGTTGTAGTGAACAAAAGTTCAGTGGAAGACAAATAAAGTGATTTATTATCTGCAGCAATTCTATCTTGATCTTTTCCAGGCGATGGTAGCCCACAATCGCGTGGAGCTTCTTGCTCATCCGCTGAGTCAGAAATACCTGCAGATGAAGTGGAACTCTTACGGGAAATACTTCCACCTCGCCAACTTGCTCTTCTACAGCATCTTCCTCGCCTTCGTCACCTTCTTCTCGGCACAGCTCATCGAGACCAATGTCCACAAAGACCACTTCTCCAAGATTCTTCGCAACAGAAACGCGAGCGCCAACTCACTCAACTCAACAGCGAATGCCGATCAGTTTGAGATCTCCAATCACGAGGCAAGAGGAAGGACGACATTCTAAGGCCGGGTCCACATAGACGGTTTTTGCGTTTTCCGTTTTTTTCTATTAACCAATCACAAGTCTGCTGTGAGCGGATTCTGGGCATGTGATTGGTCATCATAAGAAAAAAAACTCAAAACACAAAACGCAAAATCGGTCTATGTGGACCCAGCTTAACAGACTTGAGATTGTATCCGTCTCTTTTATCATAGATTATGTTTTGAAGCAACAAAGTTGTAGTAAATAAATTGCTGTTTGATTTTTTTCCTTTTTAACAAATCTCAAACTAAACGTTAGGAGCAGATTTCAAATTCAGCATTTTGCTGAATTCATGCTACACTCAACCATCATAACTTTTAGATACAATTTAAAAAAAAATGTTTTTCTGATAACAATACTGTACCTCATGGGTACCTACATGTTCTGTACCTGCCTTCATACAATCATATTGGTGACACCAGTCATTTGAGTGAGACTGAGAGAACATGTCATTAAGACTATATTTGTAGTCTTCAGTGAATTTTGAATTTTGCATTTTGCGTGCAGAGCAAAATTGAGAACAAGGATTTTGGGCCTTCTGTTTCTGAGATACAGATTTCATATCACAAGTTGGTCACTTCAATAAATTATTAATCTGCAACTAGCAGTCCAATACACCCCAAATAATTCAGAGGTCTTGATTGATCTTCCTTTCACTTATGGTAGACTCACCTTCTATTTTAGGAAGACGTCAGCTACTCCGTGACCCCGATGATGTTCACCAGCGCCGTGGCGATCATCTTCTACATCGCAGTCAACACTCTGCGCGAGATCCTGCAGCTGTACCAGCAGCGATGGCATTACCTGCTGGACCCGGCCAACCTGGTGTCATGGCTGCTATACATCTCGGCAGCCATCATGGTCATGCCGGTCTTCTGCGGTCGGCTCTACTCGCTGCAGCTGTCGTCGGCATCGATAACAGTGTTCCTCTGCTGGTTCAATCTGCTGCTGTATCTACAGAGGTACCAACTACCTGGATGCTCAGGGGCTATAAACAACTCCTACTAAAAAAATCATTATTAAATTATATTTATTTCCCACTTCAATATACATTACATAAAATTTCCCAAATACATTCTAAATATAATGAATCAATTTCTTTGTGGTAAAAATTTCAGATCAATTGATTCAGCCATTTAGGCTGTCACAGTGACGGCAACTTTTTGTGATCTGATAATGAAAGTGGTGTAATTTCACAATTTTCACACCCTCTTGGTAAATTTGGTATGTGTGGTAGGGTAAATATATAGCTCAAAATTAAAATGTTTCTCAACAATGTGAGATTTTTCACGTCAATCCGTCCTAGCAACAATGAGTAAGTGAGGCGGTCAGTATACCAAGGAAAACCCGGACGCCGAATCTTACGAAGAATTTATGATCGACGATCGAAAAACATTTCTCCGTTTTCAAGCGGCAATTTTGAAATGTTCGTATCTTCACATAGGTTTGATCAGATCGGCATCTACGTCGTGATGTTCCTCGAGATCCTGCAGACACTCATCAAGGTCCTCCTCGTCTTCTCCATCCTCATCATCGCGTTCGGACTGGCGTTCTACATCCTGCTATCCGGGGTAAACTCTCTCTCTCTCTCTCGCTCTAAACCCTTCTCAAAATCAGGATATTCAGATAACATTACAAAATAGAAGTTTTATTTCATATACTACACTATAGTTATTATTTGGGTTGGTAACGACTTCATTTGAAATCAAATTGAACAAATTTACTGCTATTACTCTTTATCAATGACAAGATCAACTTTCTACTAACTGAACTGACACATGATGATCTGTCTTGTCAGACAGAAGCAGGAGAGCTGATGAAACAAGCTGTTATTACCAGCTCAACACAAAGCTGAGAATCACGAGTCATTACACTATATTCAAGTAAAATTCCAAATGATGTTAACGATTACACATTTTACGTTTCAAATCGATGTCAAATCAAAACTCAATATTTTATTCGAGATGTCAAATCAAGTAAGCAGTGTCTAAGTCGAAACCCTAATTATTATTTAGTAGGTAGGTACCTGTAGCATTTTATTATTTGTGAATCTGAACAAAATCATCTGTTTTCAGGGCAATCACCTGTCATTTGGAACAGTCCCGATGTCGCTGATGCGAACGTTTGCGATGATGCTCGGAGAGATCGACTTCCTCGGGACCTACGTACAGCCGTTCTACCTGGAGAAAGAGGAAGGGAAGTCCGCCAAGTCCCTGCCGTTCCCGATCCCGGCGTTCCTCATCCTGGGGATATTCATGGTGCTGATGCCGATCCTCCTCATGAACCTGCTCATCGGTCTGGCGGTTGGCGACATTGAGTCCGTGCGCAGGAACGCCCAGTTGAAGAGACTCGCCATGCAGGTAGATATACTCAGTCAACAGGTAGATAACCTCAGTCAATAGGTAGATAGCCTCGGTCAACAGGTAGAGAGCCTCGGTCAATAGGTAGATACGAGGTCTGTTCAAAAAGTATCCGACCTTAATTATTTTAGAAGTACGGGCGGTGCCCTCTGCTGGTATGGTTGGGGGTACCTTCATGAGTATGCGTGATTTTTTTCCCGTTCGCATATTGCATCAGTAGCTGGCAGTCAGCCTATGAGTGAGAAAACCTCTACATTGCCCGTCGGATTTCATTTTCTGCAAAATGCGATGAACAGCGATATTGTATGAAATTTTGCGTCAAGTTTGGTGATACTCAAGTGAAAACCATTCGGAAGACTAATCAGGTATTCGGTGACGATGCCATAGTCTTGACCTCAAAAAAGTGTGCTGCAATAGATTTAAATATGGCCGCACGTCTGCGGAGAGAGAAACACGTTCCGGTAGGCCTGCAACAAGCCGAAATGACGAGGGAATTGACCAAGTGCGGACTTTGGTCATGCAGAACCGTCGACTCACTGTCCAAGAACTTGAGGATGAAGTGGGATTAAGCACAGGATCAGTACATTCCATATTGATCAAGAATTTGGCCTTACGGAGAGGGTCCGCCCAATTCTTGCCAGTTGCTGACGACGACGGAGCAGTAAGAACTCTGTCTGCATTCCTTGCATCTGATTCAGAGTTTTTTGGTCAAACACAGCACTCCCGTGGTTCGTCAAGCTCCCTACTCTTCCTACATGGCTCCTTGTGATTTTTGGTTGTTCCCTAAGCTGAAAATGTCGCTGAAAGGGACCCGATTTGAGTCGCGAGAAGAGATTATGAAGAATCTGACGGCCCAGCTGATCTCCATTTGCAAAATGGCATTCCAAAAATGCTTCCAACAATGGCAGGATCGCTGGAAGAAGTGTGTGCGATCCCAAGGGAAGTACTTTGAAGGGGATTAGGATTGGACATCTCAAAGCATCTAATTGTATTTTTTATGGCCAAAGGTCGGATACTTTTTGAACAGACCTCGTATACTCGGTCAGCATGTAGACAGGTCAAACAAAGTAACAGACCAGGTTAATGTTTTCACAAAAGATTCATTACTATCGTGTTTGTCTCCCTATAGATTTCTAGCAAAATCGGTCTCTTGGCTCCTCCTGAAAATTGATTACTTTGATTTACTGATGATCATCAGTATCTGAAGATCAGTATCTGCCAGATCTGAAAGAGGAGCTGTGTCCAAGGTCTTCCATACATTCGTTTGAAGACTCACTCAAATGCGTTCACTTAGCGTTTTCCTAGTCCACAATAATATCCCTTCTCCTTGGCTCCTAAGGTTGAGTGAGGAGGTGACTAAGACCAGAATCCCAAGCTATTTGGCAATGCTCAACTATTCCTTTCTTCTCCCTGTATTCCCACCACCTCTCTTTCTCTAGTTCTTCCCACTTCTCCAGTCTCACTTGTGCATCCTCTGCTCTGCATCTCTCCCCCAATCTTCCTACTCCTGTCACTACCTACAACTTAAATCTTTCAAAGTACCTGTTAAAAACATGATTCCGTCTTGTAGGTGGTTCTTCACACTGAGTTAGAACGCAAACTGCCGCACGTTCTGCTTGAGAAAGTGGACAAGATGGAGCTAATCGAGTATCCAAACGACACGAAATGCAAGATCGGATTCCTGGACACTCTGCTCAGGAAATGGTTCTGGAATCCCTTCACTGACGACGGTACAGAAGCTATTTGAATGCTCTTATTAACTTATCTGTAGTTGGTCACACTAATTTGTCTTATTAATTCAGGCTTGGACATCGTATTGGACAACTCTGATGATTACGTCTCGGAAGAACTTGGGAAACAGAAGAGGCGATTGAAAGAGATCACGATGGCTCTGGATTCTCAGCACATACTGCTGCGGCTAATCGTGCAGGTAAAATCACCATGTGATAATATGGAACTCACCCCTGCTTGATGGGATGTGCGATGTAAAAACTATCATTACAAACCGGGATCTCTCTTTGCCGGGCCAGAGCTCTACCAACTGAGCTACTCGGCCGGTCTAACAGACAATGATAAGGTTTTGAGATCTCCGAGGAGAATGGTCATTACGAACTGTCAGACCACCGGTGGCAATACCGTCACCATGTCTAGCGAACATGAATGTTTCTGTTTCTGTATTGGAGTATATTCACTTGGTCATCCCGACTTCACTGGAAGTTTTCCATGTAACTCATCACTTCTGTTTCATTGCAGAAGATGGAGATCAAGACGGAAGCGGACGACGTAGACGAAGGAGTTTCCTCCAACGAGCTCCGTCCGTTGCTCGGCTTCGCAAACAAGTGGACGTCGCCGCGCGTGCGCAAGAAGCTGCGCTCAGCGCTCAGTTTCTCGAAGAACCAGTCCTAATAGGTTTTATGTCACACGTATTTAAGACGGCTGTATTCATCAGCAAGTTTTCATCCTGTACGGCAATATGTATGGCTGAAAATAGCCGAAACCAGTACTTCTGAAAATATTTAAGCTCAAGCTAGTAAAATCATCTTTTAAGAGTTTAACTTAGACCATTTATTTCTGAGAAGTTTACACTCAACGGAATTGACTTGACTTATCAGTTATCGGAGGCGGGAGAAATCGTGGCTAGCTCACTGAAGTCCTCCAAAGTCCTCCAAGAAGAAATTTTTAGTTTATAGCTATTTGGCAACAAGGTATGCATCCCCTTAAGTTATTCAGATTCAATGGCTGTCAGTTAGCATCATTTTATAAGAAACAGATATTTTTAATTATTTGTATTGTTAATTCATGTGTATCTAATTAATGTACACCACATAATTTTACATTCCAAGTAAAGGTTATAGACTAGTTATTGACCCTACCATAAGTAGTTAGAAGTATTTATAATGTTAGGAAGTAGAATAATGTACAACAAATTACAAATTAACGCATATTTATTATTCACAAAGTTTAAAGTATTGTATGTTTTTTCGTACACAAATTGGACACTTGACCACTTCTGTCCAATACTTTTCACAATTATCTAAACTGTCAAATAGTTTTTGCTGAGTCATGCTGAATCCCAGGTCTAATATAACTGCATAAAATCATATTTTGTATAAAATCGTAGGCACAGTAATTTCAGTAAGTTGGTGCACCTTCACCTAGAAGTAAATGTAGTGGTATTGTAGCGAAATGTACCCATGGGGCATGGTACATTCTGAATGTTCTACTAATCATCTCTCTCTGTATAAAATAACTGTGTACTATCACTGTAAGCAATCACCACATTTAATGCATGGAAGATGTGGCTTCCTTTTAAACATTAAGCAGGACTATATGCCATCTGTCATGGAATATGCAGTGACTGAGGGCAAATGCCAGGACCCCTATTTTCTAGATCGTTCGAGCACTCTCATAAGCGAGCGTGACGTCAAAGTGATGTCCGTCCGAAGGAAATTGCATAATCTGCCAAGTCAGTTTATTGTTTTGTTTTGTCTGACGTCAGGCGTCATCTCGAAAAAAGGTCCCCAGGTCCTATTCTAAATTCCCGTGTCGTCTCGTTTCACGTGATACGGGCTCACTGCACACTGGAGTGCTATCTATTTAACATGGCAGTGACGCCGTATCAATTGATACGAGACGACAAGGAAATTTAGAATCACTCTCCAGGATACATATGCCAACAAAATGTTGTATACCCCTCAGAAATGGGAGATCACCTTGCTCCTCTATTATTATGGGGGGGTGGGGGGAGGGGAGTGCCAAACAATAGCCAAAATAGGTGTGGAAAATTGGAATTCCAAACAGTAAATATATTTTACGCTGATAAAAATTCCATGACAAACGTACTATAAGGGCCGATTATTATAATGAGTCAATATTGCCATAGGAACAGCCAACAACTTGTCTGGAATAACCACTTTAACCGTACCTACCTAATGTTAGTTTATCAATCCTTAACAAGGCCTTGAGAGAACGAACATTAAGCTTCTGACCAATAGCAACTCAATGTGATGTGGAGTGGCAAAATACTTGAATTCAAAATACTAAAGTACCTGTAAGTATGCCACTACATCAATGGTTAACTTGTAATCTGCACATTGCTTTTGAACTAAATGTTGTTGAAGACTGTAATATATTGTGATGAGGTGAGGTGCAGTATTTCTTAGTGTCGAGCGAGGGCATTTATCAACTTTGAGTCGAGAATAGCGTAAGAAACTGCTGGGATAAATTATGAAACACACTGTCTGCACCGGATGTTGTGATATATTCAATGTAATACATATTAATATATATTTGTTACATCAATGTGAATTACTATGTAGTACTTTAGGTACAAATGTTCAGAATTCATAAACAGCTACCTACTTAAAGTGGGTTATTAAAATAAGTAAGTACCC
The DNA here is from genome assembly GCA_934045905.1 of Leuctra nigra. Lineage (NCBI taxonomy): Eukaryota > Metazoa > Arthropoda > Insecta > Plecoptera > Leuctridae > Leuctra > Leuctra nigra. The sequence continues at coordinate 31,733,175 of OW203764.1, read as the reverse complement.
GATGTATTTTTAAACTTTGAGCACGAAAATAAAAAATATAGAATAAACACAAGTGTACGCCTGGTATTATTATGTACCTACATGTTTATTTTCATGACAAAGTACTGTATTAGTACCACCTATTAAAGTTACTAATCGAACACAAAACGGCCCTGCATGAAGTTGCACCACTGATTTGAGGGTTCTAATTTTTTGAGTTCACTTTGCACTATGTAGCACAAACATGAAAAAACTCGCTCTATTCTTAAGGTGACCATACGTACCGGTTTTACCGGTACAGTACCGTTTTTAATGCTCTTGTCCCGGTGTCCCGAGAACCTTTGCGAAACGGCTCATTTGTACCGGTTTTGAAACTGCCGCTTAAAATGTCCCGCCCGGTAGTTCACTCTAACGGCGCTAGATGGAACTTTTGTCTACAGCTGTCACATCTAAGATGCTTAAAGCAGATGCGCACAGATTTCGATTTCGTTGAAAGTTAAGATGGCGTGTGTTTAGTTTGTTTAGCCGGTTTGTGTTCCTGTCATTCATCTGTCTGTGATATTATTGTTACTTGTTAGAACTTTTACTTATGGCTCCTCGGAGGAAGTGTAAATTTAATGAAGACTTAAAGACAGAGTTTGTGTTTATGAAAAAGGTAAAAACTGATACATAATGACCACGAAATGAAGTGCATGGTCTGCGAGAAAATACTGTTAATAGCTAACGGCGGTAGGTCGGACATCAATGACCACATAAAAACTCCATCATCCAACCACAAGATCTAGATTTTTTCACGTTAGTTTACCTACTTTCCTGAAAATAACTATACTTTTAAAGTGATTTTAAGCCATAATTGAGTGATGCATTTCAAAAAATTCGCTGCGTGGCATTTTTCTGGGGGGCAAGACACCCCAGACCCCCCTTCGTATCACTCAAAAACTTTGTCCCGGTTTGACTCCTCCCGAATATGGTCACCTTATCTATTCTGGGAATATCAAAATCTTGTACTTCAATAGTAAACAGAATATAATAAACAAACCCAAGCACAGACCAAGGGACTTGGCAAAGTGTACGCATACAGCATTTTGAAGTAAGACAATATTAACTTTGAGTGTGAATATTAATGCATGCACCCATGTAATTAAAAACTACTATGAAGTAGCTACTGCATCATGCAAAGAATAGGGATGTTTCATCTTTGATCAATTGACTCCGGTTAAATACTCGTGGTCAACTGACTATAACGTAACTGTTAAATTAAGGTACAGACTACAGACCAATTATACTGACTAACTACTAAATAGTAGTAGTAGGTGGGTGTAAATTAGTTACTAAATCCCAGAGTTGGGTCAGTAGAATATTCCGTGTAGAAAATGGGTATTCTACGCGTATATTCTACCGTAGAATATGTAATGAAGAATTTTGATGTAGATGACATATTCTACACGGAGAATATTATTTTTTTTAAACATATTGATTTGGATTATAATGATCATTTTATTGATTTGTTTTCAATATAACAGCATTTTACTTTACTATGAGTACCTAGTACATAATGATCATGAGAGAGACCAACTACAATTTCTTTCTTCTAAATTTAACATTCATAAAAAAAACGCAAAGTAATACTCAAACATCTCATTCGGACTTTGGTAGTTGCTAGCTGTAATGCTGGATGCCGTAATGTAAATTCAATGGGGTTGTTCACGCAACACTATTGTAGGTGGCGTTGCTGTCCTAACCGTAATAAGAACCAATCAAAATGCCGAGAGAGGGCCAATCAAAATGCAGAGCAGAATGGAAGATTTTTAAACCTTAGCGGGAGTTTGATTCAGAGATTCAGAGATCTTGGATTCAGAGAACAACCAATCAGAGAGAGACTACTCCATTGCCGCTAGCTCTGCGAGTGAGAGCAAATGGCAGTGAACAACCCCATTATCCAAACACGAAGAATATGCACACAACTTTTAAGTAGAAATTTAAGTTCCATTCTACATGGTTATGTATCTTCAATTAGAAATTATTTTGAAATGTTGTTTTAATTTCAATTTTTTACAATCTTGCTAAAGGGCTTTTCCTGCAATATATTTCATCGAGTGTTCCCTATTGTAGATATATGTAGGGGAAGTGTGCTATAAATGGGCTTATTAATTAAGAGGTAGGATTGCTCTCTAATTCGCCAAAATTAAGGTTGTGACTGTCTCATTACAAGATAGAATATGAGTAGAATAAATAGAAAAGATTTTAACTCGACCGCTCTAAAGCTAAGTTGAAAATAGGGCAACTAATAAGGTAAAATAATATATATTGGTCTATGCTAACTTTTCAAAATTTTACCACTGTCAATCCACTGGCACTTAAAAAAATATTCTACAATAATATTCTACATATTCTACATATTCTACGTGTTACTCTACGTGTATGTAGAAAATTAATATTCTACGCGTAATGACCCAACCCTGCTAAATCCATAAGATAGAATTGAGAAATTAATAATTATCTTCAAAGTTTTTCAGAAAATTACGAGAATTGGTACATAATTTTTGTATACACTCCCGGATACAATATTTGCGCGTTTGTTCCATACAACCCAATGATGAAATTCATATTTTCTGTGGACCTTGGGATGTATGGGTTTACCTAATTTAATTTTTTTTGTAAAATTATACTCTTATGTCCGATTTACACGGTACAATTTCTTGAACAACTTCTGTGTCACATTCCCATTTTTCATACAATTTTGCATTTACACGAAGCAACTTTCTGTAACAGAACTTAAAACATGTTCTAATTTCCTTCAAGAAATGTGACAAAGACTGTGACAAAGACTGTGACACAGAAGTTGTTCAATAAACGGTCAACAAGAAGAACAAGAAATTGTTTCGTGTAAATGCAACATTGTGTGAAAAAAAAACTTTGTCAAAGACTGTGTCACAGAAGTTGTTCAATAAATGTGGCCGTGTAAATCGGGCTTTAAGTAGATTGCCTAACTTTTAACAAAAAATAGTATTTGACCATCAACTGACCAAAAACGTATTTGACCAGTAAAATCCCATCCCTAGGGAAGAAAGATGGTAAGAAGAATTGGATCAATGACCTTGGCACAATTCATCAAGTTTCCGTGACAATGCGACTCTCGCTTGTGGAACGCTTGACACGGCGATGACGGAACACAGACCTTGGACAGTGGCTTCTTGACCTTCCCCGGAGGCAGCGAAGACGTCGGTCATCAGCTGGACCAGGATCATGACGCAGAAGATGGAACACGGCTCTCGTATCACGGCGGGCAAGCGCTCCAGCAGGCAGAGGCTCTTCCGAAACACCGACTTCACAGTGGCGGACTGCATCACTGACGACACTGGCAGCATGCGCTCCTGAAATAACATCAAGTTCAACAGAGTTACAGGAATAGTACACCACAGGAAGAAAGAACGTTAAAAAAGGACACAGGAAAAATGGAAAATTACATTGATGTCATAATAGGGAATTCTCCTCTATATTACATTTCCAAAAAATTGTATTATTATGGTAGGGGACACGTTGCTGAATACATATGTTATTAATTTTGTTGTGGGTTCAATAGTTCTCTCGGAATTGATATACAAAGGTTGATAATTTTCTTCTAACATTAAAACAGGAAAATTGACATTGACGTCATAACTTATATGTTGCCATGGCAACAAAGCATATCACCATGGTAACACATTGTTGTGGACATAGAAGTGACATCACAACCCAGATTCTCATTACATGCCGTTTTTCCCGCCAAAATGTCCCATGACATTTGAAATTGATTTTTATGAATGAAAATGTTCTATTTTTCAAGTGATAAGAGTGTTTGTGATTATTATTTGTGTTGTTATTTACGAATTTACGTTAATAAAATTAGAGGAGAATTCCCTATTCTTTTGTTGTCATGTCAACAAATTACCATGGTAAAACATTGTTGGGAACTTAGAAATGACATCACAAACCTGATTCATGTTGCTTTTTAAGCCAAAATGCCCCAGCTATTTAAAATTGATTTTTTTAAAGAAAAATTATCATTTATTGAGGGATGTGTAATGATGTGTTGATATTTACAAATTTACAACAATAAAATTTCATGAGACGTCACTATTATCATTTTAATGTAGGTAGTACAAATCAAAATGTTATAACTGAACTAATAAGGATGTAATTACTAATGAATGAGTTCTATATTGTGAAATTTTTAAATCAACATCATTCATCAATTCAAGAATAAAGTAGGGTTTCCATGACCGGAATTATTTTCGTGACACGGAACGATTTTCGTAAAATGGCGGACATCAACCAATCACAAGACAGAGAAAAAATCGTAGCGAAATCACTCTGTCTTGTGATTGGATTGGTTGAAGTCCGCCATTTTACGAAAATCGTTCCGTGTCACGAAAATAATTCCGGTCATGGAAACCCTACTTAAACCATAGCCTAGGAGTAAAAATGAGTAAAAATTTACCTGTGTAAAAGCAGCAAAATTTCTGATGCAATAGTTGAGACAGGTGATTGCAGAATCTTGATTTGCGAACTCCTGATCCACAACAGATCCGATGATCATCAGCGCATCCGCTACGACGTGAAACAGCCAAACAACTGGGTCTTCTGAATCATCGCAAGCAATGGCTTCCAGATGATGAAGACATCTCCACTCTCTCGCTGAGAGAGACGGCAACATCTGACAGAGAGAGTACGCTGTGTTATCATCGAGTATCGGATATTGTATAATCCAGGGGTCGGCAAACTGCGGCTCCGGAGGTTCCTTAGTGGTCCTTAAATTGCTCTTTATAATTTAAAAAAGATCTGGAGTCGATATAATCGAAAAATTTGAAGAAAAAAACCGGTAGGGCATCAATTGGAATGTTGTTTGATTCAGTTTGTTCATTATGGAGCCCCTGAAACACTTTAAAATTGTCGAATGCTAAAAATAAACATCCTGCGGGGCAACAAATGGGGGTTGTTTGATTCGGTTTGTTCATTTTAGAGCCTCTGAATCACTTTAAAAGTGTGAAAATTCTAAAAATATGCACTAAGAGGCAACAGCTGGGGGACTTCACCAAAATACACAAAATAAACTAGTCATGCAATTTATTATTTTTAGTGTTTTATATTTGATTGCCTCTCCTGCGGCTCCCATTATTATCGAATTTATGCATTTTTAGGAAATTGGCTCTTTGACCAAAAAAGGTTACTGACTCCTGGTATAATCATTGACATTCACTTCCTGTTAGGGATAGGCAACTGCTATAGCAGCGGCACCAGTGGCGGCTATTACAGTGTGCAAGGTGTGACAATTGTACACCTGATCACCCAAGAAAATTATTTAAAAGTGCTCCCTAATCCAGGAAGTAGGAAGTTAAATATTTTGTCTAATCATTTTGCTCTCCAAAAGACGTAAAAATGCATCAATTTCAAACTAAAGATACAAAAAAATCCGGGGTTATGCGCCCCGGCCCCGCATCTGCTGGGGGCTCTCCTCTTAGAGTACTTTCTTCTACGTCCTTCTATGTAATTGAACACCTGTTGTAAAGCCAAATAGCCGCCACTGGGCGGCACAGACTGTTTCTGCTCATGTTGAAGGATCACTTCTTTACCACATTAATTTCTTTAGGTACAACGTTATATTAATCATTCTGTTTATGATCAAGGCATTTCTACATTTAAAATGTCTCAACAAATGAAGCATTGTCGTACTGTGTCAGGCTCCCGTGCTATCTGGTAAAATGTAAGATGACTTCAGCCATTGAGCTAGGAATTTGACCTTGAACCATTATGATATCACGAGACAGCGCATTTCGTCCGTAAGCAATCGACAAGTTTCATATCCCGAACAGAAGCGAATGTCAATGGTATAGAAAACTTGAAGTGAGAGAAAACTGACCTTTACAAGTGACTGAAGAATTAGAACTCGTTTTCCCTCAATGTTGCGGAGACTTTCCAGCGTGTTGGAGTTTGTCGTCTTTGAATGCATCAGATCCAAAAGGATATCATCGCACGAGATCTTCGATACGTTTTTATTCTCTTCTTCATTAAATAATTTTCTGAAATACGATTTGTTCAATGGCATCAGGTATGCCAACTTACTTTCAAGCCACAAAATCGTGTCTTTGTTTACGTCTTCTGTATGAAGTTGAGTGAGTATAACGGAGATAAGCACTGAGGATTCTTCGCACACGAGAACGGCTTGAGGATGGAAACTGTTCAGATCACATCGGCTCGATGTCAAGACTTGTCCGAGGAGAACAAACAACGCGGGAATGTTGCAGTCCGAGGTCGTTGGCACGATCTGTTGGACTGTTTGTAGGAACAACGTGAGGATGTCCCATTGGCAGTTGACTAGGCTGCGATAAATTGCAGGGAATAAGCAGTCTTCCAGAACCACTCGTTTCTCAATGACAGAGCTTGAGGCAAGAGAAGTCACCTGTAATGTGTAATGTTCATTTAAAAGATGTAATTTTTTTTTAAATTTTATACCTAGTTACCTTAAAATGCCTAATTAGCTAATGCCTAAATACCCTAATGCCTTAAAATGTACCTGTATTGGATAATAATTAAAAAATAAAGCTTTTACAAATCATAAAACGATCTATAACTATCTCTAACTATATAGTAAACCAAATAACCGACCAACTAAAAAAAATAAAAAAAATAAATAAAAAACTAGTAGGTAAATTATTTAGGTACAGTAGGTACATAAATAAAAATGGTGCTTGGAATTATATTATTTAAAACTCCTCCTTGTCTAAATTAATTTAAATATGAAACAACACATTGATCTTCACTTACAAGTTGAACCAAGTTGTCTTGCTCCTGCTCGCCCCAAGCCTGCTCCTCCACCAGTTCAATCAACATCGAAGCGATCAAGTCATTCTTCTCCCGACGACCTTCCTCGTCAGTGGTGTGCCATCGACATGCCGGCTGAAGGACCTTGAGAATGTCAACCACAACAGAAGCTTGGCTCCCATTCGTGAGACCTTGAGAGAACAACCTCTGCAGCAGGGCCCGTGGAGATTGGAAGAACAGCTCGACAAATTCTGCAAAGAACTGAGAAACCCTCATTCACGATTACAGTCATCACAAACAAAAATTCAAGATAAAGTAAAAGAAATTCATAGGTGATTACCTCTTGTTTCCCACTCTCTGCAATGCAAATTGCCTTGTTCATGACTTCAGTTAATGTGCCGTTGAAATGGCTCGTTAACAGACATGTATTTGCTCCGTACTTGTCAAAATACGCAGCAATTAATTTTACTTGGTCCTCCAGGGAAAAGTGTTTTATGGATGTCATCGCCAGCTTTCTCAATCTGTCAACATCCACTGAAGTATCTCCTGATTTAATAGCACTCATTATCTGATCAAGGACAATGTCCACTTGATCATATTTGACGACTGATGTATTCTGTTCAAGACAACGAAGACAATCGTCCTTGAGAAGTATTGGCGTTGGTGAGTTATATTTCAACATCGCCATCAACCATTTGTCTTGTGATTTGCTTTCATCGCGAATATTGCTCAGTATTAATATAAGACTTGCACTTTTAATTTCATCGTCTTCGTCCCATGGCTTTATAGAACAGCCGGGTAGGAATGTCAGCAGAGCATTGATTTCCGTCGGCTTCTCTTTTACATTCTGATCATTCAGTTCCTGTAGCAGCTTTAAGCACATGTAACAATTTTCCCCTATCATTTGCTGGTACGATTTTTCAGAATCTACAGAATCATCGTAGAATATGTCGCTCAAATCGCACCAGAGGCCAATTGTGAGTTCTTTGGTTGCTTGAATGAACATTGAAACTAAGTGGTTTATAAACTCCAGGTGGCGAATATTGCTACTTGCTGGTAAATCTGCCTCACCGTCATATTGCAAAGTGATCTTGTATTCTTCGAAAGAGTGTATTCTATCTTTTTCCAGGTAAACTCGAAGGCACAAATTCAACAGCTTCAAGATGTTTATTATTCTTTGACCAATCGCAACTGGGTCGTCGGCGGATTCCTTGGAATTTATTTTCAAACAGAAGTCTACCAACGTAACAAAATAAGTGTACATCTTAGAGTACAGATGTTGGACATATGTCCGATCCGTTGTTTCTTGGAAGCTTTCGATCCTGTTGATTTTCTTGTAAATCGCAGCGGCGAGATCGAGGGAAATGGAAACGCTATCACAGAATTTCAATGAGTTGATGGCTTTGACTGCGAACACCAGTAATTCAATGCTAAGTACCGGTGGGCACAAAACGATGCTCTCACAGAAGTACTTCTGCAGAGAAAGTCCGGAGACAATTCTCACAAGCAGCTCACCGTTTATACAGAGTCCATCGTTTACTAAATGTCCATAATCAAAATCATGCAGCAATAAATCACGTACAATGAGGTCAGAGTTCAACACGAGAAATAGATTCATTTTCCTGAGGGATGAATCACTCAGTTGCAGCATATCGAATTTAGACTTTATATATGTGATAATCGCATTTACTTTTCCGTCATCACAAGGTTCTTTAAGGTTTCCTATTTTGTCTTGACACTCTTCCAGTGAATTTTCTAACTCTCGGAGCTCACGACAGAAATCCATGTTGAATCCAGAAATCCTTCACTCTCAGAGTACGATGTCGTTAAGTCACTCTGTGTGGTGGTTGGTGGAAGATAAGTTGTAAGCCGATGAGCTATGTTGAGCTTACTGAATACCTGGAGAAGATTATTACATTTTAGTCAACTAATATAATACCATAAAAAACACTCCGTGTAAAAAAACAGCCAAGTCTCTTCAACTAAAAAAAAAATTATGAAATCTAAAAATTCTGCACTGAAACGTGGTGATATCAAAAAATGAGCCAAGTCAAAACTTTATTTGAAAATTAAAAAATACTTGGCGCATCGTGTATATAAATAGCTTAGAAGTATAGGCTAGATATAAATACATATAGTTCTTATAGTACCTATACCTACAATGCCCTAAAAAAACGATGCGCCAAGTATTTTTTAATTTTCAAATAAAGTTTTGACTTGGCTCATTTTTTGATATCACTACGTTTCAGTGCAGAATTTTTAGATTTCATAATTTTTTTTTTAGTTGAAGAGACTTGGCTGTTTTTTTACACGGAGTGTTTTTTTATGGGGATATCACTTATTTTTTTAGTTTATTTACACAACTTGTAAAACTTATTAGGGCAACAATGGCTAATTCCTTTAAAAAAATACGCCATTTCCGAATTAGTAACTAAAAAAATATTGTTTGGAGCTAAATTTAAACTTAAAGTGATATGCCATGAAGAATTGCGAAAGCATCGTTCCAATAGGTCCAGCCGTTTTCGAGATATGGCATCACTTCCGGTTTTCAAAATGGCGGCTGAAAGCTCTTACACATTGTAGGTATTAATATGTATATAAATACTAATATTTCATTATAAGCCTTCTGAATATATAGTTGGATTTTATATAAAGGGAAGTGAATTTAAGCAGATTTCGCTAAACTATGACGTCATTTCCGTTTCAGTAATTAGAAAACTTTAATTTAACTATTGTTATTTCATAAAGAGGACCGTCTGAATCGATTGGCGCAAATTTCGTTCCGATCGGTTAAGCCGTTTTTGAGATATGACGTCACTTCCGGTTTCAAAATGGCGGCACAAAAAATTCATAAGGGCAAGGTATCATCAGGCAGACAAGCTGTATATGTGGTGAAAATTTCGGGTCAATCAACCCAGCCGTTTAGGCTGTGGCGGAGACCGCGGAATTTATTGGAAGATGAATCATCATCATCATCATCATTATTATTATTATTATAATTATCTGAAAGCCGTACAATTTCACGGTTTTCACGGCCCTCTAGTTCGCAAAGGGCGTAACCTATTGCTCCCAAATTTGGTATATGTTGTAGGGTGGGCCATAGCTCGAAATTAAGATATTTCGCAACAATGTGAGATTTTCCAATTTTGAGATCCAGTAGGCCGAAAATGCCACTTTGATGCTTACAGTAAAAGTGGGTTGCTCCAGCCTTTTTATATGAGAGTGTGCGCGCCGTACGACTTGGCTGGCGTGGAGCGACCGCTCCACTAGATTTAAATTAGAGCAATACAGACGTGGAATTATATTTTTCGAAGAAACAACGACAGAAACAATTCTGACACAACATTGAGATCTGGAGATCTGTAAGTGACTTTTGCAGTGAGGCTTTAAGCAAGTACCTATACTCTTGAGAAATGAGTACCTACTCGTAGGATTGCTCTACAATGCGTTTCACAAAGAACTGTCCGGTAAGATATTTTGAATACCCCTTAGGACGGATTGGAGGCTATTAGTTCGAGTCAATTAGGTACTCGGGACAACTTGCGATGAGTGATAGAAGTACGAGGTTCCTACTGGACCTGAGAAGGTAGTAAAAGGCAAGTTAAACCCTTTAAAGAGTGAGTTAATTTGTAGGTAGATAGAGGTAAAAATTCTATCCCTTTTGGGATGAGTTAGGAAGCAGATTTTTGTATGATGAGAGGAGGGCTATCAAATACATAAGAGCATTTTTTTTTTATGTTAATGTAGAATGCCAACACATAAGAGATACGGGCATACTCAAGTTTCAAGTTTCAAGTTTCAAGTTTCAAGTTTCAAGTTTCAAGTTTCAAGTTTATTTTCCATAACATGGTATACATACATATATGTTTACTCAAGTCTTGACCCATAAGTACAATGAATAAATTGACTTTTTTAGGGTATTTGGAAGTTACATTGATACAATGTGTAGGTAAATATTTTTAATACTAATAGTATCTACAATTTAAATGAAATTGATAATCGTTAAAGGGTTGAGATAATCAGGTATATTCGCAATTATTTGAGTAAATATTTTTAGGGGAATGCGATTTTGATACTTTTGACGGCAAAAATTAAGGTCAAATTGAAAATCGATTAAAGTAGGTACACTCGACAATTCATAAAACGGTATTTGAAAGAAATGGATTGTCTGCAAAAAATGTGATGGCATCATCTGATGAAGTCTATACTTACTCGTCATCTACCTCTAGTAGGTGAGCTCTGATTTCATTGATAATAACAAGGATTGATTGTCAATGAACCTGACCAGCAGCCAATCAGTTTCGTTCAAATACCGTTTTATGAATTGTCGAGTGTACCTAGTATACCTACCTAATTTTTTATTTGAAAATCGGTGCATTTTTGCCAAGTGTAAAATTTAATTTCTAAAGTTGTTTGCATGCATAAAATATTAGATACCTATAGGTACAAAAAAACAAAAAAACGTAGGTATCGATTTTCAATTTGGCATTCCTTTTTGAAGGCAGAAGTATCAAAATTGCATTTCCTTCCCTATACCTAAATCTAGAGATGTGAGCCGAGAATATTCTCATGAGAATATTCTCCGTGCTCGAGAATATTCTCGAGAATATTCTCAAAGAGATTATTCTCCGAGAATATTTGAGAATATTCTCACCAAAGGTTTGAAAATTATTATTATATATACAATATATATATAAAAAGTTCATCCCAAATTCAATAATGAATTTGGTAATTTTCGATAAAACTGTTTTCTAAGCGATTTTAAATTCATAAAATGTCAATAAGACTGTAATTACTTGACTGATTGGGCTAAAATGACTTGCAAAATGTTACATAATGGTGGTCTTGATTACCATGCAAAATGTGAACTTTTATCGAAACATTTTGATTTTCGACCAATCAGAAGATATTATTTAAACTTAAACCAATTGGAAGATTTGGCTGAAACTTTAATAGATTTTAGACACTGTAGGACACAATGACTTAGTAAATTTTGAAATTGATCGGATTAACCAACTGGAAGATACATTTTGTAAAATTTGAACCAATCAATGGATTTCAAGTAATTAGGGTCTGCAACGCCCAGAGATGGTCTGAGCATGAGTGCAAAATTTCAGCTCGATCGTAGAAACAATGCGACCTGTATAAAAGTACGGAATGAAAAAAAATTGGAGGTCCCTGCGCCAACATCTTCATGTTTGAAACCTGATTCCCGACTTGTTCTCCATAACAATATATAATGCAAGATCCATAAAAGTATATAATTTTTGGAATTGAGCTAAAAGTTCGAGTTTTTATAAGCTTAGATGCATTTTTAAGAATATGCTCGAGAAAATGCTCGTGCTCGAGAATATGCTCGAGCATTTTACATCACTACCTAAATCTTAAGAATTGTTTGACTAATTAAGTGCATGAATGAATAGACTTATTGACAGCTCTATCTTGACAAGAGAGTGCGTTATTACTACGATCACCACACTTTACAGGGATTGGAAACCGTCTGCGAATTGTGACGTCACTCCCATAAGACCCATGCTAAATGAAGGCGGCCCAGGGTCTGGGCCGCCGATTTGCACCCAATTACTTCCTCCACCCGTTTACTTCCGGCTGGTGACCCGCGAAATTTAAAAAAAGTACGCTTTTGGTGTGTTTTAATTTGATTCACACAATTGCCGCCAGGTTTGAAAGAGTTTCTCAAACTTGCCGCTGCTAAAGATGATAGCGCATTGTCGAATATTTGAATTCTGTTCTGGCGGGAGATAAAGACATGTGTCACGAGAGCGACATCACAGCCGCTTGTTCTATGCTTGTTGTGTTCAAGGTGACCAAGCCCATGGCCAGCTAGTCAGACAGTTTCCAATCCCAGTAAAGTGTGGTGATTGTAGGTTACTAGAAGCCTGGGTCGGATGGGTCCGAATGGGTAGAACTCTGATATTTGCTAATATATACCTACCTAGGTTCTTCATTACCTACCTACTTGCCTTTTAATTTAGGGGGCTGAGATTGATAATTTCGATAATAAAATCGTGTTTTAATATAAATTTGAAACATTATATAGTCGGAGAAAACGCGATTACGGATTACAGGTTAATGAGGCGGAAGAAAATTGATTCTCGATTTTGTGTCTTAGAGGGAGGGATGGTCTCGGAAGACGAGAGAGGCAACCTGTCCGAATACAATGAGCGTCTGAGAGATGATCTAAAAAGCTGTTATAGGCAAAATTAGGGGCCACGTCTGGTAGACAGCTCCTTGTGAAACGCAGTGAAATTGCCCGTTTTTGAATGCAACAGGTTGCATTCCACATACAACATTTTGTTGGTACCTAGTAGTAGATAGGTACACTAAGTAAAATATGAACTAATAATACTATTCACCAACTCGGTGGTTATAACGTTATTTCTTAGTCTGACAGGTCTCTCTCTCCATAAATGTCATGTGAATAATAATGGTAAAAGGTGTCGTTATTGCTGGCGATCCACGTGAATCTGTGGGCGCTTGTACAAGACATTTCTGATAACCAAACATTTGTGTTATCGACACCTTTTATCATTATTGCTCACGTCATGATCTTGTCATTCTCGCTACTAGGTACCTACCTACCTAGGTACGTAGGTAGGTAGTTAAAATTAATTTGCACCCCGATTCAACTTTTGATGGGCCTAATGTGTTTAATATATTTTCCATATACTCTAACGAAACGTGTCAACGTTAAGAGTCCTTAACATGTACTGTAAAAAGATGTTTTTTTTGGAAATAAAAATGAACTGAACTGAACTTAACCTAACATTAAAAGATTGGTTAGGAGGTGCCCACTCATGGAAAGTTCAGAATTTAATAGGCGAAATATAATGCATACCTAGTGAGAACATCAAAACTATGATTTTGTTAAAGGTATTTAAATTTCATAGGTACCTAGTACTTACAATAGTTTAAACCAGCTTCCTTGGATGTTTTAAAACCCGAGTCTGACAGCAGGCGTGAGGTTTGTTTTTGTTTGACTTTGAAGATGACTGGTGGGGAGATGGCACAGGTGGCACTACTGTACAATACCCACCCGCCAGTTTTTAAAAATAAAATTTCCAAAGGATAATTTTTCATCTGTTTCTTTGCATTTTTATGTTAAGGTAACATTTAAATAAAAATCCAAATAAATGTACCTATTTATTAGCAATTGATACATTGATCCTTCCTTATTATATATAACGTATTGAAAAACCCATCAATCTAATATTTTCTATAAAATATTACAAGGTAATGCAATACTTTTTTAATATAAATTCTTTATTTAAGAAAACAACACAATACAGCATTAGTATAGTACCTTCATTCATGAACATCATAATTAAAATTAATTGAGTTCTTTCAAATTTCCTTTACCAAGTCACAAATAGATCAAATTAAACAAGAGAAATTCTCATACCTATACATTCTCCTTCTTGTATTATTCAAATAATGTATCCACTCCAAGACAAGAGTAATTAATTGCAATTATAATGTATATTCAACGCTTTCCTTTGCCCTTCTTCTTGGATCCGCCGCCCCCTGATTGCGACTGTTCTCCACCGCCAGATTGCTTTCCCGAGCGAGACTTCAGCTTCGGGATTGTTTCACCGAGGTGGAGAAATAGTGAGTCACCTGGTAAAGAGAATGAAAACTAGGTACCTAGATATGAAAGTCTATAACTAAAACTGCATAGCACTGCATCATTTCAGGAAATGTCATCCATTATTTTTGATATCTAGTTTGATCAGGTTTGATACTAGAAAAATATACCTAGGTATTTTAAATTGTTATCATAACGTGATAGTATCAAAAAAGTGGAATTTTTCGTCACCCAAAATGACTTCATATTAAAGATTATTAATATTATGCTTCCCACAGGTTTTTAAACGTCGCATAGATGAATGTCCTTTTAGGTGATAACATTCCTTTAGGTACATTTCCTCGGATCTGTCAGGCAAGCAATTTATTAATCATTTAATGCCCAGTTATTCTCGACAGTTTTTCCGCAGAACACATTTGGAGATTCAGAAAAAATTAACAATGAGGATTAGCCATGTTTAAGTGACAGGTTTGACGCGTCTAGAAATAAACATTGGCAACTTTGAAAGGCGAAGGGGTTGGGGAGTCATTAAATGGTCAGGTAGCTTGACAAGAAAGTGATGAGCTTAAATCTCACACAATGAATGAATGCCTATTGTATCCTAGACAATGGAAACCGAATGTGCTTTAGCGAAACCTGGCGACAATATATGGTTGCAGAAGCTTGGTGGGAGAAGATTGCATAATACTAAGTAGAATAGGTAGTATTATCAGAAAAGAAATAGCCTGTAATAAAATATACAATATATTATGTAATAGCCTGTAATTGAACGAGCGACTCCTTTTTGGCTCTTTTGGCAAGGGCCTAGGTTTTTTTGTGTATTTTTTCTGTTACTACGATATACCTACCTACAGGTTACATTTTTTCTAAGATCGAGCTGAATTAAAAATTTTGCACAAATGTACAGACCATCTCTGGGCCTTGCAGACCCAAATTTTTTTGAAATCCATTGATTGATTCAAATTTTTGAAAAAATAGCTTCTGATTGGTAGGTCCTATCAATTTGAAATTTTGCCAAGTCATTGCAACCAACATTATCTAAAACCTTACAAAGTTTCAGCCCAATCCTCCAATCCGCTAAAATGTAAAAAAAGATAATCCGATTGGTCGAAAATCAAAATGCTCCCATTCTGTTCAAATTTGGCATGGTGACCAAGTCCAACATTATCTCATATTTTATACATTTTCAACCCAATCGTTCAAGTATTTACGGACTTTTAAAAGTTTAGTATGGGTTGTCAAAAGAGATGTAGGAAAAAGTACCTAGGTACTAACGTAAGTCACGAGCACGACACATGGATCTGTTATTCAGTTCTTCCAGAACCAGAGTGTCTGGCGATTGGAAAGTTGCAAAGAAAATCTGCATTGTGTATAGGGTGTCCATATTTAGAATTTGGAAAATCGGGACAGTTTTGGGTTACAAGCAATTCGCAAGTCCGGGCCTCGCAGGCCCGGGAAAGTTTTGAATTTCAAGAATAAAATTGGACTAGAAATTTCGGCAATTTTGAACACCTAAAATTGCTAGTTCACAATTAAGGAAATTAAGTTCCAAAGTATTAGTTCCCATATATTTTCTAAAAAATTTGCATTGCGAAGTCGCCCAAATCGGCGATCGGCAACAACACCAAAAAGTTGGTCGCGATATGGTAGGGTCAAGTCGCCCAATCTGGCAGCCCTGAGACCATGTCCATAACAGTCAAAGCAAATTGGACAAAGTCAGCTGGCTGTCAGTCAAGTGGACAGTGGCTGTCGAGACTCGAGAAGGCTGTGAACAAACTGTTTATTCACTACGCTGCACGCGTATTGATAGAGAATTGATAGAGGCACAGCAGACTATTTGCTGCGCGGCAAATTATGAATTTACGAAAACACGGTAACATGTCAAAAATTGGGACAAATGAGGTCCCGCTTGACGGTCGTGGGGACAGCGGGACAGGTTGGTAGAAAACGGGACTGTCCCGGCAAAATTGGGACGAATGGACACCCTAATTGTGTATTGGGTTGTATCATGTATCGATTTTGGCTGGGGGTTGCAAGTCGGAGGTCGCTCATCAAAGCGTTAAGGCCGATGCACAATTGACGCACACGGACGACGCGGACGGACGACGGAGACGGATACAATGTTAAAGTCGTCGTCCGTCCGCGTCCGATTGTGAACAGCCAGAGTGAATATGTCATACCTAAACATCGTATCCGTCCCCGTCGTTCGTCCGCGTCGTCCGTCTGCGTCAATTGTACATCGGCCTTTACACTACACTAGCGTTTCCCTAATTACTTCTAGTACCTAAATGAAATATATAACTTTCTTACGTGTTGGAAAATTGGGGTTGAGTGGTGTACCGTCGTCGCTTCTAAGTTGCACCCTGATTCTACCGACATGCATCATTTCTTTACTGCGCTCTCGGCTGTAAAGTTTGTTTTCCACTCCAACCCGCATGCCAGCTGCCGTCAAAACATCGCGAATTTCTTGATACGTTGGATTCTCCACAGCTTTGTCTTTAGCAATTCGCCGACCTTCAGCCAATGTTTTCTTACTGTTTATATAAGCTGGATAAATACACACCCATCTGAAAGGAAATTGTACCTAGTTTGAGAAACAAGTTCCATTATAGGCTTCGTACAATATATTAAAACTTATTAATATTATGTACTACCTAGTAGGTATTTAAGATGAACAAATATTATCTACCTACAAACACAAATCTTTTAGGTTAGGATAGAATGACAGCTGTTAAAAATATTATGAGATAAAGCTGTTAATAATAATAATTTATGTCCGAAAGGTTTCCTGGAAATACAATGTTTATCAATAGCGCTAAAAATTAAATATAATAACATTTCACTTGCCTTTCGCGATCACTATGCTTTTTGTCAGGAGTGAAAGGAGTCGCGTGAGAAACTGCGTGCGCCATGACAGTACGTGGACGTGAGTGAAGCAAGCAATGCTACGCAGGTACTTTAAAAATCGCGCCAGAATTTAAAATCTGGAATCAAAAACATGTTTTAAGCATTTATTTTGTCTCCAATTACTTTAATTATACAATAGCACATTTTGTACAGAATCTGTATAAAATAAAAGCAATTTTTCTTAGCTAAAACTGTGCTGACTTCATTTGTAAACCATTATTAATTAAGTGTTTACCGGTATTTACTTACGTTACGTTTTAGAGTGTTGTTTCCTGTTGGGTGGTAGTGCTGCGTGTGCTTCATATAGCCTGTAAAAATGTAAATAACGCGTTTAATTTCAAACTGCACAGTGCGTATATACGAAATACTGGAGTTCAAGAGGATAATTAAAATTTTAGTATATTGAACTTTCAATTTTTTCGTTCGTTGACAGGGTATTATGCAGAAATACGGTAAATAAACAACACACCTTTCTCTAGTACAGTACAAGTGTGAAGTAGGAAACAGGCTCGGCGCTTTTATCAGGTGATTATTGTATCATGTTTTTGGCGCGCATCTTCAAAATCCTAAATAAATATTGATGAAACATTGAAATTTCGTTCACAATCTAAATCAGGTTGTAATAGACCACAGTTTAAATTATCTAGTTAGCTCTGCTTTTCAAAAAATGTCATATGCAGTACTACCGTGATCCTAATATCTATTCATGTTATGATCCATTGTTGAAAAACACGAAGAGATATGAGGATCATGGTAGTACCTACTGCATATGAATTTTTTTGAAAAGCAGAGCTATCTAGATAATTTAAAATGTGGTCTATTGTACCATGAATTGTACTTATCAAATTTTTAAATCCAAAATAAAAACAATTTAATTTTTTAATTTTTTTAATTTTTTAAGTTTTATCTTAATCTTATAATTGTTACCTATTTAATTTAATTTTTCAAAATAATTTTTATTATGTATGTACTTAATTGTTTTATTTATATCTGATTAAGGTATCGAAACTAGCCAACAGGTACAGGAATTATAAAGCACTTTCTAAATAAGCTAGTAGTATGTTATCTTATAAATCTTATCTACGCAGGTAGATGGTGTTTTGCCATGCTAATAATCTACTACCTGACTGCACACTCTCATGGCGCTTCTAAAGGTAAGACTCACATCTTCTACCGACAGATCGGAAGCGAGCCGAAGTGATTGTAAAACTCTCTATGTGCTTCCAGTGTCTGCCAATCAACTGGTCATCGTCGTGGTGACGCAAGATGCACCTCATCACGCTGACTTGACCAAGAAGCTGACCAACCATCTGCTGCTACAAGCGTCAAGAGAGGTAAAACAGTAAAAACTCACTAACAACGGACATAAGTCTGATAATTTGCAAAACTGTACTAGTTTCAATTCATTTCCCATGAAACTACCTACGTAGATGAAAGCAAAAAGCATACTTATTTACTTGCTGTGATCACATTTTCTAATTGTCACCATATTAGGAAAATACAAGAAAATTATAGGTCTACCCAAAAATTCAATTTTTTCAGGATGGTTTGATGCCCATTATACACTCGACAATAGTGAATTTTCCCCACCATGGAGCCTGGACTTTTATACCAATTTTAGACAGGTGAGAATCATATATTATGTTTTATTTTTTTACTATTCATCATTAAACAATTTGATTCTGCTTCGTCCAATTTGTAATTCTATTACGAGCTGTATAATTGTATATATCAAGAGTTCTTCTGTTCCAGTTTGAGCCTCCTCCATGGCTCGAACAGCTCCTGGATTTTCTTCTGTGAGGATCGAACACGGATCAACCTGCCCGTGCTGATGGACCTGCTGGGTCGCCATGACAGCACGGAGGTACGATGTCGAGCGGCTCTGTTGCCGTGGTGTCCATGTGGCCATGGTTTCCATGTTGCCGTGGTGTCCATGTGGCCATGGTTTCCATGTTGCCGTGGTGTCCATGTGGCCGTGGTTTCCATGTTAACGTGGTGTCCATGTCGCCGTGCATCATGGGCTGATTCTATTGCAGGACGCGTGGATCGGCTACGGAGTTGTGGACGCTGACTCGACCATCATCCATCACTTCAGCTTGGCGTCGGACTTCAGATATCCAATGCTGGGCTCTGGGTTTGCTGTCACCACGGCCCTTCTTAACAGGTCACTACCAATAGACCATTTTAAATATTATGTCGGTGGCTCTGCTTTCTAAGAAAAATCATATACAGTATTATTTCCAGACACCTTAGTCCCTGTTTTACCTATTGTTGAAACAGGGACTAAGGTGTCTGGAAATCAAACTGCATATGATTTTTCTTAGAAAGCAGAGCCACCGAGATAATATTTAAAATGGTCTATTATGATTTTTATCTTAAAAATATTTTACATTTTCCTTAAAATACTTGTGTTTTATGAAGGATTTTATTTTGTACTAGGTACCTGGTACTTATTATTTCTTTTTAAATACCTAATAAATTATTCATTCAATAAATTTCCATAGAATATTTAGATAAATATTTAAATACTTCAGGTACTTACCTAATATTTAGATTTTAGTAGGAACATATATTCAACATTTTGTTACCTAGCCGTACTATTAAATTTATAACAATCGGTCGGGTAAAAGGTCCATATTATTCATTAATATGTATTTATTTTATTCTGATTTTAGATTTAGATTTAAGATTTTTTTTACTTTTCAAAATGGTAGTTCAGAAAGTGGCTATAGTGTGTGTACACAGAATAGTTCACACACTTATTCATAATAACTAGGTATTTTAATAATTTCCAACAAGTCTTTCGTCCTGCTTTACCTGCTATAACCCGACATGTAGGTAGCACAATCGTTCAACTCTTGACTAATGTAATTAATACCTACAACTTGTAAAGTTGACCAAGGATTCTTTTGATCCAGCCTGGCTAAGCGTCTCGCCTCGCAAGGACCTCCCAAGGCAGACTTCTCCATCGACTCGGCCTACGAGCTGGCTCGGTTTGTGTTAGACTCGGGCCGTGGCACAGCGTTGACTCACAGCTCTCTGTTGTGCCTCGCTGAACAACCTCATTGCGCCTCGTACTTTGTGCCTCCAGAGCCATGTGTAAGTTCACACATTCTCCTCAGATGTCTTCGGATTTATATATGAATAAATGTTAGACCAATTCAGAATTTATTTGGGATGCTCTAGTTTCTACTTTCACAGAAATGTTATCTTCCAGATTTCTGTTTGCTAGGTACCTATTTTTGAAAAACTGCCTATAGAATAGATATCTAGAAAACCAAACTGGTTGCAAAAACTAAAAAAAAAGATGTTCAAGTAGTATCTGAATTGTAAAATATTAGATTAAAATATTAGATTTCAGAAATTTTGAATATTCTGTAAAATAATTTAAATTATTACAAGCTTCTTCCTCCATTGTAATGCAATGATCTATCTATTTTTCCAGGGAAAGTTAGTGGCCAACGAGTTGATACACTTCGCTGTGAAAACCTGCAGTTCATTTCACGATGACCGAGTGGCGACTGTGAAACAGACTTGGGCGAAAGATGCGGCCAACTTAATGTTCTACAGCGACTTGGAAGGTAAATAGAATATCAATCACCATCCGTCCCTGATTCCCACATTGAGTCAGGGCGTATTGCGTGGGTGTCTCCACCACGTAGCGGTCGCAGGAAGGTCTAACGAGATTTTGGCTAGTTAAAACAATTTAACCTCTTGAGCTTTTTGAAGTCATAAGTGTCAACTCATGTTTTAAAATTAGTACCTATCAACACCGTATGTTTATTCACTAAAATTAGTTTCTAAACAACTTTATCAAAGTGATTTACTATACTATCTATAGGTATCTATCTAGGTACACTCGACAATTCATAAAACGGTATTTGAACGAAACAGATTGGCTGCTGGTCATGGTTCATTGACAATCTCTCCTTGTTATTATCAATGAAATCAGAGCTCACCTACTAGAGGTAGATGACGAGTAAGTATAGACTTCATCAGATTATGCCATCACAGTTTTTTCAGACTATCAATTTCTTTCAAATACCGTTTTATGAATTGTCGAGTGTACCTACACAAATGTGAACACCAGATGAAGAAATGAGACAAAAGTTTGATTTTTTTGGAATGCTAGAAAAGCATGTCTCTGCCACACAGTAATGATTTTGAGTTGTTATTGAATTGTTTGAAATGATAACGCTTTCTTAACAGATCCCCGGCTGCCCAGCACGGATCTCGGAGTTCCCAACACGGTGCGAGGGCATTGCGGCAAGACAATGGCCATTGTCCGACATGCGGCCACCAAGTCCAACATAAAGTGGCTCGCCATCGTCGATGATGACACGCTGATAAGGTGAGGAAATGAAAGAAATATAATATTAAATATATTGAGGATTCTGAAAATATTTATAAATATATAAATTTATTATTTATTATTTATTATTTTATTTATAACAATTATTGTTTGCTTGAAAAAAATGTAACACAAATTTTATTTTTTTTAGTACCTATTTGTTTTATTTTTTGTTTGTTTTATAATTATTTATTTAGCTTTCGCTATTTTAGTATTACATGTTATGTTACATACACTTAACAATATTTATTTTATATGTTACACTCTTCCTTTTTCAAGTATGCAATCATTTTCATTTTAAATTGACCCACAGTTTTACATTCAGTTAATTTATGATCTAATCTATTATATTCACTCACTCCATCCGACAAAACAGTTTTAAATCTAGACATTTGAACAAACAAGTTTGACTGACCTCTTGTGCCATGTTCATGAATACTACTAACAATGTTTATTCTATCCTTTAAATACTCAGGTGCTAATCCTAACTTAATTTTATGAATAAAAAGAAACACATTTAACCTAACAGTTTGCCGTATCGAAAGCATGTCTAATTCACTTCTCATTTCAATTATATGCGTAGTTCTCGGTGCCTTTAAAATTATTCTCATGGCTCTATTCTGTAAGGCTTGTAGTCGCTGCATATCGGTCTGCGTGATATTGTAGAAGGTTGTGTTGCCGTAGGTGAAATGAGGTTCTACTATAGTTTTATATACAAGTTTTCTCGACCTATTAGCACAAAGAGAGTGTGAGTTTTACCAGCCTTCTCTGGGTGCTAAAATCATTAATCCTGACATCTGAATGTTTGCTGACGTAATTATAATTACCTATTTCCATTTCGATTTGAGACATATTGGAAAATTTCTTGTGAAAAAATTATATATAAATACTTTCAAAGCAAAAGAATATGAAATGCTTACAACCTGGCATAGTAATAACTCTTGTGGTTTTACGTGGTTTTGAAATATACCCAAGGTTTTGCCTTGTGTTTCCCTGCTAGTGTCCGGCGGTTGCAAGAGCTGCTATCGTGCTACGACGCGGCCACTCCGCTCGCGCTGGGGGAACGCTACGGATACAACGTGGGCCACAGCCTGGGATACAACTACATCACGGGGGGCGGTGGCATCCTGGTCAACATGGCCGCCGTGCGTCTGCTGGCCGACGGCTGTCACTGCTCCTCGGACTCCACACCCGATGACATGTACCTGGGTGTCTGCATGGTGAGGCTCGGCATTGCTCTCGTGCACTCTCCGCAGTTCCATCAGGTACGCTCATTGCAGCACATTCAAACTCATTGACACCAATTCAAAAAAAACAAATATTTTTTTTAAATCATAAAATTTACTTCAGTCATTTTAATGTACAATTGATTGACATTGTTGGTAGAAATTAAGAGTCTTAGATTTGGAATAATTACCCTTAAGTTTGCTCTCTTGTTTGAGCAATGAACATTAAATTCCTACCTATTATTAGAAGGGTTGGGCGAACTGGTTCGAAACCTGAACCGAACCGGCTTTAGATGTTCGCGAACCGAGCTTTAAATGAAATATTCAAACCGAACTTCCCTCGCTGCACCAATTTGAAATTTCGGGCCAAGATTTCCTTCCAGTGTTTAGTGTTCTAGATAGAAGGCTGTGTGACAAAGAAGCCAAAGAAGAAATAATGCACATTGTTCAGTTTATTTTACTTTTCTTACTTTTTTTGGTGCATAAATTCACGAAAGTTAATTAATTTTATCCAAAAAAAAATCACTCTGAGCTACTACCCCTTGTGCAAACTAAGCCCAAAAATTTTGATGCGTTATTTTTATGTGTCATGACTAAGTAATAAATAAGTGATAAAACCAATGCAAGTAAAAAAGGCAAGAGGTTTGGTTCGGTTCAGATTCGGTCAAATATTTAAGGTTCGTTTTGAGGTTCAGTTCGGTTAAAAAATATGAGGTTCGCCCAAACCTAATCATTAGGAATATTAAATATTAATGTAAAGTAGTTTTACGAAAGATATTTTTGAAGTATTGTATGTTTTAGTTCTTTAGTTGATGCTTGATGAGTAAAATCTGGTGTTTCCAGGCGCGGCCGCCCGACTACTCCGCTGAGCTGTTATCCATGCAGCCAGCGGTCTCCTTCCACAAGTACTGGCTGATCAACCCACTGAATGTGTATACTCACTGGCTGGCTGGAGCACAGGACGACATGCATCAAGAGTTGTAGCCATTCACTGCGCTTTATTATTATACATTCCATCATTTTAACTTTTACAATCTATTTTATTTTTTAATTATAATTTATAATTTAAATTTCATTTTACACAAATTAAATAGGAATTAACTCCGAATTAAATATAAGTAAGAGAGTTTAAACTCTCACAAAATGTATTAAGGGGCGGTGCATAAAGGATGTCACTCTATAAATGGGTTATTTTGACACCCCCCTCCCCCCTGTCACGCTTTGTCACACTTTTCGATACCCACCCCCCTAAAACTACGTCACATAACTATCTCTACCCCCCTTAAATTAATTTTTCTGACTGTAAAATGTATCGGAATCTGTCATTTTTAGCAAAAATTTCGGTTCTCTACATATCAACTGAAATTTAAAATGATTGAAAATATCTGTATCAAAACGTGACGTCCTACCCAGACCCCCCCCCCCTGTCACACTGTGTCCGATACTGGTGAACCCCCCCCCCCCCCCTGAAGCGTGACGTCCTTTTTGCACAGCCCCTAATTATATAAAAAATCTTCTAGATTTTGTTCTGGACAATGATTTATTTATAAAGAAAACTAAATAAATCTGTCTATCTAAATAAATCATTGTTCACAACTAGATCGGAAGGAACGAAAGATTTTGATATCAATATCATCGATAAATAAAATAAATAGTTTGTGAAAGTTAAAAGTTTTGAATTTATAATAATTAATTATCCAGACTACCAAGTGATAATAATATTCGATCTGATCTTCATGTATTTCTGTTATGTTGCACAATGTTGAGTAATAAACATGAGCGCCAGGAGGGGGAGAGCGCGTACCCCCTTGCAGATAATAATAACAATTGTATGTAAATAAAATTAAAATTTATTATGATGTTATTAAAATAAATCAGTTTTGAACTGACTCTTTTCACCATAAACTTTGCGAATGTACATTTTAACGTTTCTCAATTATTTTTAAAGTGACAATGAGCAAAAGGAAGTAGCGCCCCCCCCCCCCCTTCCCCCTCAACATACATTTTCTATGGCTTTCCCCTGGCAGAAATCTTTGTCGGCGCTCATGCGCATAAAATAGAATCTAAGTACCTAATATTATGTAAAAGTTTTGAATAATTTAGCTTCAAACTTTTACAGTAATATTTTACATCAGTGCCTTACTGAGACAATAATATTCATGTAGACCAATCAAAATAATGAGTAACATTAATATTGACTACCAAACCAATGTATAGTGGGAATCAATTTTCGTCCATAAATAGGTTAGTTTTCGAACAATTTAAATGTCAATCATGTTGAAATAAAGTTTACTAAAAGAAATGCCTTGCTAAAAAACTAACATCATTTTCCTAAATTACCATTCCCATACTCCAACATAATTCGCACATTTACTGACAGAACTTGAAAGAATTATCGAGCGCCGCAATTACCTATAATGATCCCAATTTATCAACCAAACAGACAATATGCACCTTTCCTTTCTACAGACCAAAAGAAACATTCAATTCCTTACAAATCCAAATCCGATAAGGTCATGGATCCATAAATCCTTCAGCAAAACAGCCACTTGACAGTTTAATACCCGTGGAATTATATTGACTGGTTAGAGTGCTGGCATGGAGCGCGTATAAATGACTGGGTGTCGAGCCTCGAAGCCGGTACTCTGTCTGCTCTGCATTGCAATGGTGGTCGTGTCAGTGGTCGTCATGCTGATCGGCATCACGTTGAGTCAGAGCGCAGACCCCAAGGCGAGGGTCGTGGGTTCGACCGCCGTCTTCCTCGACAATACCAACAAGAAGTGCTTCAGCGAGGAGTGTAATCTGGCGAATATGATCAATGACGCGATGGTGGAGGAGGTAGGTGGCTTAATTGTTACGTCATCAAAGAAATGGTACAAATTCATCATATGAATAACTTTGTGTGTTCACCATAAAATCTCAATAACCAGTAATTCTGAGCTGAATTCTTCATCCAATCATATTTGTAATGGTGACATGGGCCTTCTGTAAGGGTACCTATACTTCAATATAACTGTATTTGGTAAACATCAGTCCAATGGTAGGTACTTATAGAGCTTGATTACCATTCCAAAAGTGTGCACTGAGAAATCCAAAACATATGACCTTCCGCTCTTATACCTACCTCTGACCTCAGAGAAACGGATATAATGAAGCTCACCATGCATTCATAGTTTGCACGAGCTTCATTTGTTTTTCATCAACAATGTAAAAAAGTAAATTTCAACCATTTTACAGATGTCAAGTCGATTAATGCTAATTATAAGCGGTTAATCAAAGATATTTGGTATACGAGGTGGTTTTATACCCATAAGAATTTCTTCTGCAGTTTATTGCACAGGTAACCATTATATCACCACAATACCGAAACACAGATTGACAGCCGTTCTGACACGTTACACCAATATGGCCTCTCAACAATGAGATGGTGTCACGTGCAAACTATGAATTGGTATCACAAATAAAGAATGTGTCGTGTGTATCGGGTCACGATATCAACTTCACCTATATTTTAACGGCGCATTATGACACTATACATTTTCTTAATTTTCTTACTAATACTCATGGTCATGGTTTATATTTGAAGACTTATGTAATTGATTTACCATAATAGGTATGATTAAATTGCCTTCCTTCGTACCTCATTTACGTATTTTGTTGGGCATTTGTTCTGTTAATTACGTAACGTGTGTATTAACGACGCACAATCTGCTGACAAATATTGCTGTCTTTTTATATTTAATATTTATGCATACCTCACTGGTGCGCATTGGTCATGTTATACATGACGGGACCCTCTAGTATATCTATAATGCCCTTAAAAACGATGCGCCAAGTATATTTTGGTTTTTAAAATGAAGTTTTGACAAGGCCCATTTTTTGATATCACTACTTTTCAGTGCTGAATTTTAGATTACTTCTATTTTTTTTTATAGTTGAAGAGACTTGGCTGGTATTTTTACACGGAGTGTTTTTTTATGGGGATATCACTAATTTTTTGAGTTTATTTACACAACTTGTAACACAAATCGGAGCAACAACGACTAATTCCTTTTAAAAAAATACGCCATTTCCGAATTGGTTGTACTACGAAAAATTGTGTTTGGTGCTAAATGTATAAGCTTATAGTGATATTCCATGAAGAATTGCGTAAGCATCGATCAAATCGGTCCAGCCGTTTTCGAGATATGGCATCACTTCCGGTTTACAAAATGGCGGCTGAAATTACTGCCACCTAGTTTTTTTTTATAAATGTTATGCTGAATATGTAGTTATTGTAGTAAGATGTGATAAAAGTTTGATTCTTCATTTTTATGACGTCATTTCTGGTTTCAATAATAGTTCATGTATATTTTGACTATTGATATTCCATAAAGATGACCGTCTGAATCATTTGGCGATAGTTTCATTCCGATCGGTCTAGCCGTTTTCGTAATATGACGTCACTTCCGGTTTAAAAATGGCAGCACAAACAATTTATAAGAACAAAGGTATCATCAGACGCCAAAAGTGCACATGTGGTAAAAATTTCAAGTCGATCGGTTAGCCGTTTAGGGTGTGGCGGTGACAGCGACATTTCGTGATATCGGATGAAGATACGTTTTAAAAGGGGTGTAATTTCACTGTTTTCACGGCCCTCTCTAGTTCGCAAATGGCAAAACCTGTTGTTCCCAAATTTGGTATATGGGGTGGGGTGGGCCATAGATCGAAATTAAGACATTTCACAACGATGTGAGATTTTCCAATTTTAAGATCCAGTAGGCCGAAAATGCCATGTTGTTGCTTACAGTAAAAGTGTTTGGTCTGCTCCTCAGTTTATTAGGCATTTACGGTATGTTGAGTGACTGTGTACAGTACGACTTGGCTGGGTGGAGCGACCGTTCCACTAGATCAGGTCACGTCACGCGTGTACTTTGTTCACAATAATATTTTATTTTATTTACATTTTTAAATATACACCCAACAAATCATAAAACGGTGGTCAGGTTCCTTGACAATCAATCGTGGTTATTAGCAATGAAATCAGAACTGAGGAGTTAGCAAAGACTGCAGAGGATGATGCCATCACATTTTTACAGCCAATTCATTTCTTTCAAATACCGTTTTATCATTGGTTGAGTGTACCTACTACACATTCGTGGATGTTTCACCGAGCTATGAGATTTTACTGCTTTAATATTTCAACGTATATTATAAAAGTGCAGTTTTCATAAAATTGTGTTGCCATGGTGAAACGGTCATACGGCCATTTCTAAACATTCACGAAATTAAAAAAAGCACACCTTATCTCGGGCATTACGAAAAAAAAAACAACACACAAAAATCGCATCGGACAAAAATACGAACTGGACTGTTTGTTACCTTTTTGAAACGAGAGTCTCCTATAGTTTTTGCTTGAATTGAATTACATATTCAAGAAAGGGCGTCCGCCCATAAAATAATGAAATTGACTAAGGACGACAGTGCCAGTACTCCTTCCTTATGGCTATAAAACCATGGAAATCTCCCCCCCACCCCCCCCCCAAAAAAAAAAAGTAACGTACACAATTTTTGACGAGTTAAGGTGGATTTTCATGCTCCGTCACCGTCCGTCACCGTCCGACGAAAACGACAGAATGCGATCACGTGACCCGTCTCGACCAATCCGTCGCCGTCCGAGATTTTTGGGGATGGCTCTGATTGGTCGAGACGGGTCACGTGATCGCATTCTGTCGTTTTCATCGGACTGTGACGGACGGTGACGGAGCATGGAAATCCACCTTAAGAATCTGATAGACCGCGAGGAACATGCTTATCATTTTAATATTAATTTAGTGACAATGGTGAATTATATTATAGGATTATGCAAAAATTGTGCACACTCTTTCTAAGGCATACGATTTGACAAGGTGTCTCTTCAAATCTTTGTACACGGGCAAATCGATTAGACCATTATCGTCGCCATCTTGAAGGACTCTCAAGTTCCTTATATGGGACGAAGAGAGTACTTGAAGAAGTAGTGCGACCATTAGAGTAGAATTTAATTATTCATGTACCAGGTGATTCTTAAAAATATTCAAATGTAGTTTGTATAACTATTCGTTTTTACTTTTTAGCCATGTCAATGTCACCCATAAGAATCATCAAAAATGGCATGCGAATATTTTAAAGTATTACTTCCATCGCAAGTTCTTGTTAAATAACTTTTCACATTTTCCTGAAATGTACCTCAAACAATAACAAATGCAAATACAAAAACAAAATCATGTGTTATGGTATTAATAATTATCTTGAAATAGTGAGATGAAAATAAATCTTAAAAAAGTCCCATAGTCTAGCGTAGCCGGACATCATAATTTAGCTTACCTCTTATGAATAAATTGTAATAAAAAATTAAATTAAGTAGAGGTACAGCCACGTTCATTACTTCGCAGTCTAGACTCGAAACAACCCGCATTGCATAGATGACAGTTGTGTTGCCTAACCTCTGGCAAAGAGCTGTTATCTAATGTTATTACATGACATGATCTGACTCACTTACAGGCGCGTAGAAACTTCTTTCATCGGGGAGGAGGGGGGGGGGGGGGCGACATCCAGGGGGGTCTGGGTGCAAAGTCCCCAAGATTTAGCTCCGCAGGGTGTTTTTTTAGAATTTAAACCATTTAACAGTGATTATAGAATGCACAAATTACAACAAACAACTCCCTATTTTTGCCCCGCAGGGCGTTTTTTCTAGAATTTAAACAATCTTAACGTTATTCTCGGACACTAAAATTAATTTTGTGTGGTGAATGGGGGGCAAGCCTGCTCGAGTGGGGGGGGGGGGGGGTCTACGCGCCTGCTCACTGACCCTCTAGTTGGCAACATGGATAATGTGTGTCAATGCCTATAATAATGAATGAGGAATGTCTGAATGTGTTGTGATCATTATAACTGTGTGTTTCAGTGGGTGAAACGAGCTGATAAAACCAGCTGGACTCTGGCAGCAATCGCCGTGTCAAATGCAGGCAGTTTCCAGGCCTCCATAGACGAGAAGCTGCGTGGGGGAGGTAATAGTTCTCACACTCACTATCATTTCATCCCGTCTTTCAAGCCTAAGACTGGGGGTTGTTTCCGTCAATACATCATCACATTTCCTTAGATTCGTATGAATGATTGTGAGTAACTAAAAATGTACCTATATACTCAATAATACTAAACAACAAATAAGGATTAAAAAGAATAGTGGATTTTCCCGAATCAATTTTGTGTTGTTTCCTAAATTTCCTATTTGTAAAACACGAATATTATCTGGAAAATTAAATTTTAAGATTTTTTTATTAACCAGTCGTACACGTCACTAGAAAATACAAAGTAATAATTTATAACAGATTGAATTAGTATTGCTTGTTATTCAGCGATCACGTACGGAGACCTGCTGGCCGTGCAACCATATAACAACACATTCGACGTGGTGGAGCTGCAGGGAAAGAGGATCAAGGAGATATTGGAACTATCCGCCATCAGTGTAATGTATTGCTTGTTATTCAGCGATCACGTACGGAGACCTGCTGGCCGTGCAACCATATAACAACACATTCGACGTGGTGGAGCTGCAGGGAAAGAGGATCAAGGAGATATTGGAACTATCCGCCACAAAGCTGGGACAATCCGGCTTCATGCATTGGTCAGGTAATAGAAGCTTGATTAACTCAGAGAGAGAGCCAACACTTTGCTAAAAGGCAGTTTGAAATGATCTGGGTCGCTCTGTCATTTTTAAAACACATGCAGTTGCATAAGTATTTCACAACAATGTATATAAACAGGAATAGATATCTACATTTTTAAGAGGGCCATCCAGATAATTTCTAGAATGGTCTAAAATCTAAATAGAAATTCAAACTACTTATAGATAGATACTTTCCAATCTTTTCAAACTATAATTTTCACATTTGAAAATATTGTTTGACGATAATGACGTCAGAAACTCAGGGGCGCCGGAAGAGGGAAAGGGGGTAGTGGGGGCATGTGCCCCCCCCCCCCCCCCCCATAATATTTTGTAATGAATGTAAAATATGCGGATCGTATATTCTTTATAATTAAAGTTCCCATTTTCAGTAAATTCTTATTTTAGGGGAGCAAATCGCCGAAAATTATAGGCCAAAACACATAGAAAATAGTCCAAATGAACTTCTGAAATCAAAAGTATTTCGGACCTGTGCGGCTAGGACCCGCACGGTACTGGCTGGAGGGCCCTGCCCCAAGACCCCCCGTTGTATACTCAAATGCAAACGTATTTTCCCGAATTTTCAGCTACTTTGGCAACCAGGAGTGCCCCCCCCTAACAAAGTACACTTCCGGCGCCTCTGCAAGAACTCTATAACCTAAGATATTTTTTTAATACTAGGAAAACGCTCTGTGTAACGCGTTGATAAGCGAGCACGGATACGTGCGACACCTCGAACCACAATTCCTTAAAACACGGCAATAATATACTGAGAGTGAGGGCTAGAAGCACGATTCACTAAATTATATAAAAAATAACTGCATTTGTGTCTCATTGCAAGTTAGTAACAGACACACACTCATATGTATTTTTTGGAGTATTTAGGTGTGTATCAAAGGGATTTATTCCAAATAATAATTACAGAAACAAAACAGATAAATAAACAATACAGATAAATACAGAGATTGAAACCATGGTGGTTAGGTGAGTGAACCAAAGCTGAGGCAGTGGTACAAGAACGCACGCGGTTCCGCGCGCTGCCGCAGCGCGCGCTGCGATCACTCGGTCTGACGCTTGTAATGCAAGCATATGCAAGAACGAGGATTTCGCTGACGGCAAAGTGTTATTCACGCCGCGTTCATTTCTACACTTACGCATATTGTGTGTTCACAAACGATAATAATTGTTTACGTATCAGTTTAAGCAATACGCTATTTGTTATACTTATGTTAAAATACAATTAATGTTCTATCACTGTTTTCATTGATTTTTTAGTTCTGTGCACTGAATGGTTGATATTTGAAATTGCACACGATAAACTATTTCAAACTGAAATGTTACTATTACTAATTAAGGTGGCTGGATCGATCGATATCATAGTCTCAGATCTTCATAATTTTGTGTGTACTTATTGATAACCATGCCATACACATCCCTGAAAAAATTAAACACTTCTCGTGTCTAGTTTCTGAGATAATTTGAGTTTTCTCCCCCATGTTATCTTATGGCAGCCAAGTAAAATCGTGTCATTTTTAAGCTAAAATGGAGTTCTAATCTTTTTGTATCGTTAGATTTTAACAAAAAACTTTATTTCTGGTAGAAATATGGACATACTATCAGGAAAAAAATTGAAAACAATACCAACGTGTGCTTTTTTAAAAGTTATTAACCAAGTTCGAAATGATTTCCCTATACCTCCCATGTTAAGTGGCGCGATCACTCGATATGTCTTTTGAGAATGATCAAAACCTTAGCATGGGAGATATAGGAAATAATTTCGAATTTAGTTAATAACTTTTAAAATAGCACACCTTGGTATTGTTTTCAATTTTTTTCCTGATAGTATGTCCATATGTCTACCAGAAAAAATGTTTTTTGTTAAAATCTAACGATACAAAAAGATTAGAACTCCATTTTAGCTTAAAAATGACACGATTTTACTTGGCTGCCATCAAGGGTAGTACCCTTGAGCTGCCATAAGATAACATGGGGGAGAAAACTCAAATTATCTCAGAAACAAGACACGAGAAGTGTTTAATTTTTTCAGGGATTGTGTATGGCATGGTTATCAATAAGTACACACAAAATTATGAAGATCTGAGACTATGATATCGATCGATCCAGCCACCTTAAGTAATTAACACATAGGTAGGCAATTAAAATTATGTTTTACGATGTCGTTAATTTTGATAACTTTTTCTTGGTTTGATTTCACTTCAGAGACATTGTTGTTTGTTTGCAATGTTGTCGCATTCTTTAGTTTAAATGTAGTTATGAATAATGAACATCATCTTTGTGAGCACACGAAAAAATTAATTGCCCTTTGTCCAAATACACTGTTCAATGATTCTTCATAACAATCTGGGCTCATTAAGTTCCCGTGATGGAGGCACTTCTGGCAAGATGGCTATTACCAGTCCACAGATAAAACATATTTTTCATTACCTTTAATTTGTAAGATATTATCTATAGTCTTGACTTGGTGACATCTACATTCATTGTGATCTCAGGGTGAACATAATTTTTCGCAATTTGGTATG
The DNA here is from genome assembly GCA_934045905.1 of Leuctra nigra. Taxonomy (NCBI): domain Eukaryota; kingdom Metazoa; phylum Arthropoda; class Insecta; order Plecoptera; family Leuctridae; genus Leuctra; species Leuctra nigra. Next base: position 31,700,084 of record OW203764.1, on the reverse strand, counting down.
CACAAACAGTGTTGCATCATGGCATCCTTGAAGGGGGGGGGGGGGGGGGGAGCCGAACATTTTACAAACCCTACTTTTTCCCTACTTTGACACCTTTTGCACTGTCAAACTTGTCATTATAGACCTCCTTTAGATTGCAGATATGACAGACCCAACATGCTCTATAAGTTAATTTGAAACTAATCTAAGATAGTCAGTTATAAAAAATTTCGCCGCGCGGCAGTTTTCTGGGTGTCAAGAACCCATTGAGCCCGGCTAGACCACTTATTTTTGCAAAATCTGTTTGCCCCCCCCCCCCCCCTCCCCCCGGGCTAAATTGTTGGAATTCATTCAACACTGTGCATAAAAGTATGATTTTAATTAATAATAATATCGGACAATGCGTAGACACGTCACGTTCATATTTATTGGCATAAGTCGATATCGTATTACTATTATCATATTAATATTATCATTAATTACAATTATGTTTTCCACAGACAGTTTAATTATGTGACATATTGTCCAGTCTTTCATGTGTTGCTTTGCTATCTATACTTTCATTGTGATCTTGTGAAATATCATTTATCTATATGTATACCTTCGCCGTGTGAGATACGTAAGGACATAATGTCATACTTATATCATATTATCATAATAAAACAAATGCATTTTTATGCAGAAAACCCTGAAGAAGCTAGGAATCAGCTGATCAACATGATGTCATTCTTTATTCTAATTGGCTGAATGGCTGAATGGCTGTGTATGTGTTCGTACTATTGTGTATTTCATGATAGTATGTAGGTACCTCATATTATTTTGTGTTCATATTTTATGCACTTCATATTACTGCTTCACTTCATATCATCTGTATTTCATCACGTTCTTGTGACGGAGAGTCTGTGATTAATGATTATGAAGTCTAGGGGAAAAAAAATGTCTAGTGTCTAACCTACATACCTTCAATATTCTATCTATTATGTTACTATTATGCTAGGAGCTATACCTTACTACTGTATACATATACAAATTGTAAGAAGACCAATAAATTGAATTGAATTGAATTGAAAAGGAAGGCGGGGTCTACGCCGCGTGAGTCGAGCCGAGGCGGCCGCGATCTGAGGCAAATGTATTTGAAAATTTGTGTAGACGAAACTATTCAATATTTTTGCATGCCGTTTCTTTTGTTATGGCAGTCGAGAAGTTGGGAATGTTACGAAAAAATGGCAACTGCTTGGTTTGTATATTCTTGCCGGAATTGAGTGTTATGTTTTCAATTTGGCGGAATTTTAATCAAGTCGAAATAAAAAAATAATTTTGACCATTATATGTTGACATTTTGACCATACATGCAGCGACAAATATGTTCGTGACATTGCCAGCTATATTATGTTTTTTTAAGATTTGTTTTAGATCGTCTAGTTTTGGACATAGAGCTGATTTTATGAATAAGGGTAGTTATCCCCGTTTTTGTTGAATTTAAGGGTGAAGGAGTAAAACCACAACTTGCCAACGGTTCTTTTTGGATTCAGCGCGTCAAAATACATAGGAATATCGACGTTGGCAACTTTTAACAGACCTTCCCGCCAAGATGTGATGTTTTACTTCTGTTACGCGACTATCAGCCCGCCGTACATCAGACCGGGTGACGCTCACGCGCCTGGCGGTGGAACTGTGAACAGCGTGCCTTTTGAGACGAACGTCTAATCGTAGAGTTCATCAATGCCGTGATTGGCCGAGGGCATACAAGCCCCACCCACAGACCGTGCGAGGATGAAGGTGCAAGTTATTTCCACAGGTAATTTAACTTTTCTGGCAAAAATTAATGCTGGGCAACCTTAAAAAAATAACTCTATGGGTGGGCAAACTCAAACATGCGGGAATTCAAAATAAAAAAAAACGATCCTAGCGGGAACCAAACCCGGGACCATCGCATACCAGCCCGCGTCTTTCCACGGCGCTACAGTGACGCTGACATTTCTCACCGCTTTTAGTGTACATAACCCCCCAAATGGCCGATCCAAGTATAGAAGGTGCGCGCGCACGCGATGAACTCTATCAACAGACGCTCGTCTTTTACGACCGCGCGGGCAATGGGAACGAGATAGGGCGTTCTCTCACCTAACCTATATACCACATTGAAACTCACAAAATAGGCAACATGACATAATTTAAGAAATAGTATTCAAACAGTTACTTGCCGATCCGTACAATAGAGCAATTTCCTATTACCCAACACATTGTATTGTAACTATACATTTTTTTTTGTCTGGGGCTTAACGTCGCACTGTTCTGCAGCGAGGCTAATGGCGACGGATGGATGATTATGATGATGATTGGGAGATGATGGTGAAGAGTAGGTAAGGATGGAAAGTGGGAAGGAGGCGGTCGTGGCCTATTAGTAGGGTACCTTCCCAGCATTTGCCTGAAGACTGAGGGAAAACCACGAAAAAAACCCCAGTCAGGAAGGACGGCCGCGGGAATCGAACCCGGGCCTCCGGAATACAAGCTGAGAGCGTTAGCCACTCACCATACTCAGCCACTCAGCCACTCAGTCAATACATATAACCATAGACATTTATACTCACTGCGTTCGAGATATGCATCTACGGGTTGGAGAGGCGTACCCAAGGTGGTTCCTAGGCCGTGACATCATGCTAAGCAATAGCAGCCATGTTGCGGTATTGGTTTGCAGAATTGGCAATCTGCCATGATGTCTACCACGTTTTGACGCACTGACAGAATGTAAACAAATAGTAAGTACCGCAACATGGCTGCCGCATAGAGGTCGAGCATAGGTTCCCACGTCGCCATGCTAGATGCATATCTCGAACGCAGTGAGTATAAATGTCTATGATATAACGTATTGACTGAATAAATAAAATAATTCATAAACGTAATTTCATTTATCAACCAACCAACCAATCTATTTCTACAATCAAGCAGACATTTCGCCGGTCTACAAATAATTTGCTTAGCATTTGAAAGGATTGAAAGTAAGACTGCATGTTAAAACTTTTATAAACAATAAATACCTATACTATCGGTTAAAATAAAATAAAAACTATAACCTCGCAGGTATTGCTATAACTATACATATTTAACCGTAAAACGTATTCTAACAAAAGTCTATAGACAGCTGACTGCTTCCGAGTTTGTTTTGAATGGGGTGCAGCCGCAACGGACTCCTCGAACCTACAATGCTATTTATATGGGAAAACACGATTTTTTTTTATTTATGGACGGATCTTTCTCAAAAACTATACAGGTCTAAGTTAGTATGAGATGAAGGTGTGTGCAAAATTTCAGATCGATACGTTGACCGGTGCGACCTGGGTTGAAGCGACAAAAAAAACACACACACACAGAGAAAGTGCCGCAAGAGTCAAGTGGAGACGCTCGCTCCGCTCGCTTAAAACTGATTTAAAAAAACGTAAAATTACCAAAAGTAAACGGAAATCAAATAATCTAGTAACTCTTTGAATAAGTAAAAATACATTCAAACTAGTTGTAAAAGATTTTGACGTCCCCCCCCCCCCCCCCCCCCCCTCGAATCGAGTCCCACCGGCCCGACCCTCCCGCCTCCTGGTCCGTCTCCAATCCGAACTGTCCTCACCAGTGCCGGCCTCTCCCGGAACCACGGTGCCCGGAACGGTACCCCTTTCGGTTGACCCCTTCCATGACCCTTAGTATAACACAAAAATATCTTAATGTACGCAAATGACCTCTCTGTCGACGGGCCAATAACTCAAGGGTCACCATGTTGCCAGGTCTGCGTGTGACCTATGACCTGGCTAGACCTGTGAACGATCGCGCTGTGGAGGTGTCGGTGCGATGTCGCAAGTGCCGGGTGCCCGTGTACCGCCCTCTACATGGAGACACCTGGTACCACATCACCATGCACTCCTACCTCGTACTGCATGCCGACGACGGATACAACGTCATCACGAACAACTACAAGAACAGGACAGTCGGTATGTATTATGCTCCAGAAAAGGCCTGGAAGCAAGGTCTCTACAACCTTGCCTGGAAGCAAAACTCTCGAGAGCGATTTTGCCGCTGGTTGCAGGCAGTTTTTTGGATACGATTGGGGACAAAATGGGTTGATGAAAGGATTTAAAATTTTAATCGTTATTAGATAAAAGACAAACTAATGGTTATCACTTGGTACATTTGTAATTTTTGCTTCGGTAATCTTACTTAGAGTTACCCAGTTCTGTCTGTCTGTCTGTCTGTCTGTCTGTCTGTGTGTCAGGAACGCCTGCGCGCGCATCCTCTCAATTTCGCGCGCACACTCTCTATGTTGTATTTAAAATTAAAATGGTCGACGTCACATTGCCCAAATCATGTCCAAAATACATCTTCTGCTCTTTGTGCATAAATAAATAACTGAAACTTACCTAAATGGCAATCCTTATCCCTTTGTGTTTATAAGAAATGTATTTTAACACAGAATAACTGTCCAAATCTTTACATTACATTGAAAACGGCACTATTTTGTATTTAAAATGGTGGCCTTTCATTGCCAATTGTGTCTAAAAATACGTCTTTTGCCTTCACAAAGTAAAGAAATAACCGTAACTTACCTAACACGTACCTAATCCTTAAAACTTTGAGTGTGTAAAAAATCTACTATAACACATAATAACCGTTCAAAAGAGACATACCATAGAAAATTTCTTCACTCAAAGAAACGTCAAAGTGTAATTTTTATAAATTTTTCATTTCCTCTGTATTTTAGAGGGCCATGAAAACCAAACAAAGCCGATAGATTTTTAACATTGGCCTCAAGATACAATTTGCAAACGATCAAACGTATTATTTTCTTCCTACATTTAATCAACACGGCTCTGTAACCCTCAAACCAACAAACCGACGAAGTTTTTAAATAATGTTGTTTTTCAGTCGTTTCTTATTTCGTAGAGTGGTCTGTATTATTGAGTCATGTATTGACAACGAATTCATGTTGATGTTGATAAAGTTTGAAGCACCAATGTTTAAGTTTTACATTGTTAACTGAATATCTATACTTTAATTAGAGGTAGATGGGCTGAAGTCCATTTCAATATTCTTGAAGTGAGCTCAGAGAACAGTATTTCTGACATCAACCAATCATTTGTAATGGTGACATGAGTTATTGTAAGAGGTTATTTGTTAACAGTGAAACGGTACTTGATAGAGCTTGATTACAATCCAAAATTGTGCACCGCAAAATCAAACAAATTTTCTTCCGCCCTACATCCTGAGGAACGTAATAAAACCGTTGATACCTGTAATAGCATAGCATCACAAATGAAGAAAAGGTCGTGGGCATCAGGTCACGGTATCAACGTAATGTATATATATAATATATTTTTTACGGCGCATACATATGTTTTTCTTCTTATTTTTACTTCGTACGAATACTCTGGTGTAAATTTGGAAACTTATATGAAATTGTTTCACCATAATAGGCATGATCAAATTGCTTTTCTTCGTTCCTCATTTGTTAACGTATTCGACGTCAAGTGTATTAACGACGCACACTCTGCTGACAAATATTGCTGACGTTTTATATTTACGCATAACTCACTGGTGCACATTGGTCATGTTTTACATGACGGGACCCTCTAGTTAGTAATAATTAGTTGATTTTTGGTGAAAAATGGTATATTTTCTTATCTCAATGGGTGCCGTATTAAATTTAATTAAAATGTGCCTTAGTGATCACCCTAAGTTTGTCTTTTATCTAATCATGATTACAATTTGAGATCATTGGTTTACGGGTTTGTTCTCCAATCGAATCAGAAATTTCATGGTTTTGAGCGGTTTTGTTGAATAACCGGCGCCTAATTAACAATTCACGGAGAAATAATTAAAAAGTGCTACTATAGGTAATATACAATCAGACATCATGTGAACATCCTATCAAAGTTACACCCACTTATGAAACAATGTTTCTCTTTCTCTCAATTTGCTATAAAACGGCCAAGCGCTGCACTACAAAAATCATTTTTGAGTTGTAGTTCTATAATGTTTCTTAAATTCTTGTTCCGTGAACGCAAATTCGTATCGCACCACGAATTCGAACGCCATGTTGTCGTGATTCAAATTCTCATTGTCTGTGCGGCCAACATGGTGTTGGGAATTGCGCGTTATTTTGCGTTCATGGAAGACCTGCTTTGCATATGTACAAGTACAACTTATCTTGCCCTAAATTGTATTCTTTGGGTTGAATATACTGCTGGAGTTATCCGAACCCAGCCCCAAACAAAGCTCATTGAGCGAGCGAAGCGAGCGACTCCATTTGGCTCTTTTAGCACGGACCTCTGTTTTTTTTTTTGTTTTTTTTTTTGTTTTTGTTTTTGTATGCTAAAGGAAGCAATAGAAGTCGCACCGTTTCACCGATCGACCTGAAATTTTGCACACATGTAAAGACAACCTTCTCTGTTTGCAGACCCAATTTTTTTTTGAAATCCATCCATTGGTTCATTGTTAAAATAAGTATCTCCTGATAGCCTAAAAAATGAAAATGGTCTTCGAGAAATGTGATCAAACTCATATTTAGCATGGTCAGTAAGACCAACAATGTCACTTATTTTACCAATTTTCAGCCGAATCTGTCAAGAAAGTATGCACTTATTGACATTTTTAATAGCTGTCAGAATTGAAACATTGAAAATGAATGTCTTTCCAATGCAACTGAATCTGATTTGCTTTAGGTACAAGAGTGTTTTGATGGTATGTACACTTTTTTAGTGAAAAGCAGATATTTTTATGTGTATTGAGTTGATCAAATTTGAATAATTCAATTTGGATCATAGTTTCCAACAAATCATTTCGAGTTTTTAAGGACCTTGATTGTCTTTTCGTCAATTCGTAGTTCTGATGGCCGTGCCTCCCGTGTTTCTACTTGGCTGATTTTGCATCCAGGAGGGATTAGAAACATAAGCTCACATTTCAATAATATCATTGAGTGGCGTTTGTTCTCTTCTAGCGTTCACACGTCATTCCAAATCTCTCCTGCATTGTGCTTCTTTTCGTTGATAATTTTGGCAATTTGGTGTACTTTGTGAAGGTATTAGTAAAATTGAATCGCTTTTAAAGCATAGATATTAGGTATCTACAGTTTTTGTCCAGGGGATTGATTATTTCAAATTATTTTATTCTTGGAAACGTTGGATTTATTCCGTTTCTGAGCTTCTGTCTAGCCTGACATTTCCTTGAAGGTTAGGTATATCTCGGATTACACATTAATGGTGGTCATACAATGACACATTGTTTTATATTGATTCAGTGGATCGTAGTTTGCTTTCAGTTTGACTTAAAATAATGTTTTCTGTGTGTTACGAACGCATATTCGGTTAATGTTTGCGCACGTGTCGTGCTCGCTCATTCAACGCGTTACACAGAGCGTTTTCCTAGTATTAATATATCACCTGAAAGCTTAGTGGCAACACTTGACGATCATGTCAGTACGTCAGACAATATCTGCCGAAATATTATCAATTACAATTAGGACAATAAATTGTATAGGGTAATTAGCTGCTAAAATGTGTGAAATAAGCAGTGATAATTTCAGACACTTTTACAAGAGGGGCAATAAAATTTTAGGGTGAGCACAACAAAATGTATTAGGGGTGTTCCCGATTACGATTGAATCGAATCGTAATCGTAAAACGTAATTCTTAGGTATAAGTAGTTTAAACTAAATGAATCTAAAAAAAACATGCCAAACATAAGCACACTCACATTATAACACTAGGAAAACGCTCTGAGTAACGCGTTGATGAGCGAGCACGGATACGCGCAACACCTCGAACCGAAATTCTGTCTATCGAAAATGTCCTTAAATGCCAATAATTCTTGGATTTCGTCACAGACTTGTATGAAAATCTCCAACAATTCCAAATATATTTGTCCCAATAGCCATGCAAAGTTTTATGTTGATTGATTGAACCTTTATGATTGAACGATTCCCTTTTAATTTTCAAAAATCACAGGATCTCGTCCAAAAAAATACCTGGGACCACTCATGTGGTAAAAGTGTGTGAACACAATATTAGATCATATTATTATGAACGGTCATATCAGTTTCATATCAGTTTCTGCTCTCAGTCTACCTTGGACTGAAGATTCAAAGTTGCCGTGAGTTATGAAATTCGAGAAATTTGACAACCAACACGCAAAATGTCCCTAAACTGTCAATAACTTTTGGATTCAAACACAGATTAGTCTGAAAATTGTTAAAAGTACAGATAATGTTGGTCCCAATTACCATGCAAAGTTTTAAGTTGATCGGTCAAGTTCTAGTGTAAATTTCAATAATCACATGAGCTTTTTTAAATTTTAACAAATGGAAGGATTTGGCTAAAAATTTGTGAAAAAAGAGGCAATGTTGGTCTTAATGTCCGTGCAAAATAAGATTGATCACATTTGTCGAAGACCATTTTCATTTTTTAACCTATCAGGAGATATTTATTTAAACATTTAACCAATTAATGGATTTTAAAAAAAATAGGGTCTGCAACGCCCAGAGAATGTCCGAAAATGTGCGCAAAATTACAGCTAGATCGAAGAAAAACTGTGACCTCTATACCCTCAGTAACAGAAAAAAAACAAAAAAGACAGAGGTTCGTGCCAAAAGAGCCATAGGAGTCGCTCGCTTCGCTCGCTCAATAAAAACAATGAGGGGGGAGTCTTGACTTATGCGGGTCCGGGGCGCATGGCCCCGGGAAAAATGTTGAATTTCTGGATTGAATTTACAGGGTTTTAGGCATTTCTGACGTTTAATTTTCTCAGCAGAATTCTAATCTGTTGAAAAACAAAACATGATCAATGCCAAATACCGACATTTCATAATTTTTCCCTAAACTTTCAATAGGAGGACAAGTATGTATACGCATAAATACCCTGTTATCACTGAATATTTACACAATTTCTATAAGTTTTATATTTAATATCATTTTAAAACTCTCCAAAGGGGGGGGGGGGACACTGAAGGTCCAAGGGGGGTAATAATCATCACTGGAAGGTTGATTCACGTATTGTTGTTTCAGGTCGCTTGGACAACGACGTTGTGATCGACTACTTGATGAAGAAGAGTCCAGTGAGCACGGGCATTGACGGCCGACTACGGATTCTGCATCCACGTCACTAAAACACATCACTTTCACTACACAACCTCAAGACGTGGACATTATAGAATAAACAGTGTTCTTAATAGACCACAGTAACAGCATGGCTACTAGCTTTTAACTTGCACATGCAGTTATATTCTGTGTGACAATACAAAATAAAGAAAATTATATTATATTATTATTATATTTTATGATATTATAATATATGATATGATATTATATTATATTATTTTATATTATATGATATTATATGATATTATATTATATTATATTATATAAACCAAGAGTATATTCAGGTGGAGGGCAGACAGAGGGGCAGGCATGGGGCCCCATACAACCTGGGGGCAGGGGAAAAATTCTGGCGCGATACGATTAGAAATTGTACCAAAACGAATACCTGGCAGTTACCTGAAATCCTCTGACTTTAGTATAGTTCGTTCTTAATCATCAGGTAATAATGTCCGGCCCCTCCGAAATTATATCCTGGATACACCCATCTTGATAACAACACAAACAGATATGTGGAAAATTGAAACGCACTGAATTTTTTTACAGCAAAGATAATTTTTAATTGACAATTGGTTAATTTGCATGTTAAAATTATTTTTAAACTAGGAAAACGCTCTGTGTAACGCGTTGATGAGCGAGCACGGATACGCGCAACACCTCGAACCGAAATTCTGTCTATCGAAAATATCATTAATTTAGGCCAATTCTTGAATTTCATCAGACTTTTATAAAAATCTCCAAATATTCCTAAAATATTGGTCCCAATAACCATGCAAAGTTTTTAAGTTGATCGATTGAACCTTTATGATTGAACTGTCCCTTTATATTCAAAAATCACAGGATATCTTTAAAAAATATATATCTGGGACCACTCATACGATAAGTGTGTGAACATAAAATTAGATCAAATTTTCAAATTTCAAATTGATCGAACCAACCAATCGAAAGATAATATTTTTTATTTTTGAACCATTCAGAGGATCCCTTTTAAAAACGATCCCAGAGACCGCATAGATTACGTTAGTATGTGTACAATATTTCAGATCGATTGGTTGTGCGGTTTGACCTGGACAGTGCAGGCAAAAAAACAAAAAAAAAACAGAGAAAGTGCCACGAGTTCCGTGGTGACGCTCGCTACGCTCGCTCAATTAATGATTCGTGAACTTCGTGTGATCATTTGAATCGTTAACTATGAGATTACGTTAGTATTGATAACTATCAAAATAAAGTGTCACTTGACTTATAACTCGTTTGTTTTCCTTGTAACTCATGTCTTCCTTCCTCGTATGTTGTAACCCAAGTCTTAATTGTTTGCGTGCATCAACGAAAGATCGCCTCTCCAGCTGCACAATTAAATCGGCAGTAAACAGCGAGATCATGCGCGAGGTTGGCTCGGGAAGAGAATGCTGATTGGTCTCTTCTGATGATAAGCCGCGACTGTATGTGAGAGACTTCGAACTATGTCACTAGTCGAGTTGCACTGACCGTGGAGGCGAGAGTGTGGGGTAAGTAGCTTCATATTAGCTTAGTATCTAGTGTCAATGTAGTCTTATGGAATGTTTTTTGAAAATCGCGTCATGGGTTATATTGGGGAAGAATGGGAGTGCGCTTGGACTCGCATTTCTTTTGGGAAGCTCCAATAGTTACTACGTGTCCTTTTTTACAATCATTTTTCTAACGAACATAAAATTAATATGCTTCTTTCATGGTCAAAATAGCTTTCATTTATTAAATTTATTTATTGAACACATTTTCTAAAAACCGAGAATTTGTGAATCGTGACTTTTAAACCATCATTAAAATCAACTTAGGCCCAGTTGTAGGGTCAGCGTCAAAAGAAGCCGGCCAAATCCTCATATTGGTATGGGAAACCGGCATAGGAACTATTGGTAGTGGGTATACAATGTCCCGATAAAGTTAGCGGCAGAATTTATCGGCTAAATCCATGGAACAGCCAATGAAACACAGCCATCTAGACCGCTAAAGTCCACTTTAGGCTAAGGTGAACTTTCTCTTACTTATCGGGACGGTGATTTAAAAAAAATTGCTAAGTGGGATTTAGTATGTAAATATAATCGCATTTGTCGTATTGTTCGCCAAATTATATAGCGTATCTTCTTGTTTCATTAACAAATAATTGAAATCTGTAAATTAGTGTAATTGTTTTGAAAAAAGCACTCGATCGCATTTTATCGCGACAATAATGACGCTTGAATGAGCCCAGATGGTCTTGAAACGTGAGATATAGTAAACTGCACTTCACTGCTTCTTGAGACACTTGTTAACTCTACGCTGCTTTTATCGGCATGTAAGACACAGGTCTGATACAAGCAGATGTAATCAACAAATTATCATTCATTGTCTGACTGCATCACGAGGAGAAACTCCAGAGGTTAAAGGGTGAGCAAGACCATTTTCACACTCGACATTGACACTATTGGCACTATTGATATTTACTTTATTGACACTTTAAACAGTTTCACCTCGATTTTTTTTTACAAAAATCCCAATTATTGAAAATAATTCTTGAAAGAGTGATGACTCCAAGGGGAGTCAGGGAAGCCCATTTGAAAAAATGTGTACAATACAAAAAATCTACTTATATATTTTTGTTCCTTCTTACAAAGTTTGAGAAAAATTCACTAGAGTCAATATTTTGCAGTGTTTATGAAGCGGACATTCAATTTCATGTAGAAATTACCCGTAGAGACACTTTAAATCTCTTTCTCATATAAGTCTATTCTCAGTCTCCATTATTTACGTGAGTGTCTTTGTGCCAATTGTCTAGTTCTCAATTTGTTGCACCCGCTTTTAAAATGTCTGAAATCTACAATGTCTAGACAGCATCTACAAAATGATTAGCGTTTATGTGATGAGTACATCAACAAATGCACTACAAAGTTATAAATGCTATTTTATGTCTGCGATTTGTAAAAAGTAAAATATGTAACAGGCAAACAAAATAACGCCGGCAGACTTTATGAGAGAGGTAATTGCCACATTTATTACTTTATATTACCTCGCATCATTGATAGCGGTAATCCCAGGCCTACAGAATCCCCTATATTATAGACAGGATTAAACAATCATTAAACATTAGAGTGTCTTACACAAACCCAAAAATTCCTACTCGACGTTTTTGTAACTTTTTTAAAAAAATACTTGCATTACTGCAGGCGCCTCTCAGAGGTTCAGTGTTAGCGAAGTTACTTTTAAAATGTATCAGTGTTACAGTTTCAGTTACTTGCTTAAAGTCAGCAGTTACTTTCACAGTTACTTTTAAAAAAATTGTGAACCTATTACGTCATAAATAATACACAAATAAATGTCAAACGATCCGAACAAGGTTAAAAAGACAGCAAAATTGCCTTCCAAGAGGCATTTTCAAAATATTTAGTGTTTTTTAACCTTCTTAAATTGACTTTTTGGTGTGTAACGATTTGGATATTCTATGGAAACAAAATTAATTGGTAACATGTTACAATCAGTTAAGTTACTCAAAATAAGTAACATGTTAAGAATACAAAAACCTTATTTTCAAAGTAACACGTTACAGTTACTTTTACTCGAAAAAGTTAACATGTTACTTTGTTTCACGTTACTACTCAACACTGTATAGATTGCATGTCAAGAATCATTTATTTGCTATGAATTTTTTTTCTTTACAACCTGTATTTCCAGATAAAAATTTTAATTACCAACTACTTGTTTAATACTTCTGCAATAATGAACGAAAGTGAGTGAAGAGTGATGAAATGTGTATGTCGCTTGCAGTTAGAATGTTTTGTGACTCGATCTCTGTATCTCGTGACGTAATAATGGAGATGCATTGTTTAATGGAGAATCCTCTGAATCGAGTTTCACATTTGTAATTCACTCGACATCATTGCAGTTGGCATTGTCTTCAGAAGAAAAGCAGATGTCCTATGAGAAGCCATGGTCTGGTAGATGAACGTCAATTGTCAAACGAAATTTCTACGGACTTCCGATTTCCTGAATTCTCTGACAGTTTGACTCAGTTGCATCAAAATAATTTCAACTCTAATGCTTCTGCTCGTGATGTCACATTATAAGACTGGAGCCCTCCAGTCAAATGTTTAAAATTAATAAGCAAATCGCTTTATCAAATCGCCGAAGATTGAAGCCCAGAACGCATATAAATGCTCAATGCATTTTCGAAATTTCAAAACTTTCCCAAACGCGCATGATACTGGGAGGCCCTTCCCCAGATCCCCCCCCCCCCCCACCCCCCACCCATTGATTTCGTGCGAGATCGCCTTTTCGTACGCATACGTTTTCCCCAAAATTCAATATTTGTTGAGAACTATTTTACTCCGAGAATTTTAGAATTGCTGTGTCCGAAATTCGATTCTTGGGAAGTTGTCAACCCTTTATGTCGCTTTATATCGCTTTTTTAATGATAATTTAACTGGAAAATGCGTAGATGGGTAACCATTGCTTTGTTATCTTGTACTTACTTAAAGTGCCTGTCTGTCTGGCCTAAGTGATCACTCTACATGTGAGGACAGGAAGGTATCTGTCAGATTGACAGGTAGGGACCTGTCAATTTGTTACTATGGCAACGATTTGTCTACCTAAACACATACTTTTTTAGATTAGATTATTTTTAAAATAATTAGTTATTAGAATTAGAATTAATAGAATTATTAGAATTATATTTTTCAGATAGGATTATTTTTAAATTCGATTATTTTTGAAAAATTAGTTATTAGAATTATTAGAATTTTAGAAGTATTTTAATTGTTAGAATAATTAGAATTAGATTATTTTTTACATCAGATTTTTTTTGAAATAATTAGTTATTAGAACCGTTAGATGCTACAGATCATTTTCAATTCTTAGTAAGCTAAAGTTAAAATTGTGGACTTGTAAAAATTTTAATACTTGCTAAAACGTTTGGATTTGAATTGATCACAACAGGACAGGATTGGTTGCTTTCTGTAGGGCAGTTTTAGTATCACTTCATATCTATGATTTTATATTTTTTTGTCTAAACTGTGTATTTGACAATGTTTACAATAACAGTGTGTCCTTGTTACTCTCAAGATCCCTGGCATAAGTCGTGTCGCCCCCGGTCCTCCAGGAGAGTTGCCATGACAACTACTGCTCCAGAACACGAGACATTCCTGCCGCTGGAGCAGGAAGAACAGGCGACGTCGCTATGGGAAAAACATGCCGTCTTCATCAAGCAGGTATCAATAGAGCATGTGCTTGCTGATAACACCATATAACAGTTGACAACCTTGGTTCTGCTCGTGCCACTTTCAGATGTGATTCCATATCCTACCCAGCACTTAGTTTCCATCTTGGACGATTATAAAATGAACTCAAATTATAACATTTATTGAAACGTTGTAAATATTAAGTGAACTAAGGTTTTGGATGCATATTTATTTGTCCCTTCTATCATAATTTTATAAAAATTATAGAAAAATCTTTATTTTTCACTTTGATCTTGTATTTTTTTTAAACTAGAGCAATTGAAGGTCAAAATTCAAAATCTTTATGGGTCTGTTCGCCCTGAGAGCATGGGGAATGTTCTCGATAATATCCAACAGTGCTCTCAATGATTGATTACAGGTGTATTATTTGGGCGTAGAAATTATTTTCGTTACGCGAGTGCATATTTGTTTCATAATTGTTGCGCCCGCCCTAAGTTTTGGTAATAACAATAAAAATGTTTGATCTTCTAAAAATGTGCATAAGATCACATTTCATAGTAAGTGTACGCTTTTAAACAACAGAAAATTTATACCAAGGTCAATGTTATTGTTGTTGGTCGCGCAAAAGTATAACTTCTCATTGAAAAAAATCTGATCTATAGTTTGTTAATTATGTTTGATTTATTTCGCTTGGTTACAATTTCATTGAGCGAGCGTCTCCTTTTGGCTCTTTTGGCACGGACCTCTGTTTGTTTTTTTTTGTTTTTTTGTTTTTGTTTTTGGCTGCTACCTGGAGCAATGGTAGTCGCACCGTTTCACCGATCGATCTGAAATTTTGCACACATGTAGAGACAACCTTTTCTGTTTGCTGACCCTAATTTTTTTTGAAATCCATTGATTGGTTAAAATTTAAATAAATATCTCCTGAGAGGTTGAAAAATGAAAATGGTCTTCGATACATTTGACCTAACTCATATTTTGCATGGTCATTAAGACCAACATTGTCTGTTATTTTACAAATTTTACAAATATTTCATGTGCTTTTTGAAATTTAAACCAGAACCGTTTGACCGATCAACTTAAAACTATGCATGGTCATTGGGTCCAACATTATCAGTATTTTTTAAAAATACATTAAAAAAATGATACATTTAAAAAAATACATTTACATTAAAATATATTGACAGTTTACGGACATTTTGCGTGTTGGCTCTCATATTTCTCGAATTTCACATTTCACGGCATCTTCGAATCTTCAGTTCAAGGCTGTTAGAGCAGAAACTTTCGATCTCAAATTGTCTTCTGTTCACACATATAATCATATGAGTGGTCTCAGGTATATTTTTTGAACGAGATCCTATGATTTTTTGGAAATTAACAAGGAATCGTACAATCATAAAGCTTCAATCGATCAACTTAAAACTTTGCATGGTTATTCGGACCAATATTTGAGGAATTGTTGAAGATTTTAAGGACATTTTCGATAGACAGAATTTCGGTTCGAGGTGTTGCGCGTATCCGTGCTCGCTCATCAACGCGTTACTCAGAGCGTTTTCCTAGTATATTTCATTGCCGAAGGAAAAGTGAAGAAAACAATCGATGGGGGCTTATTGAAAATCTCGCGGGGGGGGGGGGGGGGGGGGGTGAAATCCTATTGTGCACCTTTGGATTGCGCTGTCACTAACCGCATATCGTGTGTATGAAAACACGGTTATAAGAAATTGTGCAATTAATCTATTTTTAAACGCTTTTTCTGATTTGAAACTGATTGATTGTTGGAATACAATTGTTCGTGGCACTTGACTTTCAAACTATTTACGACACCTTTTGCACATATTTTTAGAACAATGGATATTTTAAAATTTAAAAAACATACTTTTTTAGTTTTTTTGTTTAGTTATTGAATCGATATTTGAAAGGCATTGATATCAACGGAACTGATATTAAAAGTTATAAATAGCAGGAATGCCAGTTTATTATCGGTCATTGCCATTCAGCGCGACAGATTGACATTGAGGTAGGTTATTGTCACTAGCGTTAGTCATGAGCGTTAATCAATTGAAATCTGACACTTCTAATTCTTTCCAAGAACACAACAAATGCGCCTTTTTACCCACAGGCTGATAGGCGGTAAACGGACGTTTCACCGACGGAATTTTCGCCGACGGAACTTTCGCCAATATTACAAAAAGCACGGAACTTTTGGTGACGGTTAAATTGACCGTGGAGGAACTTTCACCGCCAGAAAAAATCTTAAAAACCAATCATCTCTCAAAAATTAAATTAAAAGAAAAATTGTATGAAAATTGTGAAAATGTTAGATAAATATTTACAAGAAAATTTATTAGAGTTTCAAGATTTTTTGCTTTCAAATTAATCTGTTTCAAAATTTTATGAAAAATAGAAATATAGTTTCACAATGTCTATTTGATAAGAAAATATTGATATATTTTCCAAGAATAAAGTATCAGTGTTTTCATAATAATAATATTATGAATATATGATATTCATAATAAGAAGTATGAGATAAATATTACAAGATAATTTAAAAGAATGTAAAGGTTTTTTTTGCTATCAAAATAATATGTTTCAAGAGAAAAAATAGTTTCCTTCCTCACAACGACACACATCAAAAAATAAAATGTAAAATACACTTTAATTTGGATTGAAGTTTAGAGATGAGATACCTATAGGTACACATTAGATCCTAAAATATTATTATTTTTCCGTGAATGCTTACAAATTGTCACCACTTCATCTAAAATTTTCATTGTCGGCTAAAATTCCGCCTTGCATCGGTCAAAGTTCCGTCGGCGATAGTTCCGTCGGCGAAAGTTCTGAAATGCCGACTAAAGTTCCGTCGACGAAAGTTCCGTCGCAGAAAGGTCCTACCACCTGATAGGCATAATATGCTATTATATGGGCGCAAATTTTAATGTATGACGACCTTGAAATCTACTGACAAGCCATTGTCCTTTAGGCTTAGCTCAAATTAGAATAAGATTTTAATGACCGTAGTCTGGTAATCACACGTCTGGTAATTACATTTTTTAAGATAGATTGCTGGATTGCAATTCTAATAAATGGCTTACTTTATGTTTCAAGGTCGTCATTGTTAACGCGCATAAAATACACGTTTACTTTTATGTGTTTGACACATAAACCCCTGGATTTGACTTACGTAGCTGGATGTTGTGTACTGGATTTGACTGTAGATGATTTCGTGTCCCTCAAGCACTATCTAAAGGAAAGTTGTTGCTTGTCAGATTCTGATCAGCCTGATCGCCATCACTGGCGGGATCTCCACGGGTCTTCTGATCGGCTTCTCGTCTGTGTCGCTGCCTCAACTCACCAATCAGACCAACACGGATCAGATCTTCCTGACTCCAGACCAAGCCTCGTGGTTCGGTGAGTTCAATACTTCATCGCCATGTCAACATTACACGGGTACAGATTGCCTGTTGGTCCGATAGGGAGAAGGCCAAACATTGGGGATTTCAGGGAGGAAACATTATATTTGACTCTGGATGTGGTGGAAAAAGATAATCGACTTCTTCGGCCGTGGCACTTGGGGTGGGGGGGGGGGGGGTGAAATATTTAAAAAAATAATTGAGTGAGCGAAGCGAGCGACTCCATTTGGCTCTTTTAGCACGGACCTCTGTTTTTTTTTTTTTTTTTTGTATGCTAAAGGAAGCAATAGAAGTCGCACCGTTTCACCGATCGACCTGAAATTTTGCACACATGTAAAGACAACCTTCTCTGTTTGCAGACCCAATTTTTTTTTGAAATTCATCCATTGGTTCATTGTTAAAATAAGTATCTCCTGATAGCCTAAAAAATGAAAATGGTCTTCGAGAAATGTGATCAAACTCATATTTAGCATGGTCAGTAAGACCAACAATGTCACTTATTTTACAAATTTTCAGCCGAATCTGTCAAGAAAGTATGCACTTATTGACATTTTTAATAGCTGTCAGAAATGAAACATTGAAAATGAATGTCTTTCCAATGCAACTGAATCTGATTTGCTTTAGGTACAAGAGTGTTTTGATGGTATGTACACTTTTTTAGTGAAAAGCAGATATTTTTATGTTTATTGAGTATGTTTATTGGGTGTCAAATGCTGGATATGGGTACTAGGGGGTTGTACCTATGCCAAAATGGTACTTCCCATCAAAACCTAGTTAATGCCCACTGATTTTGCCATGAGGCAAGCTCGCGTCGCGAGTCAGTCCTGCCAGCAAATCCTACTTCCACGTCCACGACGTGACCCCTGGGTACATGGCGGCCAATGGATGGTCGTCATGTAGCAGACGGAAGAGGGTGCATGGCGAACCTCCGGCGCCATCTAACTGGAACAACTTTGGCTAAGGGAAGGAAAACCCCGACAGAAAACCCTGGCCCTCCAAGTTTGGGGGTTGTGCGAGGGGCTGGTTACCCCTCCACGTAGAAATTACTTTACTCATAATCTTCAAGGAAATAAGCCTCGGATATGCGGATTTAACGGTAACGGACAAAGCAAGAAAACGGATAAACGACATGGTATTAACGAAACAATTAAGTTTGGTACATGGAATGTGCGTGGACTAAACAATAAAGTAGAGGAATTGGACAGGGAGCTTAATTACAAAAACATTAATTTGGCAGTAATAACTGAAACAAAATTGAAGTTAAAAGGAACCAAAGATCTTCGCAACTACATCATGCTGTACAGTGGTGTACCACAGAACAGAAGAGCATGTAGTGGGGTAGCATTATTAGTAGACAATAGGTGGAAAACTAGAATACAAAGCTATGAATTTATAAATGATAGAATAATATTGACGCGACTGAAAATTGAAAGAGGGTACTTGACAGTAATTGGTGTATATGCTCCGGAGGAAGGTAAGAAAGAGGACACTGCAGAATTTTACGAAGAGCTTCAGAAGCAGATGAATAAGTTCTCAAATGATCATGTCATAGTAGCTGGAGATTTGAACGCTCGTGTTGGAAATCAGCCCATTCCTAATGTTGTCGGAACTTTCGGTGAAGCCCATCTGAACAATAATGGAAGAGAATTGTGTGACTTTGCCTCTTTCAATAATCTCAAGATAACAAACACCTTTTTCCGTAAGAAAGATATCAACAAATATACTTGGAGTGCTAGAGGTACAAAGTCAATTATTGATTATGTAATCGTGAATAAGAAACTTGCATCCCAAGTTAAAGACACTACAGTCTTTAGAGGAAGTGACATCTATTCCGATCATTATTTGGTAGTATCAAAAATATCTCTTTTAACAAAGTGGAATAAAAATTCAACGAGCAAACTGAAAGGTATGTGTGAAGAAGTATATAAAGTATACCTATTGCAGGAGGAAAGTATTCGAGACCTATATGAGAAGAGGATTAATTCACAGATGGAGAAGTATTCGCAAGTCACTGATGTAGACATGGAATGGAGTAATTTGGAGCGAATTTTAAATACAGCAGCTAGCGAAGCTCTGGGAAAAAGGAAGAAAGTAAGAAAAAGGAAAGGTTTGAGGATTTGGAACGAAGATATAGAAATTGCTGTCAAGGAAAAGCAAGAAGCTTACCTCAATTATCTTCAGTTAAGAAATGTTCAAGCAAAAGACAATTATAACGCAAAAAGAAGAAAAGCAAAGGATATAGTTCGAGCAGCTCACCGCGAATCTTGGGACAAATTCATCAGCAATGTAGAAGACGATGTTCATGGCAGGCAAACAGTTGCGTATAAAATTATGAAACATCTAAACAGTACAGAAAGAGATACTGCTTGTCTGAACATTATTAAAGGTGACCAATGGGTTGAGCATTACAAAAAGTTATGGTATGATTCTAATGCGACATCCTCAAAGACCGTCCCTCAATGTAACGCAGATGTAGATAGAATTACATTTGAAGAGCTACAGGAAGCATTAATGGCGTCAAAGAACAGAAAAGCGCCTGGTTTAGATGGAATTAATGTGGAGCTTCTAAAATGTGGTGGAATATCTTTCAAGGAGCGGTTTTTAAATTTTCTAAATACATGTTGGATAAGTTACAACATACCCAAGAAGTGGAGGGAAGCAAAAATTATATCCTTATTTAAAAAAGGGAATAGAAGCTGTTGTGAAAATTATCGTGGCATAAGTTTATTAAATACAGGTTACAAAATTTATGCAAAAATATTGAATAGAAGATTAATGAATATATCTGATGTTTTACTTTTGGAAGAGCAGAGTGGATTCAGGAGAGGAAGATCGTGTATGGATGACATTTTTACATTAAGACAAGTCATTCAAAAACGGGTTGAATTTAATCTTGAGACGCACATGGCCTTCATTGATTATGAAAAGGCTTTTGACAGAGTAAACCGTGAGACGATGTGGAAGATTTTAGATAAGCGTGGCTACCCCAAACATTTAACAGAGGCCATTAAGGCATTGTACTACGAGACGCACATTTCAATAGATATAGGAGGAGGTGGTTTACGTAAACTTGAGATCAATAGAGGAGTACGACAAGGGTGCTGTTTATCACCTAGCCTATTTAATATATACATTGACGATGTTCTGCGAGAATGGAAGAAACTATGTAAACCTGATGTATATCTCAATGCTCATGAAGGTTTTAATACACTCCTCTTTGCCGATGATCAAGTAGTCATACATCGAACTGAAGATCAATTACAGAAGTCCCTGTTCAATTTAAATAGTATTTGTAAAACATATGACCTTAAAATTTCACTTGCTAAAACCAAGATTATTGCATTCAAAGGAAAATTCCCCGTTCGCTCAAAAATAGTAATTGACAACAATACCCTGGAACAAGTGTCGCATTTTAAATATCTTGGATATGATATAACTTATCTACGTGACAATGATATTCAGAGCAAAATACACAAATTTCAGCATATTTGTGGGACTATAAGAAGAAGTCTAAAAAATAAATCGCGAAAGGAGACACAATTAAAATTCTATAATGTGATGGCAGTTCCCACATTGCTGTATGGAAGTGAAGCCTGGACATTGCGTGAGAGAGACAAGAAAGATATTCAGGCTTCTGAGATGCGCTTTTTGAGATCGGTAAAAGGGTGTTGTTTGTTAGATAAAATCAGGAATGAGGATATAAGGGCCGAATTGGGAATGAAGGAAATCAATAAGAATATATCACAGTACAGGAGAAGATGGGCCGACCATGTAGAAAGGATGTCGAATAAGAGAATTCCCAAATGGGCCCTTCACTATGATCCGAAGGGCAGGCGCGACATTGGCCGGCCAAGGAAAAGATGGGCTGCACCTTGAGGACGGAACGGGCTTTTAGCCCAATCTTTGCGGGTAGAAGAAGAAGAAGAAGAAGAGTTGATCAAATTTGAATAATTCAATTTGGATCATAGTTTCCAACAAATCATTTCGAGTTTTTAAGGACCTTGATTGTCTTTTCGTCAATTCGTATAGTTCTGATGGCCGTGCCTCCCGTGTTTCTACTTGGCTGATTTTGCATCCAGGAGGGATTAGAAACATAAGCTCACATTTCAATAATATCATTGAGTGGCGTTTGTTCTCTTCTAGCGTTCACACGTCATTCCAAATCTCTCCTGCATTTTGCTTCTTTTCGTTGATAATTTTGGCAATTTGGTGTACTTTGTGAAGGTATTAGTAAAATTGAATCGCTTTTAAAGCATAGATATTAGGTATCTACCGTTTTTGTCCAGGGGATTGATTATTTCAAATTATTTTCTTCTTGGAAACGTTGGATTTATTCCGTTTCTGAGCTTCTGTCTAGCCTGACATTTCCTTGAAGGTTGCTATTTTTTTTTGAAAGTTTTGATTCATTCAGTTCAAAACATTACGTTGTCTTATTTTAATTGTGGAACGTTGGATTCATTCCGTTTCTAAACTAGGTAGTTACTATTTTACCTGATCCGTTTTTTTGTGTGGAACTTTGATTCCTTTCGCTTATTAGTTGAAAGGTGTTTACTTTATTTTCATATTTGCGAAGTTTTGTTCAAGATTCATTTCGTAACATTACGACATTGAATACATTACGTCTTTGAGCACACATTTCGTGCATTTCAAACATTGATCACACAAATATTATTGTACTTTAATTAGGTAGGTACTCTACTTCTTACTTTTTCATTACCTATCTTATCCCTATTTAAACATGCCGAAAAATAGAAAGACTTCTGCTAGAATGAAAGCCATAAAGGCGAAAAAGCGTCTGCGTGAAATTGAAGATCAAGAAACTGACGAAGCTAAATCTAAAAGGTTGAAACAAAATGTCGTTAATAATAAAGCATCAAGGAGCAAAGAGACCCCCGACCAGACTGCTGCAAGGAGATACTCAAACAATCAACGCAATACCCTCTCTCGTGCAGCGGGTATTGCCGATTGACCGACCAACTAAAAACTTCGCATGGTAATTGGTAGCAACATTTAAGGTATTTTTGCCAATTTTCAGTCTAATTTGTAGTTATTTTCAAAAGTTTTTGTAATTTTAGGGACATTTTGTGTGTTGGCTGTCAAATTCACGGCGACTTCGAATCTTCAGTTCAAGGCAAGGTAGTTAGAGCAGAAAGTTTCAAACGATATGAAACTAATAATGACCGTTTAACAGATTGATCTGATATTGTGTACACAGTAATATCATATCATATGAGTGGTCCCAGGTATATTGTTTGAAGGATATCATGTGATTTTTGAAACTTAACAAGGAACCGTTCAATCAAAGGTTTAATCGATCAATTTAAAACTTAGCAAGGTTATTGGGACCAATATTTTTGGAAATTTTGGAGATATTTATACAAGTCTGTGACGAAATTCAAGAATTATTGGCTTTTAATGACATTTTCGATAGACATAATTTCGGTTCGAGGTGTTGCGTGTATCCGTGCTCGCTCATCAACGCGTTACTCAGAGCGTTTTCCTAGTAACGAAAAATAAGACAACACTTATCACTTAATTTTTTGTAGTTTTTGTTAATTTTTTAATTCAATGTGATTTGTTTCATTTGAGTGTGTTTCTTATATTGATTTGGGTATGGCGATTCTTAATTTTTCGAATCGTGTTTTTGAAAATCGATGATTCGACCTTTATTTATTTATAGCGATTTAAGAGCAATTTATTTATTTTAAAATTATTTTGTTTTTTGAGTTGTTTGACATTTTTATTTATCCTTTCATCTTTGTTTGTGTTTGCTCAAATCTAAATGTTTACTCCAAGATTATTTTCAGTGTTCTAACCCTGTTGGTGGATGATCACGCACAGCCCAGTACAAACAAGTAACTTGTTCCAGCGAGCCTGTCTACCATCATCTCCCCTATCGGCTGCCTGCTGGGCGGTCCTCTCTCCGACCACTTCGGCCGCAAAGCCACCCTGCTGCTGCTCAACCTGCCATGCCTGCTGGGCTGGACACTGCTGGCCACGGTCACCAGTGACAACCTCGCGCAGCTCTACTTGGGTCGCGTCTTCTGCGGACTCACCGGCGGCATGGCCAGCATCCCCGCAACCGTTTACCTCGGCGAGATCGCCTCCGACACCAAGATCAGGAGCATGTTGATGTCGTGGACCTCCATCAGCATCACCCTCGGCATCCTCATCGTCTACGTCCTGGGGTCTCTGTTCAGGAGCAGCTGGCAGATCATAGCAGCGATCTGCGGTTGTCTCCCACTGCTCTCTCTCTTCCTCACCTATCAGTTCCTGCCGGAAAGTCCGCTCTGGCTGATCGCGAAGAACAAGCCCGAGATGGCGCTGGAGTCGCTGAGGACACTCCGCGGAGTGAAGAGCGGCAAAGTGACGCCGCTCAAGGTCAAGCAGGAGTACGACGCGATGGTCGAGGCGCATGAGGTCAAGAGGAAGGCGTTGGAGAAGGCAGAACAGGAGCGCGGCGCTGTGGATGGCGTGGAGATGATCCTGTACACGTCGTCGTCGGCGGAGAAGAACAACGACCTTGAAGTGAAGGAGAAGGAGAATCACTGCGCCAGGGACTACTTCGCGTCGGTGGAGAAGAACAACTACCTTGAAGTGAAGGAGAAGGAGAATCACTGCGCCAGGGACTACTTCGCGTCGGTGGAGAAGAACAACGACCTTGAAGTGAAGGAGAAGGAGAATCACTGCGCCAGGGACTACTTCGCGTCGGTGGAGAAGAACAACGACCTTGAAGTGAAGGAGAAGGAGAATCACTGCGCCAGGGACTACTTCGCGTCAGTGGAGAAGAACAACGACCTTGAAGTGAAGGAGAAGGAGAATCACTGCGCCAGGGACTACTTCGCGTCGGTGGAGAAGAACAACGACTTTGAAGTGAAGGAGAAGGAGAATCACTGCGCCAGGGACTACTTCGCGTCGGTGGAGAAGAACAACGACCTTGAAGTGAAGGAGAAGGAGAATCACTGCGCCAGGGACTACTTCGCGTCAGCGGAGAAGAACAACGACCTTGAAGTGAAGGAGAAGGAGAATCACTGCGCCAGGGACTACTTCGCGTCAGTGGAGAAGAACAACGACCTTGACGTGAAGGAGAAGAAGAATCACTGCGCCAGGGACTACTTCGCGTCGGTGGAGAAGAACAACGACCTTGAAGTGAAGGAGAAGGAGAATCACTGCGCCAGGGACTACTTCGCGTCGGTGGAGAAGAACAACGACCTTGAAGTGAAGGAGAAGGAGAATCACTGCGCCAGGGACTACTTCGCGTCGGTGGAGAAGAACAACTACCTTGAAGTGAAGGAGAAGGAGAATCACTGCGCCAAGGACTACTTCGCGTCAGTGGAGAAGAACAACGACCTTGAAGTGAAGGAGAAGGAGAATCACTGCGCCAGGGACTACTTCGCGTCAGCGGAGAAGAACAACTACTTTGAAGTGAAGGAGAAGGAGAATCACTGCGCCAGGGACTACTTCGCGTCGGTGGAGAAGAACAACGACCTTGAAGTGAAGGAGAAGGAGAATCACTGCGCCAGGGACTACTTCGCGTCGGTGGAGAAGAACAACTACTTTGAAGTGAAGGAGAAGGAGAATCACTGCGCCAGGGACTACTTCGCGTCGGTGGAGAAGAACAACGACCTTGACGTGAAGGAGAAGAAGAATCACTGCGCCAGGGACTACTTCGCGTCGGTGGAGAAGAACAACTACCTTGAAGTGAAGGAGAAGGAGAATCACTGCGCCAAGGACTACTTCGCGTCAGTGGAGAAGAACAACGACCTTGAAGTGAAGGAGAAGGAGAATCACTGCGCCAGGGACTACTTCGCGTCGGCGGAGAAGAACAACGACCTTGACGTGAAGGAGAAGAAGAATCACTGCGCCAGGGACTACTTCGCGTCGGTGGAGAAGAACAACGACCTTGAAGTGAAGGAGAAGGAGAATCACTGCGCCAGGGACTACTTCGCGTCGGCGGAGAAGAACAACGACCTTGAAGTGAAGGAGAAGGAGAATCACTGCGCCAGGGACTACTTCGCGTCGGTGGAGAAGAACAACGACCTTGAAGTGAAGGAGAAGGAGAATCACTGCGCCAGGGACTACTTCGCGTCGGTGGAGAAGAACAACGACCTTGAAGTGAAGGAGAAGGAGAATCACTGCGCCAGGGACTACTTCGCGTCGGTGGAGAAGAACAACGACCTTGAAGTGAAGGAGAAGGAGAATCACTGCGCCAGGGACTACTTCGCGTCGGTGGAGAAGAACAACGACCTTGAAGTGAAGGAGAAGGAGAATCACTGCGCCAGGGACTACTTCGCGTCGGTGGAGAAGAACAACGACCTTGAAGTGAAGGAGAAGGAGAATCACTGCGCCAGGGACTACTTCGCGTCGGTGGAGAAGAACAACGACCTTGAAGTGAAGGAGAAGGAGAATCACTGCGCCAGGGACTACTTCGCGTCGGTGGAGAAGAACAACGACCTTGAAGTGAAGGAGAAGGAGAATCACTGCGCCAGGGACTACTTCGCGTCGGTGGAGAAGAACAACGACCTTGAAGTGAAGGAGAAGGAGAATCACTGCGCCAGGGACTACTTCGCGTCGGTGGAGAAGAACAACGACCTTGAAGTGAAGGAGAAGGAGAATCACTGCGCCAGGGACTACTTCGCGTCGGTGGAGAAGAACAACGACCTTGAAGTGAAGGAGAAGGAGAATCACTGCGCCAGGGACTACTTCGCGTCGGTGGAGAAGAACAACGACCTTGAAGTGAAGGAGAAGGAGAATCACTGCGCCAAGGACTACTTCGCGTCGGTGGAGAAGAACAACTACCTTGAAGTGAAGGAGAAGGAGAATCACTGCGCCAAGGACTACTTCGCGTCGGTGGAGAAGAACAACGACCTTGAAGTGAAGGAGAAGGAGAATCACTGCGCCAGGGACTACTTCGCGTCGGTGGAGAAGAACAACGACCTTGAAGTGAAGGAGAAGGAGAATCACTGCGCCAGGGACTACTTCGCGTCGGTGGAGAAGAACAACGACTTTGAAGTGAAGGAGAAGGAGAATCACTGCGCCAGGGACTACTTCGCGTCGGTGGAGAAGAACAACGACTTTGAAGTGAAGGAGAAGGAGAATCACTGCGCCAGGGACTACTTCGCGTCGGTGGAGAAGAACAACGACCTTGAAGTGAAGGAGAAGGAGAATCACTGCGCCAAGGACTACTTCGCGTCAGCGGAGAAGAACAACGACCTTGAAGTGAAGGAGAAGGAGAATCACTGCGCCAGGGACTACTTCGCGTCAGCGGAGAAGAACAACGACTTTGAAGTGAAGGAGAAGAAGAATCACTGCGCCAGGGACTACTTCGCGTCGGCGCGCGTCACACTGCACGCTCTGTGCCAATGGGAGGCGATGAAGCCGCTGTTGATTACGAACGGCTTGTTCCTGTTTCAACAAATCTCCGGATACATCGTGATCACGTACTACTCGGTCGACCTGTTGCTGAAGGCGGGCGTGAAGGTGGATCCGTACTTGGCGTCCATTCTGCTCGGACTCGTGCAGTTCGTCTCCGGCGCGATCGTCAGCGTCGTGCTCACGAGGTGAGCTTCTTTCTAGAGGGCAGTGCAACCTGGTAGCTCTACCTGGAGGTCGTTTCCTGAACGATGTCAGGCAACGACACAAGCATTTTAATTTTCAATCCCAATGGTAACTAAGGTTTCCGGAAGTAATTGTCTTTTAAACACTGTCGTTGCATTGATGCCATCAATATCAGACTCTTGACCAAAACGATGTTTAAGCCTTGACATTTCTTGCGTTTTACCTCAACTGCTGAATGTTTCAGATGTGGACGGCGTCCAATGGGCATCACAGGGGGCGCTGGCATGTCCATGTGTATGATCGG
The DNA here is from genome assembly GCA_934045905.1 of Leuctra nigra. NCBI lineage: Eukaryota > Metazoa > Arthropoda > Insecta > Plecoptera > Leuctridae > Leuctra > Leuctra nigra. The sequence goes on along the minus strand of OW203764.1, from coordinate 31,672,522 downwards.
TCTGGGACTGAACATGCAGTACAAGTGGATGTTGCCTCAACTGCTGAATGTTTCAGATGCGGACGGCGTCCAATGGGCATCACAGGAGGCGCTGGCATGTCCATGTGTATGATAGGTCTGGGACTGAACATGCAGTACAAGTGGATGTTGCCTCAACTGCTGAATGTTTCAGATGCGGACGGCGTCCAATGGGCATCACAGGAGGCGCTGGCATGTCCATGTGTATGATCGGTCTGGGACTGAACATGAAGTACAAGTGGATGTTGCCTCAACTGCTGAATGTTTCAGATGTGGACGGCGTCCTATGGGCATCACAGGAGGCGCTGGCATGTCCATGTGTATGATAGGTCTGGGACTGAACATGCAGTACAAGTGGATGTTGCCTCAACTGCTGAATGTTTCAGATGCGGACGGCGTCCAATGGGCATCACAGGAGGCGCTGGCATGTCCATGTGTATGATCGGTCTGGGACTGAACATGCAGTACAAGTGGATGTCCAGTTGGTTCCCGCTCACAGCGCTCACACTGCTAGTGGTGAGTAAACTAGTTGACTGAGAGCACCGATTATTGAGCGAGCGACTCCTTTTGGCTCTTTTAGCACGGACTTTTTTTTCTGCTACTAACCGATTCACAGGTCGCACCCTTTCACCGATCGATCTGAAATTTTGCATACATGTAAAGACCACCTTTTCTGTTTGCAGACCATACTTTTTTTGAAATCCGTTCATTGGTTCATTGATAAAATAAATATTTCCGTATAGGTTGAAAAATAAAAATGGTCTTCGAGAAATCTGATCAAACTTATATTTTGCATAGTCATTAAGACCAACATTGTCTCTTATTTTAAAAATGTTCATCCCAATCAGTCAAGAATGTATCGTATGCACTTATTGAAATTTTTTATATATCTGTCAGAAATGAAGTATCGAAATGAATGTTTTTCCACTGCAACTGTCAACTGAATCTGATTTACTTTGTACCAGAGAGTTTGATGCAATTTTTACGTTTCAATGAAAAGCAGATACTTTTATGTTTCATATTTCAATTCAATATGGATGTATATGTTTTCTGTACGTTGTGTACGCAATTCCGGTTCGAGAATTTGCACGTACTGGTGCTCGCTCATCAACGCGGTACACTGAGCGTTTTTCCTAGTATTAAAAGCGTAATGTGTTTTCCCTCCCTTCTGAATATGTCTGACATCATGACTGTCTCCCCCCCCCCCCCCCCCCCCCCCGACGACAGCCACCTTAGCGCGGTGGTGGGGTTTGTGGTAGCTAGGCCGGCGAGCATATGCTCATGTGTAAGGGCTTCCCATGCCGGACAGGTCAGTGGTGAGGCCCAGAACAAAGAGCAGCCAGGGTCGACCTAACCATGCCCTCTCTTGGATTTGCGGTCCCCTCGGGTCGGCCTTCCCCCTCGAGATGGTGATCCCCCTGTAATCGGGTTCCGCCGGCCCGAATCCTCACACCCCCCGGTCCGTCCCCATTCCGGCCTGGCCTTCCCACCAGTGCTGGACTCCCCCGGATCGGGCCCGTTAGGTCGACCCCTCCCCATGTCCTCCAATTATGCTCAACAAAATTAAATATAAAAATAATGTGCGCAATATAACCTCGTCTGATAATGATGGAAAATTTAGTGAATCTCTCACTTAGGGATGGTGTTTTGGAGGTAACCTGCGAAATAAAAACGCGCACCCCGACTGGGAATCGAACCCAGATCCTTCGGGTTACCGGCCCTATGCTTTAACCATTAAGCTATCGGGACGCATTCTTAATCAGCAGGTTGGGTTGCCATACAACTCTTGCGAGTCCGAGTATCTGACCTATAACCTCGTCGTTGACGCGCCGTTAAAAAATCTAATCATGATTGCTTGTAGATATTCAGCATGATCGGCTTCCGCACCGTGCCGTGGTCCATCCTGGGCGAGATCTACCCTCTGAACATCAAGGGCGTGGCAGTTGGCATCACCACGTGCAACATGTACCTCTTCAGCTTCGCGACTGTCAAGCTCTACCCTCTCCTCGTCGGCATCTTCAACAGCACGGAGGCCATCTTCTACTTCTACGGCGCCACTTCGACACTCGGCACCATCTACGTCATCCTCTTCCAGCCGGAGACGCATCGCAAGTCGCTGGAGCAGATCCAGATCGACTTGCACAAGAAGAAGACGCCGAAGACGAGGACAGAGAAACCCGTGTCGAGTGTGTGAGAGTGAGAAGAATCATTGACTTCCGCTCTATATGGAATTCGTGACTGCTATAGCTGCGGCACTGAATGTTTTCGCCGATGTCTGAAGCCGCCTGCATGACAGGATGCTGGCAATATTATATCTAAAGACATTTTAGTTTAATGCTACGGTCTGTCTACATTTTATAACATATATTCGTATTAAGACGGCGAGTAGTAGGTGTGACCTTGAAGAACTTAAGAATAGTTCTATGAAAATAATTTCCTAGCTTGAAGTGGGTTATTAATTTTATTTCGTCCTACAGTGCCATATTTTTACAAATTTTCGGGCACTATACGTCTGTAGGACAAAATAAAACTAATAATACATTCCAAGCTATGAAATAATTTACATTGAACTGTTCTGAAGACTCGTACAAAGCCTTATTTGATCAACAATTACATTGGTAGAAGATATTGCTCAAAATCGATTAAAAAACTCTTCAAGGGAGTTTTTTAATCAATTATTATCAATATCTTTTTCCAGTGTAATTGTTAACAAAATAGGGCTATGGACGTGAATTCAGTACAGTTCAATGAAAATAATTTCATAGTTTGGAATAAGTTATTACTTTTATTTTGTCCAGCAGGCGTTTAGAACCCGAAAATGTAGTAATTTTCGGGCTCTAAACATCTGTTGGACACAATAAAACTAATAACTTATTCCAAACTATGAAATTATTTTCATTGAACTGTTCTGAATTCACGTCCATAGCCCTATTTTGTTAACAATTACACTGGAAAAAGATATTGATAAAAATCGATTAAAAAACTCGTCAAGGCCACGCTCATATTGTTGTATTGTGTCAGGTTTCCCTGCAATCTTGTCAAATGTAAGACGATCTCAGCCGGACGCGTGAAGAATTTGACCTTGGTCTATTTGTAAGAACGGGTCGGTATTCTTTGTCACTAGACATCGACGACAGTCTCGCAAATCCCCTAGAGCGGAAGTCAATAGAAGAATACTCAGAGAATCTTGCTTGATGTGTGCCAAAGGAAAAGACAGGGCTGTGATTATAAAGGATTCGCTATATGACGGAAGATTCTTTTCCGGTCAAAATGTATTTAATTATTTAATATTTTTTACTTTTGAAGTAAGCATAGTTAATTATCGATCTAGAAGAAATGAGTATTTTCGTATTAATTTGTTATTTTGTAATTATTTTCAGCTAGAATTAGACTAACCCCATAAAGGGTGCAAACTGCAATTTTTTTAATGATGAATTTCATCGGAAAATTGACCGTGAAGTTAAATCCAGAGTTATCTCGATTATCAAGCACCCAAAAATAAACCTACATTTCTTATAGTGAAAACCTGAAAAGGAAATTTTAGAAATAAAAAGTAATTTTGAAATAAGTATCCATCACGTGAAACATTTTTATTTAAATACCAAAACAATTGAAATTCTAATCACCACCTATAATAATCCCATAATGTTATAAACTTAGGTATACCTTTTCCTATTACTTCTTACGTCAATAATATACGTCTAACTTTTGAGAAATACTATGATTATAGGTATTCTATTGATTTGATTTAATAATTTGTAAAAGTGTTTAAAGAGTGTGTCATAATGTATTAATAATACGTGCATTTACTGTATTTCTAACGAAGAGCAAAAGAGAAGAATGTGATGGTGTTGCAAATTAATTTAGTCTATATCTACCTACCTTTGGACTCTGCAGACTAGATAGGGAGAAATTGCTGGTCTTACTTTTATCATACACAAGGAAAGATTTCTTTATAAAAGGTATATTATAGTTAGGATTTATGAACTTTTAATGGAGGTCTGCATTCTCCATATAAATTAGTAGTTGAAATGATAACTGCCAATATCTTTAATGGTAATTTTTGTTAAGAAACTGGACTGGACTATTTTGTGGGCATATTATTGGTCTCGTTGATACCAAGATCAGCAGGAGAATGAATAGCAAGAAAATGTGCAGATCAACCTGAATATTTCGACACCCTCACTACTTACAAAACTTATGTTACTATCCTCGTTGGTGACAATGATTCTCAGCAAGATCGGTCCATTGGTTTCATCATCATCATTATCATCATCATCCTTCAGGGATTAGGCTCAGCAGCCTGTTCCGGTTCGCGTCTTTCCATACCCTAATCGAGCCCAACTCAATACAGCTGTTTAGAGACTAAATAACTGAACTAAATATTTTCTAGCAATTCAAATTATGTTATGACGTCCTTTATTAAGTGACTTCCTACTGTAAATTCTTAGTACCTTATTAGAGAATCTATTCTGATCAAAACATTCGTTGGTATTAATGCGAAGTCCAAAAGTAGATGGTACTTTTGCGTAGGCCAATGAGGTTGACCTGAAATATTGGTCATAATTTAATTTTCATGATTATTATAATTATTGATTAAACCCAACCACTTCTGCTCATTTTGTTTCGCCTTGTTTATAATCAAATGCATTTTTGTCTCGTGTCCGAATTTTGTTACCCAAAAATTTCTATCTCCTTATAAAGTGTTTAAATCTACTTTCCGAACAATGTTCTTTATTTTCAAACTGTCAACAATTACGTGAGTAAAACCTCCATTATTGCGGAGATACCTCACTTAGCTGCTTCATAATGAATGGGAGTGTTAGAATGTTTGGTTATACCAAATAGATTCGGCGTTAAATGCGAGTAAAATGCAAATTTTCAAAACAATGAGTTGGGCTCGATTAGGGTATGGAAATACGCTTCCGGTTCCCAACGCTTCCTTGGACGTCTTAATTCCATGTGGGATGACTCCCAACTTGAGCTGGTAATCTGCTCTCCGGCATCGTAAGCATGTGTTTGCTCCATTTTGACGTGTAGTGTTTTAGTTTGACGTGAATGCTGTCGATGTTCAACTCCTGCCGTATAGGTTCCTGATTCGGTCTGCCCTTGAGCATCCCTTTACAGATCTGAGGAATCTCATCTCAGCAGATTGCATAAATGTTGTTCAGAGCGTTTGGTAGTTACCCACCTTTCAGATCCATATAATAATGTAGGCACGGCCAATGTTTTATAGAATTTCATCCTGGTTTCCTTCCTTGTCTTGTTTCGTAAATTTTTATCTATAGTTCCATGCTTCTGAATTGATTAATTCGGTCTTCTACATCTCGGTCTATGATTGAGCGAGCGTAGCGAGCGTCACCACGGTACTCTTATGGCACTTTCTCTGTGTGTTTTTTTTTTTTTTTTTTTTTTTTTTTGTGGTCACACCCCAGGTCAAACCGCTCAAGCAATCAATCTGAAATTTTATACACATACTAACGTACTCTATGCGGTCCCTGGGATCGTTTTTGAACGGTATCCCGTGATTGGTTCAAATTTTTTAAAAAATGTCTTTCGATTGGTTTGTTTTATCAATTTGAAATTTTGACAAGTCATTACCACTAACATTTTACCCAATCATACAAAGTTTCAGCCAAATCCTCCCATTGGTTAAAATTTAAAAAAATCTTTCATATGATTTTTGAAATTTAAACTAGAACCGTATGACCGATCAACTAAAAACTTTGCATGGTCATTGGGACCAACATTATCTGTATTTTTGACAATTTTCAGACTTATCTGTATTTAAATCCAAAAGTTACTGACATTTTACTGACATTTTGCGTGTTATCTGTCAAATTTCTCGAAAATGTTGATCACGGCTACTTCGACTCTTTATAGTTCCAAGGTAGTTAGTTAGAGCAGAAACTTTCAAACGTATGAAACTGATATCGCACCCCCAGAAGTAGACCGCCACAAACTGTTTTATATAGTTTTGAGTAAAGGCGAAAAGAGAAATAACACATCGTGTGAGAAGTATTGTGTTGATTTTCACCAAATTTTTATGGAACCTCATCAATTTTTCATTGTCTTGTCAGATTGTGCACCAAAAATATTAATATTTTCTTCCCAATTTGTATAAAAGGGAAAAATCCAGTTTTTATTTTGTGAGGAATAGGAACTAATATACATTGAATTCAATCAAGCCACAAGTGTGTTGCATCCGTATTAGACTCTATACATACGGGCAAAATAATTCTTTGTGGCTACTATTGCGATAAGAAAAGCGCCACAACTGGCTTACTGCTTTATTTAATTTCAAGCAGGGGCGTGCGGAGGTTTTCCAGCATGACTAGGCACTTGCCAAATTTCAAGCCAAAATATGAATCCCCCCCCCCCCCCCCCTCCGAATAAGTCACTAACTTTTAATCTAGTGGAGCGGTCGCTCCACCCAGCCAAGTCGTACTATACACTCACACTCACTCAACATACCGTAAATGCCTAATAAACTGAGGAGCAGACCAAACACTTTTACTGTAAGCAACAACATGGCATTTTCGGCCTACTGGATCTCAAAATTGGGAAATCTCACATTGTTGCGAAATAACTTAATTTCGAGCTATGGCCCACCTGACAACATATACCAAATTTGGGAACAATACGTTATGCCGTTTGGGTGCTAGAGGGCCGTGAAAACAGTGAAATTACACCCCTTTTAAAAGCTATCTGATGATGATGATGATGATGATGATGATGATGATGATTCGGATTCAGATATCAGGAAACGTTGCTATCACCGCCACAGCCTAAACGGCTAAACCGATCGATATGAAAATTTTACCACATGTGCACTTTTGGCGTCTGATGATACCTTTTTTCTTATAAATTTTTTGTGCCGCCATTTTTAAACCGGAAGTGACGTCATATATCAAAAACGGCTGGACCGATTAGAACGAAATTAGCGCCATTCGATTTAGAAGGTCATCTATAAGGAATACCAATAGTGAAAGAAGAAATGTTCTATAACCTAAACCGGAAATGACGTCATAAAAATGACAAATCTGACTAAAATCATCTCTTATATCAATAACTACATATTCAGAAGGCTTATAATGTTACATAACATTTATAGATACAAATTTTAGGTGGCAGTGATGTCAACCGCCATTTTGAAAACCGGAAGTGATGCCGTAACTCGAGAACGGCTGGACCGATTGGAACGAAACTTTTGCTATACTTTGTATTAACATATTATTTATAGCATTAACACAGTAACAAACACAACTTTTCTTAGCATCCAAATCACAAAATCTTATTTTTTAAAAGAATTATAATCTTTGGTGCCACAATATGTTACAAGTTGTAATAATAAACTGAAAAAAGGAGTGATATCCCCATAAAAACACTCCGTGTAAAAATACCAGCCAAGTCTCTTCAATTAAAAAAAAAATAGAAGAAATCTAAAAATTCAGCACTGAAAAGTAGTGATATCAAAAAATTGGCCAAGTCAAAACTTTTCAAAAAATACTTGGCGCATCGTTTTTTTTAGGACATGTGTAGATGAGTACATTTCATTTCCTGCCTACTTCTATACTATTTATATGCACGATGCGCCAAGTATTTTTTGAAAAGTTTTGACTTGGCCAATTTTTTGATATCACTACTTTTCAGTGCTGAATTTTTAGATTTCTTCTATTTTTTTTTAATTGAAGAGACTTGGCTGGTATTTTTACACGGAGTGTTTTTTATGGGTTTTTTTTTACATGGAATTAAGCAACAGAATTTTTCTTACCGCGAATATTTTAGTCCTAGAAGATACAATTTACCTGTACCAATCTCTCACCTTGTGTTGAAAAACTTTGATTTTGGATTTTCCGATGGCGCTGCATTTCTGTCCACATCCTTAGCCAACGAGAAAATAAACAGCTGATCCTACTCATGGATCCCACTGAAATCCCACTGAATACACACGCATGGGAATACCATAATTACAATGTCCAGCGCAATCGAAATCAAAATTCGACACAGCACAGTCAACACAATCAGAACTCACTTCACAAATATTAGTTACAATTATAAACCTCTTTGAATGTCTAACTTCGATGAGAGCAGTCGTCAAACTGATTAATTTGCTTGTTTATTGCTGCGTTGCGGAACGTGTCTTCGCATGCATTTTGTGCGTGGCCTTGGGTGGCCGTGGATGAGTGGAGTATATTTCGTGGGAGTAAGTGAGACAGAGAGATTACATCTGGAACATTAGTTGGAGAAAGACAGATAGCACTAGATTCTGCCCTTGCTGATGACGCGGTGTGAGTGACGTCACAGTGCGAGTTCTACTCTTCCTCTCCTCCCCGCCCGCAATCAACACAGGAGCGTAGCTAGACTAATCTAGTAGGCTGCTCGGCCTTTCACAAAACATTTTATCAGAACATCGCAACGGCGGCGGCGTGGCACGGCTCGCCACGCTCTTTACGTATATATTAATATTATAACATTAAGTACGTTCAATTTCAAAATATATCTAATGAACATAATATTATTTCATAAAATAAAATTTAAGATTAGTATGAATACTGGCTGCCTAGACAGTGCCTAGTTTGCCTAGGCTGCACTGCACGCCCCTGATTTCAAGAAATGAACTCTTTGCCAATATTTGAAATTCATACAATGACACAAATAACGATGTGGCGGTTTTTAATGATATAGTTGATGGCAATAAACGATAATTTTAGGAAAAGTTAAATACCAAGAGAGACATATTCATTATATGGCGGTATACCATTCCAATAGTTGCAGAAATAAGCCAATAGAACTCGAATAATAAGGGGATTGTCATCCATAACATAACACATGTCGTAATTTATAAATTCAGAGATACAGATGTGGCAGCATTTTCATCGCAAAGAAGATTTTTTTTGAATTTTTCCTTGTAAAAAAAAAATGATTTTTTTTAACTTATGGCGGTCTACTTCTGGGGGTGCGATATGACCGTTCAACAGATCGTCTAATATTGTGTAAGTACACACACTTATAGCATATGAGTGGTCCCAGGTATATTTTTTTAAAAATATCCGATGATTTTTGAATTTTAACAACGACATTTTAATCATAAAGGTTCAATCGATCAACTTAAAACTTTGCATGGCTATTGGGACTAATACTTGAGGAATATTTGGAGATTTTTATACCTACAAGTCTGACGAATTTCCGTTCCTTTTAATCAATACCATATCGTCAGCATTATAAGAGCATATTCAGGGTAGTATTGTCATTTAATTATATTCCCTTTCTAAAACATCTCTTCCATTATCCATTGTTCCATTGTTGTCAAGAGTCTAAACGGTCTAATTGCAACATTTGAGTATTTTATGTCTTTGGATTCAGAAAAAATAACTGTATAACATACTAAAAGTCTACCAAAATCAAAACAGGGTGGCTATGTCTGATTGGTCAATTTATGAAAAACAAATGAATTCCATTGTTAAATTACAGGTAACGTAAACATGTTGAATTTGGTGTCCAATGAAAGCTTCATTCATGTATAGCCGAGCAGCAACAAACCTCTATCTCGTCAAATAAAGAAGTTTGTCACATCGGTCTTATAATAAGCTGAAAATTTGCACAAATGTTATTTACCACCTAACTCAACCACCATTCAAAAAAAAACAAACAAACTTCACCGGAAGCCACCCAAAAAAATTAAAAACAAAAAAATATTTACCACTATGGAACCCGACCATTTCAGACATACAATGCGATATCCACGAAAGTAATTGGAATAAAATTATGAAAAAAATACAGGATACCAAAAACATACTGGCGAAGACATTGGTGCAGATGTCATTGGCCAAAATGTTTTTGTTTTGATTGTATGCAATTTTAAAACTATCACAGACATACAATTGTTTTGACCGCACTTAGTTTGTATTTTAATCGTTAGAGAAAAATTTCTCGCGATGACCTATTATTTATTTGGGTGGAAAATGAAGAGCATATATCCATGAAGTTTTGTGATTTTTTTCAGATTTATTGGACGAGATCTAATTAGTGAAATGGTATTTTTAGTTTGGTTCTCGCGGAAGGGTTTTCCTCCCGCGCTGCGCCTGATCTGACAATACACATTTACGCATTAGGTTTGGAAGGTCCGAGCGTTAGATGTACAAATGACATTATAATTGATAACTTTTACTCTGGTCTGGTGCAGTATAAAATCTGTAAAAATATGTTCGTAAACATCGATCTCACACTGTAAACAAACTTCGTGTTCGTTTTCAATTATTTTGAGAGATGTAAAATAAGAAACTATTTCAGTATGAAATGTGAGCTGTGAGCTCATAGCGCGTCGTAAATAATTTTCATTATTCGTTTAAGAGGTTTTCTAGGCAATGACACTCATTTATTATTGTATTACGATACCGGTATATGTTGCTGATGTTGTTATTGTCTGTTGTGTAATCCATTTTTTGTTGTCGACTAAATATCATGATCCCACTGCTGTCCTGCGGTATGTTGTGTTACAGGATGATGCATTCAGTTCAGAACATTCCTGAAGGAATGATGTGCATTTCCGATCGCTCAGTTTTCAAAGTGCAGTGAAAGTGTTTTGCTTGTAGTGTATAGCTATAGTGTATTATGCTATAGTGCATATAGTGTATAGCTATTTGCGTATAATCTGTTACCTACCATCTAATAATTCTATATTTTCAAATGTGTGGGTAGTCATACGTGACTGATAGAATCTTTTCTCAAATATAGAGAAAGAAGATGGCCAATGCCACATATCTGAATAAACCATCAAGATCATCAGATAAATCAGAAGATATTTGCTTAGAACCAATCGATGAACCGACCACGATTCATGTGTATTTTGTAATATTATAAATTGACTAAAAATGACACCATAGTTAAAATCACAAAAAGGACTGCTGTCTCTCATCCAAGCTTGCAGGTTTTTCGTCGCCAAGCTTTATGATCTGACCAACAAGTTCAAGAAATATCACAATTCACTTAATTCATTACGATGCAAGATAGCCGTCAACCTGCCTCAACCTGCCGTCACTTAAACAGCACGTGCGCCGAGCTGCGTGGCAGTGTCACACGTGGACCAGCTCACACGTGCAATTCCCCGACGTGCGAAGTACGTTGCCATGGTGACATAGAAATTAACATTAGCTAATTAATTATCAAAAGCCCCATTTACACGGTGCAATTTCTTGTACAACTTCTGTGGCACAGAGGTTCTGCTCGTGCGCAGTATCACTTTTGAGATGATAAAGGGAATCTGCACATGTGCAGAACTTCTGTGACACAGAAGTTGTTTACGAAGAAACTCTCAAGTGGATTTCTCATGCCGGTGTACTTTGAGGGTCCGTCTGCAATGGCGATGCTGCAGCAGTTCTTCTGCAGCTGTAAATCTAAGACAGACTGCAGCAAATCTGTCACATGTCCATGTTTCACAAATAATCTGTAGTGCACTGACGTGTGTCGGTGTACACGCGAGTGCTACAACCCTCACAACGCAGACGATCTTAGCGACTGATCCCCCTCTTCGTGTAAAATGTACACTTAAATCGTATGTATTTGCACTTATTTATTTAGGGCCGGTATAACCAAAGTTAATCTGAGCCGGATTAACTAAATATTGGATTAAATTGGCGGCACAGCCAATCAGATACCTCAAAATGAGTGAAACAATTGAATTTAATCCAAAAGTTAGTTAATCCAGCACAATTTAACTTTGGTTATTCCGGGCCTTATAAATTAATATTTAGATTTAGACACTAATTAGGTTATAATTACAGGTAAAATATCACTCTATAACTTATTTTACTTTTTGCTACATAGTGCACAAATAAATAATAAATAATAATAATAAATAATGCACATTGTTAACGATGTCATTATATTATGTATGTATACCTACATACAGTGAGTGACAAAAACATACAATGAAAAGATCACGTTTTTACTTTCGAGTAAACTTGTATGTACTAGGAAAACGCTCTGAGTAACGCGTTGATGAGCGAGCACGGATACACGCAACACCTCGAACCGAAATTATGTTTATCGAAAATGTCATTAAAAGCCAATAATTCTTGAATTTCGTCACAGACTTGTATAAATATCTCCAAAATTTCCAAAAATATTGGTCCCAATAACCTTGCTAAGTTTTAAGTTGATCGATTAAACCTTTGATTGAACGGTTCCTTGTTAAGTTTCAAAAATCACAGGATATCTTTCAAACAATATACCTGGGACCACTCATATGATATGATATTACTGTGCTGTTAAACGGTCATTATTAGTTTCATTTCGTTTGAAACTTTCTGCTCTAACTACCTTGCCTTGAACTAAAGATTCGATGTCGCCGTGAATTTGACAGCCAACACACAAAATGTCCCTAAAATTACAAAAACTTTTGAAAATAACTACAAATTAGACTGAAAATTGGCAAAAATACCTTAAATGTTGCTACCAATTACCATGCGAAGTTTTTAGTTGGTCGGTCAATCGGCAATACCCGCTGCACGAGAGCGGGTATTGCGTTGATTGTTTAGTATCTCCTTGCAGCAGTCTGGTCGGGGGTCTCTTTGCTCCTTGATGCTTTATTATTAACGACATTTTGTTTCAACCTTTTAGATTTAGCTTCGTCAGTTTCTTGATCTTCAATTTCACGCAGACGCTTTTTCGCCTTTATGGCTTTCATTCTAGCAGAAGTCTTTCCATTTTTCGGCATGTTTAAATAGGGATAAGATAGGTAATGAAAAAGTAAGAAGTAGAGTACCTACCTAATTAAAGTACAATAATATTTGTGTGAACAATGTTTGAAATGCACGAAATGTGTGCTCAAAGACGTAATGTATTTAATGTCGTAATGTTACGAAATGAATCTTGAACAAAACTTCGCAAATATGAAAATAAAGTAATCACCTTTCAACTAATAAGCGAAAGGAATCAAAGTTCCACACAAAAAACGGATCAGGTAAAATAGTAACTACCTAGTTTAGAAACGGAATGAATCCAACGTTCCACAATTAAAATAAGACAACGTAATGTTTTGAACTGAATGAATCAAAACTTTCAAAAAAAAATAGCAACCTTCAAGGAAATGTCAGGCTAGACAGAAGCTCAGAAACGGAATAAATCCAACGTTTCCAAGAAGAAAATAATTTGAAATAATCAATCCCCTGGACAAAAACTGTAGATACCTAATATCTATGCTTTAAAAGCGATTCAATTTTACTAATACCTTCACAAAGTACACCAAATTGCCAAAATTATCAACGAAAAGAAGCAAAATGCAGGAGAGATTTGGAATGACGTGTGAACGCTAGAAGAGAACAAACGCCACTCAATGATATTATTGAAATGTGAGCTTATGTTTCTAATCCCTCCTGGATGCAAAATCAGCCAAGTAGAAACACGGGAGGCACGGCCATTAGAACTACGAATTGACGAAAAGACAATCAAGGTCCTTAAAAACTCGAAATGATTTGTTGGAAACTATGATCCAAATTGAATTATTCAAATTTGATCAACTCAATAAACATAAAAATATCTGCTTTTCACTAAAAAACTGTACATACCATCAAAACACTCTTGTACCTAAAGCAAATCAGATTCAGTTGCATTGGAAAGACATTCATTTTCAATGTTTCATTTCTGACAGCTATTAAAAATGTCAATAAGTGCATACTTTCTTGACAGATTCGGCTGAAAATTTGTAAAATAAGTGACATTGTTGGTCTTACTGACCATGCTAAATATGAGTTTGATCACATTTCTCGAAGACCATTTTCATTTTTTAGGCTATCAGGAGATACTTATTTTAACAATGAACCAATGGATGGATTTCAAAAAAAAATTGGGTCTGCAAACAGAGAAGGTTGTCTTTACATGTGTGCAAAATTTCAGGTCGATCGGTGAAACGGTGCGACTTCCATTGCTTCCTTTAGCATACAAAAACAAAAACAAAAAAAAAAACAAAAAAAAAACAGAGGTCCGTGCTAAAAGAGCCAAATGGAGTCGCTCGCTTCGCTCGCTCAATAAAGTAAAGTAATTGTGACTCAACTGTTTATTATAAAGGCTGTATTGTTAAGTTTATTATGACAGACTATAAAATCATAAAATGTGTCGAGTGGTTATGGCTTCGAACCTTCCTAATTCCTAACGCGCACTAATGCGTAAATGTGTATTGTCAGATCAGGCGCAGCGCGGGAGGAAAACCCTTCCGCGAGAACCAAACTAAAAATACCATTTCACTAATTAGATCTCGTCCAATAAATCTGAAAAAAATCACAAAACTTCATGGATATATGCTCTTCATTTTCCACCCAAATAAATAATAGGTCATCGCGAGAAATTTTTCTCTAACGATTAAAATACAAACTAAGTGCGGTCAAAAAAATTGTATGTCTGTGATAGTTTTAAAATTGCATACAATCAAAACAAAAACATTTTGGCCAATGACATCTGCACCAATGTCTTCGCCAGTATGTTTTTGGTATCCTGTATTTTTTTCATAATTTTATTCCAATTACTTTCATGGATATCGCATTGTGTGTCTGAAATAGTCGGGTTCCATAGTGGTAAATATTTTTTTGTTTTTATTTTTTTTGGGTGGCTTCCGGTGATTTTTTTTTGTTTTTTTTGAATGGTGGATGAGTTAGGAGGTAAATAACATTTGTGCAAATTTTCAGCTTATTATAAGACCGATGTGACAAAAGTCGAATTTTAATTCTGTTGCTGCACGGCTAGTAGAGTTTAGCAAAATATATATATAAAATCATCCAAGGTCAAATATTCATTAAAACAGCCAGAATGGCCGTCATAGAGGTATGTGACTTAAAATGCCTGCTGTGTCCGCATCCGAAAAGCTACAGACGTGATTTTAGTGTGTTTAAGAATACAATCTTGTATACATATCAAAAGTAGTCGCACAATAAAGATCAGCTCCGCACTCTGGTGGTAGAGATGTGGTACTAGAGGAAGGGTGTACGCATTCAATTCTCCATAAGGAACGTGTAGAGTTTGGATACCCCTACTGCATACACTACTAAACATAGAACCTTGAAAAAAGTAACGAGTATAGAAAAGATGATGCTTTATCGATCTGTCACCTCAGAATTTTTCTCCGAGGTTAAATTGCAGCGTAATAATCGTTCAAACATGTAATGCATCAACCAATCAGAGGACAGGAAATGGTCCAACGGACCAATCAGGCTACAGTATAAGCCGTATTTGCTTCATACGGAAGGTTATTTTATTATTATTTAGACACATAAAATCAATTTCTGAGGTGACAGATCGAAAAAGCATAATCTTTTCTATACTCATTACAATTTTTATGGTTCTATGTTAAATAGTGTATGAAGTAGAGGTATCCAAACTCTACAGGTACCTTATGGAGAATTGAATGCGTACACCCTTCCTCTAGTACACATTTCTACCACCAGAGTGCAGAGCGGAAGCTTGATTTAGCGAATACTAAAATCAAAATAGTGCTAATGATAATAATTTGTGAGTTAGTAAATAAAAAAATTAAACAAAATTATATAGTGCAGTAGCTATAAGCAATTAAACTTTGGATTTTGTGATTAAATGTTTGGTTCACGACTAAATACCCCAAAAACGTTATCTCGTTTAATACCATCTTTTCCCACGCGCTTTTCCCGGGAGTCCTAAGGTTCACAAGGATCTCTTTTCTCGTGACGTCAGAATGACGTCACGCATAAGTGTAACTGGGCAGCCTAAGGAATAAAACTCTCTATGGGTGGACAAATTCGAAGTAGCGAAAATTAAAGCTGGGCAGCCCAAGGAATAAAACTCTCTATGGGTGGACAAATTCGAACTAGCGAAAATTTTGAACCACCATTCAAAATAAGTCAAAATAAAACCATCGGAACATGCCCAAAAAATTCACGAAAGCCAAAACGGGGGGCCAAAAACGCAAGTGTTAAAACTGCTGCAGATCATTCAATTTCGGTCCAATTTTCTCCAAACAAAAACAGAAATGTTCAACATAATATTGTTAATCTGAAAAAAAATTGAAGTTGACCAATTTTGGAAATTATATGGTCGATTTTAACAAAAAATTTACAAAACGGGGTACTCCAGGCAGTTTCGTTTCTTCCTGCGTCCGAGTTACAACTCCGATTGAAAAATAATTTACATGATAAAATAGCTTGTTCTTTTGAAAACAAATTTGTCGCTTGAAGTTTGTCGGTACGCGAACTTCATCGCAATGTTTTTGCGTTTTACCGAAACTACTTCGCGCGCGAAAACGAGATTTCCCCCCCTCCTCCCACGCTAACGGCCATATAAGAAACCAAGGCGAGCTGTCAAGTGGCGTTCGTCGCTCAGTGTTTCGTCACTCAGTCATGTTGTTTAATCACAAATATTATTCTACTTATAGAAACTATATATCAAAATCATCAAATAACTTATTATTACACCTACATGTTCTTAAACATTAATTACTATTAGTATTTATTATATCACCAGTAACTGGTGATATACAGTAACTCTCAAACTATCTTGTCAACTGTTTCGAATCTTCTGTGTTTTTTTTATTATGTATACAGTCATTTCTTTTTATTGAAAGTTTGTTAGTTAGAATGTATTGAAGAAGATTTCAATATCAGCATTAAAATTGTTTAACCCATTATTTCAAAATGACGCATTGTGTAATTGTTTTAATTATTGAAGTATAGTATTGTTTAATATTTATTTAAATGAGTGCGTTCCATTTAAAATGAGTGTGAAGTATTTCTTTGCGAGAAATCGAGAATCTGCTATTATTACAGAATTATTCGTAAGTGCTGAAATGATAATCAATCCAAATATTAAGAAGGAACCTGCGAAATAAAAACGCGCATCCCGACTGGATTCGAATCCAGATCCTTTGGGTTACCGTCCCTATGATTAAATACACCGTCACTAAGTGAAAGATTCACTAAATTTCCACTAATTTTGTTTTTAAATGTTTGGAAAAAGATAAATTATGATTCACTGAAGTTTTTGTAAGGTTGTTGCGGTAAGTTAGTATTATTTTATCAATTTTATCTTGTGTAGATAGAGACGATGGAGAACATGTCGGTAGAGAAGTGAGCTTCAACACACATGCACAATTATTACACACTCAAGTCACCCAATCAGTCGAGTATGAGCGAAATGTTTGTGCAATTTGTAACCGAGTACAAGATCAAATTGATAAGCTCATCTAAATCACAATAAAAGAATGTACAACCCTATCGTTGAAACTAGTTGAGACTGACATGATGATGTATTCGCTAAAATTCTGCCACATAGAGTGTTGAACCAAATATCGACTAATTTCTTTTAAGATTACATGTTACTTATTGTAGGGTGAAGTTTGCAAAATAGACGGAAATGATCGAGAGATAATCTTTTACATTGCCACTAAGCAAGCGATTGTCTCAACAGAAGTTTCGATCTTGGGGTGGGATTACATAAAATGATAACCTTCTTGTCACGGTGACAAGCTCTCATCTCAATGTTATTCACGGCCTTCTAGGGACTTGTCACCATGATAAGGAAGTTATCATTTTATGTGTTCGCACCCTTGGATTGGAATATTCAGAGCTTCATCTGCAGCAATGTATAGGACAAAATGAACTTCGTAGATATTTATCGTTTCGTAGGTAAGAGCGGAACCCACTATCGATTAGAAAAACCTAAAACATACAGACGAAGTTTTAATTATAATATTTTGACTTATAAAAATAATATTTTCGCTGTTAACGTAAGATATACCACAGAGACTATAAAAATACATCAACCCCCTCAACTCAATAGACGATTCCATAAAATATCTGAGTGGCTCTGGTTTCTGAAATAATTCATGCAGTTTGATTTCCAGATAACTGTAGTGTGTAGCTCATTGTTGACACACTACAACAGGTAGGTGGAAATCAAACAGCAAGTGGAATTTTCTTAGAAATCAGAGCTTCTCAGATACTTTATGGAATCGTCTATTAATCAAATTCAAATTCATTTGTTGACGCTTGTAAGCAATTCATTTTTTACTAGGAAAACGCTCAGTGTAACGCGTTGATGAGCGAGCACAGAACATGCAACATCCCCATAGTAACGATGCACGACACGGCACAAGACGATTTTCTCTGCAATTTTTCAATCTCCATAATACTCTGGATGAATAACAGATCCATTGTGTCTTGAAGTCTTACCTACATACCTTCTCCAGAAATCTCTTGTGACATCCCATACTAAACTCGTAAAATTACAATTAATACTTGACTGATTGGGCTTACAATATGTAAAATTTAATATTAAGTTGGTCTTGATCACCATGCAAAATTTGAACTTAATGTGAACATTTTTATTGTGGACCAATCAGAAGACATTATTTAAACTTAAACCAATTAGAGGATTTGGCCTTCGTACTGCATCCGATTTTATGCGCTAGCTCAAAAATGCTTTCATTTTACTGTACATTGTGAATAGCTTGGCTGCTCTACAAGCCTTGCCTTGGAACAGAAGCTTAAAGAAGGCAGGGATGACAATTTAGTATACATTTTTCAAGATTATGGAATAAAATGACCTTAAAATGACAAAACTTTTGTAAATAACGGCAGATTAGACTGAAAATTGGCAAAAATACCTAAAATGTTGGTACCAATGACCACGCGAAGTTTTAAGTTGATCGGTCAATCTGTTCTAGTTAAATGTCAAAAATCACATGAAAAATGGTTTTAAATTTGAACCAATAGGAGGATTTGGCTGAAACTTTTTATGATTGGGTACAATGTTGGTTGCAATGTTTTTGCTAAATTTCAAATTGATCGAAGCAACCAATCGAAAGATAATTTTTTTTAAATTTGAACCAATCACGGGAGCCCATTCAAAAACGATCCCAGGGACCGCATAGAGTACGTTAGTATGTGTACAAAATTTCAGATCGATTGCTTGAGCGGTTTGACCTGGGCTGTGACCACAAAAAAAAATACAAACAAAAAAACAAACAAACAAACAAACACACAGAGAAAGTGCCATAAGAGTACCGTGGTGACGCTCGCTACGCTCGATCAAAAATTCATTATTTATTTTGTATTCGTGTTTTCATTGGCATGTGTACCTACACATGATTGATGATTGGCATGGGGACAATAAGATACTTGAGTATATATTGGCTTATTTGAATTTTCTGGCAATAATAGCAGTACCGAAAAGTATAGAACATTACAGATTACACTTAAAATCTATGGCCAATAATCCGAATGAGACCACTAAAATCCTTCTTAAATTCTTTAGAAAAATAAAATTCTTAGATTCTTTAGATTCTTAAAACATAGAGATGGGCACAATATGTCAGTGTATCGATATATCGAAATATCGATATTCCTACAAAGAGATATCGATACGTCGATATATCACTTCATGCTGTATGGGATGAGATGGCAGAATGTAGCGCAAGCGGTTGAGCGAGATGTGATCCAGGGTAAGAAAAGTCATCCAAAAACATTAATTTTACACTTTGGGACAAATAATATTAAAAGTGCTAAAAATCTGGATTATATCACAGGTGAAGCATATGATTCTATTACAAATGTAAAGAAAATATTGCCTGGTACAAAGATAGTTGTAAGTGGAATTTTGAATAGAAGAGATGTGTCTGCTAAAAAAATTAAATTACTAAATGAGAATTTATTGTGGGTCTGTGACGCACTGCATGTAAATTTTATCAATGCAAGTAAATGGTTGACTGATTCAGATTTGTGCAGAGATGGATTGCATCTCAATGTTAAAGGGGCTAGGGTGTTTGGTAAGTTTTTACACTATGCGGCTAATACAAATTGTGGACTTCAGGGAAACTAGGAAGAGCTTCAGAGGTGTTGGCTAAGAATGTTATTTCTAATAACGTTGTTATGCATGTTAATATTCAGTCCTTAAGAAATAAGTTTGAATTATTAGAAGCATTTTTAAAAGCAAATCCGTCTGATGTTGTCTGTTTATCGGAGCATTGGCTGGAAGCGGGTGAAATAAACAGTGCAACTATTCCTGGTTACACTTTGATTAATTGGTATTGCAGAGATAATTATAAACATGGTGGTGTCATGATATATGTCAAGTCAGAATTAAATTCAAAATTATTTACAGCAGACATACATTTAAATGAGGATAAGCTTTTTGAATATACATGCATTGAGCTAAGTGCACCGTACGGAAACTGCATTGTTGTGTGTATATACAGATGTCCATCTGGTAACTTTTTGTTATTTGTTGATAAACTTACACTACTGTTGAATAAGCTGCAAATGACAGGAAGAAATATTATAATAAGTGGTGATTTTAATGTTAATTTTAGCTCACATTGTAATCAGGCCATTACCCTTGTAGATTTATTTTCATCATATGGATTAATTAAGCAAGTACATGATTATACAAGAATTACCATGAGATCTGAAACGTGTATAGATAATATTTTCACCAATATGTCAAATGCCACTGCCGTGTCACTTGATGCTGGTTTGTCTGACCATTGTGTTCAGCTGTTGAGAGTAAAGGCATGTGCATCGACTGATAGCAGTCAGGAATTTGTATACAAAAGATCATTCAGTGATGAACAAGTAAATACTTTCAAGTTGTTGATGAGTGGTGCCAACTGGGACAGCATTTATGTCGAAGAAGGTGTTAATAATATGTTTAATGAGTTCATGAGGATTTTTAATCAGTATTTTGATGAAGCGTTTCCAAAGAGAAGAGTTAGAATAAAAAGACAAAATAAAAAAGTTAATTCGTGGTTCACTAAAGAATTAAAACAGATGTCTGAAGAAGTAAAGAGGTTGTACGTAATTTCAAAAAGAAATTTGGTGCACAAGGCACGATATTTAAAGCTGAAGAAAGATTACACATTGGCCATTAAAAATAGTAAACGTAATATGAACATAACATGTATAAATACGGCAAAAAACAAGTCAAAGGCTGCGTGGAATTTAATAAAGAGTAATATGAATGATTCAAGTTTGTGCAGCTCAAGAAGTGGGGATATTAAGCTGGTTCATGAGGGGAGGCACATTAACTCAGCTAAAGAAGTTGCTAATGTATTTAATGACTATTTTAAAAATGCGGCAGATATTGTTTTGAAGAAGAGCAAGGAGTCGAACCAAGGAATTAGCAACAGTTGTGGTAGTTACATCCAAAATATAAGCAGTACCTGTAGCGGTAACAATTTTTTCTTGTATCCTGTTAGTATGAAGGATGTCTATGATGTAATAGATAAAGTAACGCATAAAAAATCCGCAGGATTTGATGAAATTCCTTGTCATATTGTTAAGTATGTTGCAGGGTACGTGGCAGAGCCTTTAGTTTTCATTATAAATGAATCATTCTCGTCAGGTGTGTTTCCTGAGAATTTGAAAAAAGCAGTAATTAGTCCTTTATTCAAAAAAGGTAAAAAAGACGCGGTAGAAAACTACAGACCGATAGCCTTATTATCAGTATTTTCTAAAATTTTTGAGAAGGCATTTTATAACAAGTTAATACTATTTTTAGAGAAATTTTACCTGCTATCAGATTGTCAACATGGATTTCGTAAAGGAAGATCTACTACTACTGCCATAAACAATTTGGTTAATAAAATATATAATGCATTGGATAATAAAAGTCCAGCCGTTGGAATATTTTACGATTTTTCGAAAGCCTTCGATATGGTTAATCATGACAAATTAATGAATAAGTTAAAACACTTTGGTATTGTGGGAGTCGCCAGCAGTTGGATTAAATCTTATTTAACGGAAAGAAAACAGGTGATAAAACTAGTGACTTCTTCAGGTGTTAATTTTTCTGATGAAACTACTGTTAATATAGGTGTTCCGCAAGGTTCGACAATTGCTCCTCTAATATTCATTTTATTTACTGGCGATTTGACACATTGTATTCAAAAAGGAAATTTAACATTATTTGCTGACGATACTTCTCACTTCTTGAGCAATGATCTTGATGATAGGTGCATGGAAGTACAGCAATTGGCTAGTTGGGTTGTTAACAACGACTTGTGTTTGAATGAATCTAAGACTGTTATGCTTCAATTTTCTCAAAGTACTAATAACAGTAATTTGTCCAGTCCATTAATTTACTTAAATGGGAGAAGTATATTGGTACAAAATTCAACAAAGTATTTGGGCATTACATTAGATAGTAAATTAAATTGGAAAGAACACATTTTTAATGTAGGTAATAAAGTGTCTTCCGGTTGCTTTTTGATCAAAAGAATAATGCAAATTTGTAATTTTGAGGCAGCTAAGTCCGTTTACTATTCCTATATTCATTCATTTATTTCTTATGGAATTGTGTTGTGGGGTCATTCCACACACACAAAAAGACTTTTTATTTTACAGAAGAGAGCTGTTCGGTTTCTGGCCAGTGCTAGTTACGATCCGTGTACTGCTGGTGTTTACTTCAAAGATTCATGTAGACCACTTTTTATAAGTTTTAAAATTCTCACTCTTCCTTGCATTTATATTTATAATACTATTATGTTCGTGATAGAAAATAAGCATTTAACAATTGATAACAAGGAGGTACATAATCACAATACCAGGTTAAATTATAATTTAAGAGTATGTTCAATGAACTCTAAATCTAAGTTTAATAATAAGTGTCCAGTCGCAGTTGGTGTCAGTCTTTTCAATAAATTGAATTCATCATTAAAATCTAAAATTGACTATGAGAGATTGTATATTTTTAAATCATCACTGAAAGAATTTTTAATTATTAATTGTTTTTATTCAATTGACGAGTTTCTCAACGCAAAATGTTTATAGTTATTATGATTTCTTGTACAAGCCTGAATTTAATTTGTTTGCTTTACCTAATTGTTATGTAATTGACGTGTCCAATATCATTTGTATATGATCAAATAGGGATTAATAAAACTTGAAACTTGAAACTTGTATCGATACGATATATCGATATTATCAAGACCGTTGTATCGATATATCGAAATATCGATACAATTTTCCAAAAATATGTCTTTGAAAGTGATGTTTTCAAGAAATCTGACTGAATATTAAGGAAAAAAACAAGTTTTATTCGATTTCAAAATATCGGATGGATTGTATCGATATCACGATATATCGTAACGTGGTGTATCGATACGAAATCTTCGATATATCGTATCCACTGTATCGATATATCGATATATCGATATTTTTTGCCCATCTCTAAAACAATTATTCCTTCTAAAATTGGGCATGTATTAATAATTTAATTTCCTTTTTTTAAATTTATTTGAAATACAAAATAATTTGACATACAAAAAAAAATAAGTAGGTACAGTGTTAAATGTGCAGAATAAGTAATAACATCAACTTTAGGTAAAAGAACTATACACTAGAATGTGTCCTGCATGTAAATTGTACTTCGTGACAATGTTTCAGGTAATATAAAAAATAAAATAACCGATTATTTAACTCTTATAAATTCACATATCTCACACCCCGTTGCCACTTTTCTGTGATATAAGTAAACATTAATGTGCGCAATATAACCTCGTCGTTGACGCACCGTTAAACGACAATGATCTAATCTAAAAAATAATTTTAAAAGATAATTTGGAAATACACTGACTTTTATTGATCTTAATTAAATTCATATAATGTCACTTCTAATGCTCAGAATCACTATCAATAAATTCACAAAAAGTGTATTATTATACCTCCAAGGAGTTATCTTGTAATTTCACCAAAGCACTAAACGCGATCCATAAACTGTCCATGACGCAAGCTACTTCAGAGCTCGCATTGGGTTCTTATATGGCCGTTAGCGTGGGAGGAAGGGGGGAAATCTCGTTTTCGCGCGCGAAGTAGTTTCGGTAAAACGCAAAAACATTGCGATGAAGTTCGCGTACCGACAAACTTCAAGCGACAAATTTGTTTTCAAAAGAACAAGCTATTTTATCATGTAAATTATTTTTCAATCGGAGTTGTAACTCGGACGCAGGAAGAAACGAAACTGCCTGGAGTACCCCGTTTTGTAAATTTTTTGTTAAAATCGACCATATAATTTCCAAAATTGGTCAACTTCAATTTTTTTTCAGATTAACAATATTATGTTGAACATTTCTGTTTTTGTTTGGAGAAAATTGGACCGAAATTGAATGATCTGCAGCAGTTTTAACACTTGCGTTTTTGGCCCCCCGTTTTGGCTTTCGTGAATTTTTTGGGCATGTTCCGATGGTTTTATTTTGACTTATTTTGAATGGTGGTTACTTTGGACTGTTAGGAACAACATATAAAAAAATTAGCTTGACATAAGACCGATGAAGCAAACTTCGTTATTTGACGAGATAGCCGTCTGATAATCCTAGACTATCCCGCTTTTCCCGCAAGTGGTTCAGTTACTCAGTATCATTTTATAACTAAATAAATGAATGCCATAGAACAGTCCTTGTTAAGGTGCGGCAAGCGCGGGCGATTTTGCTGCTTTACTGTAGACAAAATTTGCGATACGATTGGGGACGAAATGGGTTGACGAAATGATCTGAAATTTTCACCATGCTTAGATAAAAGAAGAACTTAGGGTTATCCCTTGGTACATTTTTAATTTTTTGCTTCGTTTATTAGTAATAATTAGTTGAATTTAGGTGAAAAAATAGCCATTTTCTTGTCTCGCTGGGTGCCGCTTAAAATTTAATTTTGAAAATGTGCCAAGGGATAACCCTAAGTTCATCTTTGAACAACACACTTGTAAAGTTTGAGATCAATTGGTTCACGGGTCTGGTCTCCAAACGTATCGCAAATTTGTAGTTTTGAGCCTTTTTCAACGCGTTCTGCTGAGCGATCAGTCGACATGATTAGAAGGGAGAGCGTGCTTCCCCCACCACTCGCCTTCTCTCGTCGCTGCAGTCACTGTCTTCCCCCGCCCACATACTCATGACATGTGAAACTTGTGTCTCGTCTGCTAAGTGCTCGGCGATAACTATAAACCCGATCAAATTCATGTCAACAAACTGCATGCACAATGTCGAGCCCGGATTATACATGGTGAATGAAAATATCTCAACCCATTACGAAATGTTAAAATTGGTAGTTTTCTGCACCAATGATTGCGAATTATTTAATGGATTATCCGACCCAAACCGTCAAAATGGAATAACCTCATGAAACGAAATATGTAAATAATCAGAAATAACAGAGAAATCAGTGTTCGTTGTTGCAAAAATCATGTTTTCAATCTCATTTTGTGTAGAAAGAACATCTTTCAATCCAAGAATTAAATGCTAAATTATATACATAATATTTTAGATGTTAATAATAGATTTTGTATTTGTATAAATTGTTCATACCTTTATTCTAATTTATTTATAAAATTTAAATAAATACGTTTTGTCTGTACACGATTCTGAGCAACTTGAAATAACAAATTGAACCTAATAATTTTCCAAAATTAAATTTCATTGTAATTAGGGTTGCCAACCGTCCGGATTTTATCCGGATACTCCGAATTGGACAACATTGTCCGGTTGGCGGAATTACCTCATTCCGGACGGCATAATGTCCGGATTTATTGAAAATATCAAACGTACCTACACTATATAAAATTCAATATTCACTAAATAAAAATATCAAATCGCCGAAGATAGTAGTTCTGAACGCATGAAAATGGCCCAAATGCCTCTCGAATTCCACATTTTTCCCGGGCCTGTGCGGCCCGGACCCGCATTGTGGTGTGCCCCCCCCCCCCCCCCCCCCCCATTCATTTCGTACGAGATAGTCTTTTCGTATGCATAAATATTTTTCCAAAAATACAGTATTTGTGAGACCTTTTTTACCCCTAGAATTTTAGAATTGAATGTCCGGAATTAGATTCTTGTAAGTTGCCCAGCAAAATTGTAATGCCCCCAGTGTTGGGAGCGGGAGGGGGGGGGGGGGGTACCCCTGGGCCGAGCCAGTGCCCCCACGGGGAAAATATTCTACATTCACATACACTTTCTTGCTCTCAATTTACAATTACGTAAGTAATGTGTCGTAGAGAACAGTTTCTCTAGCTCATATTGGTAGTGAATTTCGATGACTGATGCGAATACCGTAACGGCATTTCATAATCTTCAAAACCAACCCTACTTTTCCCCGTACTCTGACACCTTTGGCACTGTCAAATCTTGTAATTCTAGACCTTCTTTAGATTGCAGATCTGACCGCTCTAAATCTATGTTCTAATAAGATTTTTAACTAATCTAAGATAGTACGTTTTCAAAAATATCGTTGCGCGGCAATTTTCTCCTCCATATTCAAATTCGTAAGGGTCTAATAAAGTAGGATTTATATGGATTCCTCAACCATAGCCTCAACCTTTTAGTGATGCAATTAAGTTGTTAACTAAGGAGGTGACACATCCTAGTTTTCAAAAAAAAAATCTGCGCAGCAGTTTTCTGTGGACAAACCACCCAGACCCCCTCTTAGTTCAGCTATAAACCTTTATATTTTTGAATAAGCATTTTGCCCGCCCGCGCTAAAATGTCTGAGTTCAACACTGAATGCCCCCATCCCCAATTCTCGAAATGACTTTCGAAATACGAAATGTCATATAATATAAAACCTTATAACCCGGACTCCAATTACGTGCCAAAATGTACAGCCCATCGGTTTTATAGCATTCGATAGCATAATATCTTATTGCAAAACTTATTTTGACACCTGAAACGTGTATGAGGTACTGCTATTGGAAATGCAGGAATGATGGATAAAAATAAATTATCTATTTTAAAAAAATGCAATGATGCCATTTCAAGGTTCTGATTGTCACATAAATTCAATCCTTCCTCTATCAAAATGAAGAAAATTAGGGACAATTATTTTTCATTTAAAACTGTACGATCTACAAATCAAGGCGAAACCAACCGAAAACCTTCCCGAAACTAAACATATTCCCTACCTCCATAACTACAATGTTTAAGTATTCAAAAAGTATTTTCATCACAAGACGCGTAAGCTATTTTTTGTGGGAAGGTACTTTAATATTCGTCACTTTCATAATTTATAATCTTAACTGCCCAAATAATTTACTAATGTTCAACATGGCGATCAGAGCCCTTCAAAATTTCAACTTCACCGAACCATTTTAATTTTTCAACCAATAAGATTTTTAAATGTAATGAAAAGATGATTTGGCTGAAAATTTGTAAAATATAAGAGAAAACACTGACACACATGAGATCTTTATCAACATTTCAACTCGATCGGAGAAAAGGTGAAACTTTCCATGGCCAACTACGTGAAACAAAAAAAATCGCTCGCGAAAATCTTGAAAATAATTTGTTCGCTTCCCTGTCTCAGTAACGGTTCTTCCGATCATGTTGAAATTTATGCTTGCACTGGAGTAACTTCAATGTTGAAGCCCTCGCGGTCGCGGGGGAGGGGTCAGGCTCTGGGCTGTATAGATAGGTGGCCGAAAATTTTGAATTAGTTGAATACCATAAAACAGATAATATCGATAATCGACAGTACCTAATTTGAATGTAGTAAAAATTTAAAGTATTTAGATCATCAAGTTGACCAAAATATGCTTTAAACCGCGTTAAAATGAACTAAATTTTAAAGTTAAATCATCAAACATTTTCTTGGACCTGTGCCGCCCAGATCTGCGGATAAAAATCGGACCTGAAGTTAGGTAAATTATTTTACGTTCACTATTATCTTACAAAAATCCACAGCAAGTACCTGGATTTAGAATAACTGAAAAAATTTCAAAGTATTTAAAACTCAGCTGCAAAAAGATGCGTTTATTTTTTAAGATTTTTATTGTACTCGTTATTGAAAGAGTAAGGGAGACCATAAAAATATCCTGCTAGGGGGGGGGGGGGGGGCTAAATCTACGCCACTTTGCTAGGCAATATAACAGAACTTAATCACGTTTTACGACATTTTCGTCATTTAGCAAAATTGTGATTTTTAGCTTGATCGGGGAAAAGGTGTGACCTGTATGTCGTGTCGTCAACAACGTGAAATAATAGCAGAGGTCCTTGCAAAAAAAGTCAAGAGGAGTCGCACGCTTCGCATGCTCAATTATAAAGTGTGATGTATTGCTATATTAAAAGTAGACCTCGTATTGACACAGTGCTTGGCAGCGTCGAGCTGACGCCCGACTAGATACTGAGAGTTTTCGGAGGTGTTTTCTGCAAAACGCAGTTATTGTTATTTTATTTTAAAATAAAATATTCTTATGAACATGACGTGAATTCATGCTTCTAAAATAGCTTGAACATAGTGTCATTCAGTCACATTTCAAAATTATTTTGTTGTGAATAACCGACGATGTACCAAAATGAGATTGGTTAAACAAGTGTACACCCAACAAATCAAAAAACTGTATTTGAACGAAACTGATTGGCTGCTCATCAGGTTCCTTGAAAAACAATCCTTGTTATTATCAAAGGAATCGGAGCTCACCTACTAGAGAGGTAGAAGACGAATTAGCATAGACTTCATCGGATGATGCCATCACTTTTTTTTCAAAATACCGTTTTATCATTTGTTGAGTGTACATGTTATTAATTATACCTTACTCGTAACTTTCAAATTACAAATTAATACAGTTATAATGCTTAGGCAGAGGTAATATTTATACACATTGATTGTTTTTAAATTCTATAGTGGCATTTAACTAGGAAAACGCTCTGTGCAACGCGTTGACAAGCCAGCCATCGAATTCATCACTGATCAATATTGTGGATAGTCCGATAAAGTAAGCAGAGATAGTATATACTTGGAATTTAAATCGTAGCTCCCCTACAAGCTTCAAATCATTGCGTGTGTAAAACTAATTGTAGGTACTAATCACAAAAATAATTGCTAGAAATACGAGGAATCAACAGGGATTTAAAATCAATATATTAGTAATAAATATAGTTTGTTATATGTCTACGTCAGAATACATTGGGTTTGGAAGTACCAATATCAACATGTGCAAATAATCTATCTCTATTTAAAAATAGTCACATTTTTTACATCTTGCAATTTCTAGATACAGCCGAAATACAAAACGAAACTCGTAGGGATTGAATATGAGTCACCAATAGAGATCATAAACACACAATTTTGTCTTCCTGGCCATATCGAGAAAATTGTGTTCAATTGTTCCAATTTTAATTTTGCAATTATAGCATTAATTTTTATTTTAAACGCAACACTAAAATGCTTGGCATTTCTACATAAAGTGGAAATACGAAACGAAACTTTCAGGGAATGAATATCAATATACGAGTCACTAATCGCTCACAAACCCTATTTTTTGGCACTGTCATCTCTTGGGGAAACATGGGGTTGAAAAATACCAATTTGACCATATTGCATTTTCCACGTTTTTTTTATGTTTGAAGGCATAAAAATAACCAAACAAACTAAGGTAAACATCTATACGCCATATATACCTAGAAGAAACACAAAAACACAAAAATAATTGGCCTATATTTTTTAAACCCTTCAGTATAGTAGGTATATCGAGCGTCAAAATCAGTGCAAATTAGAAACAAATACTCAATATTCAACCCCTAATTTGAAGGTCAAGCAAATGGTGTACGACGAACATTATGATAACCAAAATGATATATGGGGATGTTTTGAAGAGAACTACGTTTACTGGAACCCGTTATCTTGATTCATTTGGAAATAACAGCGACTTTTGCAATAACTTAGACCAGCCATTTTTACCACTCAGGCCAATGTTCAAGGTCGTGTATCTTGATACGGGCGTTTTTAAAAATTGTGAAAGAAATTAATTTGAGCTCTACTAGTATCAAGTTATAACATGTAAAATGTTTAAGTTTTCTAAAATCATGCCGCAACGATTTTTTTGAGATTTGGTCGTTTTTAAATAGAATTGCGGTACTTTATTATTGAGATAATGAAGCTATTATTTTTAAAATAAAATTTAAATCTACATCAATCTCATCAAATGGAATGTTGGGATATCATCCTATCCGAACAATGAACACAACACGTCAAGTACGTGATTTTTTTTATATTCCAATGCTTATGCTACATTAGATTTTGGATGCCTACTGCCACGAAATTACAATTGGGTTCATTCATTAGGTACTTTTATACTTTCACTATAACTTTACGGCGGTTTCTGTCTCAAATATCAATGATAATTCGTTTTTATAATTGAGTGATTGGGGTTCAACCCACACAAGAACAAGAAACCAGATCGATGGAATGTATTACAAGGTACCGTAGAGTTTGTTTACAGCACTTTCCTTGGAATTCGGATCTTTCTTCCAATCACGGAAGCATTGATAAATTGTAATCAAATCTTCAGGGACGGCGCCAGGGGTGGGCGCAGGTGGGCGCGCGCCCACTCAAAATGATCTACTGTCCACCCTCTGCCCACCCAAAAATAATCAAAGATACTTTTATTTGTCTTTGAATTTGAATTTTTTGGTATAATTTAATGAAATAATTGATCAAATAACACAGATAGAATAATTCTCTAAAATTACACCGCATCAAGTTGTAGGCTGTATGTAGGTATATACCTATATAAATCACGCCTTTATTTGGTAACATTACAATCCACCCCTATTCTTATTTTTTGTGATATTCCAGTCATATTTTACGCCAAAAGTAGTATTTTCAGCGTCCCAAACTCGATTAGTGATTTAAAAATTCGAAAATCGTCCTGTGGGGCATGACTTTCTTTAAAAAAACTAGGTATTTACTAAATAATGTGCCCACCCCAAATAATTGTCCGCTGCTCACTGCCCACACATAAAATATTCCGGGCACCGTCCTTGCAAATCTTTGCTCGGCAATCATATCGTATTTACAGGGCTTTTAGAACTCGCAGTGTTGAAATTGAACCTTGTTTATAAACAAGAGCTCTCGAGAGGAAGTCAAAAGACGCCGCGCTAGCTGTTATCGTGAGTGGGAGAGACAGTAATAGACTGGCAGCTGGAGCTACCCCTGATCCTGTGCGCAGAATGATCTGAAACTTGTCAGTTACGCGCATTGTTGGCGGGATATTTCAAATATCATGAAATCGTTTGTTTATGGTACATCATCAGTGTTCAATTATAGCAAAGATTTAATGAGACATATCTAATACATCCTAGTAGTTAGAAAATTTCTTTTATCGAATAAAAGTGGGTGAATTACTCTATTAAAATATTAATTTGGTCGATAGGTATACAAAGCCCTTTACCAATGCTGCTGCTAATTAATGAATATATACCTAACTGCACAATAAATTATAATTATATATTTTCTGCAAACCACATGTGCAAACTATTTTCAATAATTGGAAATGGTAATGACAATTAACTATAATTTGCATAAATCTCCGGACTCGAGACCTAATCTTAACACTGAATGTAAAGACCATTCAAAAACGCAAGAGTGTGGTTTATGATTGATTGAGAATGATTATTTGTATTTTTATGTACACACTAAAGTACAACATATTTTGTATTTTCCAGTTGGCATCCAAAAAGAATGTGATGTTTCTTGAAGACGCAGTAGTTACTTGCATAAACCATCCACGCATAAACAGATAACATTTGCACACTTAAACTTAAACTCTCTTGAATTTAAAATTATAACATCAAATAATATCGAAGATTCAAAATTAAAGTTCAGAGACTTCACTACACCTACTACTTCAGTGGCCAGTGGATACATACATTTCAACATATTTCCTGTCGTTAATCAGTTATCAAT
Source organism: Leuctra nigra (assembly GCA_934045905.1). Classification (NCBI taxonomy): domain Eukaryota; kingdom Metazoa; phylum Arthropoda; class Insecta; order Plecoptera; family Leuctridae; genus Leuctra; species Leuctra nigra. The sequence continues at coordinate 31,640,825 of OW203764.1, read as the reverse complement.
CTCCAACTTCATACAATATCAGATAATTTCAGGTTTATTTCACAATTATATCTTGAAAATATTATGGTTTTCGAATTACATCAGAATTCTGGATACATCAGTTTTAAAATTATAGACAGGAGATTTTAATATCAACATTTCCAATTATTGTGAAATATGGTTTGATAATATATAATTATTAATCCGTACCTCAGAGGTAGATGGTCCGAAGTCCATTACAATATATATTCTTGATTGTATTTTTACAAAACCAGTAGGATTATGCCTTCGTTCAATCATAATTTAGTAATGTGCCAGAGTCATTTTAGTAAGAGATTACTATACTTCAATAACCGTATTTGTTGATTAAGTCAGATAGAGCTTGACAAAAGTAAAAACAAACACAACTCACAGAATAAATTATATGCAGAGGAAGATGTATCAAAACATATCGTATGAGAAAAAAAACATGGTTTAACATGATATTATTATAATTAATAATAATACAAAAGAAAATGACAGCACAGCAGCTACTCCAAGGAACGTAATGGGGCCAATTTTTGAATTCATATTTAATAATTTGATATTATAAAATATTAAATAGTAATATAAAATATAGTTATTATCCATTTTTATCCATAAAAGCTATTTTCTAACTCTTAGAATGCATTAAATTTGTTCAAATAAAATTTTACCTTAATTTAACATAACTCCATGATTTAACATTGAATAAACAAACGATTTAATCATATTTGAATTATCCCGCCAACAATGCGCGTAACTGAGACGTTTCAGGCCATTCTGCGCACCGGATCAGGGGTAGCTCCAGCTGCCAGTAGAAATAGTAGCCTGGCGGCAAGGAGAGCGTCTACAAAGCGGAGCTCGACGTTTACTCTCCGAGATCAAAAACACAATGACGATAAAGTTACGAACATTCCCGAGCTGGGTCGAGCATTCACGAAGTGTCGACCAATCAGAGAAGAGTATACGGAGGGGGTAGAAGTGAGACGCAGATAGGACGCTGTATCGGAAGAAATCCTTCTTTGTCGCTTTCCAACTCGCTCGCAGCGCTTGTAACACCTTAAAACAAAAACAAAACGCACATAAGCACAGATTTATCATAGGTTTTATAATGTCCCATATTTAGCTGTGGACTCTCCCCCCCCCCCCCCCCCCCCCCCACCACCATATATTCCAAGTTTGGCAATAATAAGTTATGCTGTTTGCGAGCTGGAGGACCGCGAAAATCGTGAAATTGTGCGGCTTTCTTCAGATAATAATGATGATGATTATTATTGAGCGAGCGTAGCGAGCGTCACCACGGTACTCTTATGGCACTTTCTCTGTGTGTTTTTTTTTTTTTTTTTTTTTTTTGGTCACAGCCCAGGTAAACCGCTCAAGCAATCGATCTGAAATTTTGTACACATACTAACGTACTCTATGCGGTCCCTGGGATCGTTTTTGAATGGGCTCCCGTGATTGGTTCAAATTTTTAAAAAATTATCTTTTGATTAGTTGCTTCGATCAATTTGAAATTTAGCAAAAACATTGCAACCAACATTGTGCCCAATCATGAAAAATTTCAGCCAAATCCTCCTATTGGTTCAAATTTAAAACCATTTTTCATGTGATTTTTGACATTTAAACTAGAACAGATTGACCGATCAACTTAAAACTTCGCGTGGTCATTGGTACCAACATTTTAGGTATTTTTGCCAATTTTCAGTCTAATCAGTCGTTATTTTCAAAAGTTTTGTCATTTTAAGGTCATTTTATTCCATAATCTTGAAAAATGTATACTAAATTGTCATCCTCTTTAAGCTTCTGTTCCAAGGCAAGGCCAGTAAAGCAGCCAAGATATCCACAATGTACAGTAAAACTAGCGCATAAAATCGGATGCAGTACGAAGGCCAAATCCTCTAATTGGTTTAAGTTTAAATAATGTCTTCTGATTGGTCGACAATAAAAATGTTCACATTCAGTTCAATTTTTGCATGGTGATCAAGACCAACTTAATACTAGGAAAACGCTCAGTGTAACGCGTTGGTGAGCGAGCACGGGGACATGCAAATTCTCGAACCGGAAATGCGTACACAAGCACAGAAAACATATACATCCATATTGAATTGAAATATGATAACTCAATCAACACAACATATTATTATGCTTTTCATTGAAACTTGAAAATAACATCTAAGCATCTAAGAACCCTGGTTAAAATAAAACAAATCAGATTCAATCCATTTGGCACTGGAAAACATTCATTTTGATACTTCATTACTGACAGATATTAAAAATGTTAATAAGTTCATACGTTCTTAACTGATTGGGATGAAATTTTGTAAAATAAGAGACAATGTTGGTCTTAATGATCATGCAAAATATGAGTTTGATCTGAATTATCGAAGACCGTTTTCATTTTTCAGCCTATCAGGAGATATTTATTTAAATTTTAACCAATTAATGGATTTCAAAAAAATTATGGTCTGCAAACAGAGAAGGTTGGTTTTACATGTGTGCAAAATTTCAGCTAGATCAAAGTAAAACTCTGACCTGTATAGCCAAAATATGAATTTGATCAGATTTATCGAATACCATTTTCATTTTTCAACCTATCAGGAGATGTTTATTTCAATTTTAACCAATGAATGGATTTTAAAAAAATTTGGGGCCTGCAAACAGAAAAGGTTGTCTCTACATGTGTGCAAAATTTCAGATCGATCGAAGAAAAACTCTGACCTGTACAGCCTCACCCAACAGAAAAGAAAACAAAAAAAAAACAAAAAAAAAAACAGAGGTCCGTGCCAAATGAGCCGAAAGGAGACGCTCGCTACGCTCGCTCAATTAAATTTTACATATTGTTAGCCGAATCAGTCAAGTATTAATTGTAATTTTACGAGTTTAGTATAGGATGTCACAAGAGATTTCTGGAGAAGGTATGTAGGTAAGACTTCACGACACAATGGATCTATTATTCATCCAGAGTATTATGGAGATTGAAAAATTGCAAAGAAAATCGTCTTGTGCCATGTCGTGCATCGTTACTATGGGGATGTTGCATGTTCTGTGCTCGCTCATCAACGCGTTACACTGAGCGTTTTCCTAGTTATTTATCATCTTCCAATAAATTCCGCGGTCTCCGCCACAGGCTAAACGGCTGGGTCGATTGACCCAAAATTTTCACCACATATACAGCTCGTCTGCCTGATGATACCTTGCCCTCATGAATTTTTTGTGCCGCAATTGTGAAACCGGAAGTGACGTCATATCTCAAAAACGGCTTGACCGATCGGAACGAAATTTGCGCCAATCGATTCAGACCGTCCTGTATATGAAATATCAATTGTCAAAAAATAAATATATGATTACCAAAACAGGAAATGACGTCATAAAAATGAAGAATCAGACTTTAATCACCTCTTACTGCAATAACCTCTTACATATTCAGAAGGCTTATACTGATACAATACATTTATGTAAATAAATTATTGGTTGCAGTGATTTCAGCCGCCATTTTCTTAACCGGAAGTGATGCCATATCTTGAAAACGGCTGGACCGTTTAGAACGAAGCTTTCACTATTCTTTATGGTTGAGCGAGCGTAGCGAGCGTCACCACGGTACTCTTATGGCACTTTCTCTGTGTGTTTTCTTTTTTTTTTTTTTTTTTTTGTGGTCACAGCCCAGGTCAAACCGCTCAAGCAATCGATCTGAAATTTTTTACACATACTAACGTACTCTATGCGGTCCCTGTGATCGTTTTTGAACGGGCTTCCGTGATTGGTTCAAATTTTATAAAAATTATCTTTCGATTGGTTGCATCAATCAATTTGAAATTTAGCAAAAACATTGCAACCAACATTGTACCCAATCATAAAAAGTTTCAGCCAAATCCTCCTATTGGTTCAAATTTAAAACCATTTTTCATGTGATTTTTTTACATTTAAACTAGAACAGATTGACCGATCAACTTAAAACTTCGCGTGGTCATTGGTACCAACATTTTAGGTATTTTTGCCAATTTTTAGTCTAATCTGTCGTTATTTTCAAAAGTTTTGTCATTTTAAGGTCAATTTATTCCATAATCTTGAAAAATGTATACTAAATTGTCATCCCTGCCTTCTTTAAGCTTCTGTTCCAAGGCAAGGCCTGTAGAGCAGCCAAGCTATCCACAATGTACAGTAAAATGAAAGCATTTTTGAGCTAGCGCATAAAATCGGATGCAGTACGAAGGCCAAATCCTCTAATTGGTTTAAGTTTAAATAATGTCTTCTGATTGGTCGACAATAAAAATTTTCACATTAAGTTCAAATTTTGCATGGTGATCAAGACCAACTTAATATTAAATTTTACATATTGTAAGCCCAATCAGTCAAGTATTAATTGTAATTTTACGAGTTTAGTATGGGATGTCACAAGAGATTTCTGGAGAAGGTATGTAGGTAAGACTTCACAACACAATCACAACACAATGTAGGTAGACTTCACTCTACCTTTTTTCACTCCTAATTTCCTCTTTTCACCGCTGTTCTGAACGTAATTCCCCTTTCCGAATATGTAGGAACTCTAATTCAAAACGTGCATTTCAAATGAAACAGATTAGATTAGTGTCGTTTAACGCTTTGTTGAATACTAGGGAGGACATGGGGAGGGGTCGACCTAACGTGCCCGATCCGGAGGAGTCTGAAACTGGTGGGAAAGCCAGAGTTCAGAATGGTGACGGACCGAGGGGGAGAGAAGCTTCGGGCCAGTGGGACCCGATTTCAGGGGGATCGCCATCTTGAGGGGGGAGGCAGGCCGGGCCGCGAATTTGGGGAGGGCAAGGTCGACCCTGAACTGCTCTTAGTTGGGACCTGCCCGTAATGGGGGTTGGCCCCTAAGCCCCACCACCGCGTCAAGGTGGCAGTCCATCGGGGGGGCCAAGAGAAATAGGTAATATGCATAAAATATTGAGAACCTTTCAATTTTCTCTGTACAGCTATACAATATGGTGTTCCAGTGACATCATGTTTGCATAAGAAAACACTTGAGGAGCGTACGAAACCATTGAGGGTGTGGGGGGAGGACCTCTCATTCACAAGCGGGCACGGGACGCATACGCCCGGAAAATGTTTAATATTCAAAAGTGAATTTTGACCATTTTGTGTTTTTGTTCTCGTCGATTAGATATTTGGTGACTTCAGAGTATTTCTTCACAGTTTAAAAAAATACATTTTATATTTTTTAACGCCAGCAATCTCTCAAAAAAAAATCGTCAACATAGAACAATCGTCTCTGGAACTCTAAAATTCTTCCCAATACTAGGAGGATCTTTTTCAGGGATTGTGTATGTCATGATTTTTGAGCGAACAAGTACACAAGAAGGTATGAAGATCTGAGACAGATCTTCATATCTGATCTGAGCCTCAGTGATCAGACGGTCGGTAATCGTAGAATATCCAATACACCAGCCCAGTGGTTGGGGTCGGCTTTGTTGCAATAGTCATTCTAAATACAATGATAACTTACCATCATTTGGAATTAGAGGTGAACGCGTGAGTGATTTTTCACTCACGCACACTCACGCACGCGGGTTCTGTATTTCGCTCACGATCCCGCACCACGCAGGAAATCTTATGGACTCATGCACGCGCTACGCACACTCACGAATTACAACTCACGCACAGTCACTCACGTTGATAACTACAAAATCTTATGCTTTGTTTGGGTGAGAATCATGAAAGGGTTTAGAACAGTGCTACTCAACCTGCGGCCCGCGGGACAATGATGTCAAAAATGTGTCCACTGTGAAAATAATATTAAAATCAAAAAAATCTGGTTTCATTTAAAGAGAAATTTGAGAGTTGTCATGTTAGGAGGATCCACGCATCAGGCTGAAAATGCAATGAAAATGAAAATGCTTGACTCGCAGAAAATTTAGAAACGATGATAATGGCTTTTGCCGTGTATAACATATATAAAATAGTAATATTCTCATGTCACGTATACAAACAAACAGTCGAGCTTGGTCGAGCTAGACATGAAATCTAAACAATGTCATAAATCGCCTCCAGTTCTGTAAACAACACCACTTGGGAGTCGTGAATGACTGTTGCCTTTTAAACTTCCGAGAATATGGTCCATAAGGAGGGAAATAGAAAAATAATGCATTATTGATTAGTTCATCGAGTGTAATACATATTTTAATTCGACTATTTTTATATGCTAGGTGATTTTTTTTTCAATGCTGCTTACAAATATATAGTTTTTATTATTTGCGATTATCAAATTTATTGATATCAAATTATCTTTAATTACGAATTTAAAGTATAATTGTGTTGCGCCTTGTATGATATATGAGAGACTTTGCGTTCCAATCAAAGATAGGTAAGTTGACCAACAAAATGAAAACAATGTAATTTATTGCTCGCATGTGCTCGCAATATTGTTTGATATAATTGATTGTTGCTGATTGTTTTAGCAGTAATTTCTAAGATCAACCAAACAACGGATTCGGAAGTAATGTTATGGATAAAAACTGGATAAGAAAGGAGGCCATGGGCTTTACGTACCTACAGCTTTTATCCAGAAGTAAGTGTTTACTAAATTTACTGAAACGGCTAAACGCGAACATAATTTTTATAAGCTGTCGATATAATTAATTACTAATAAGCACTTTTAATAATTGATGGCTCATGCAATTCGAAGTTTTTCACTGAATTTATTAAAAATTAGATTTTAAAATAACAACATCTATGTTGACGAAACAAACTTTTTGCACTCAAAAATGCAAGTTTTCATACATAAGTAGGTGTGAAATTTTATTCAGTGGACATTTTGGCGGGAAAACGGTATTCCTATCGCGTGATGACATTTTACCATCCAACAATGAGGTTGCCATGGACATGCCTCTTCTTCTTACCTTTACGTTTCCCCTTATTACCGCCCATCCTTATAATACCTCAAGGACACAAAACATTCACAAAACAATCGTCACTGTACCAGAGTAAACACAATAAAGACTGCGAATTTACATTTCTGCTGGACGACCTGACCACTCTGGAACACTGAATCTCACTAACTCTTACGCAGTGTTGTAAAATAAAATCCAAATCTGCATAAACACATTACGCAATTTGTCTAAATTGGGTTCATTCTTGCTACTCGAGAGAAATAGAATTCCGATGACTCTGGTCTCTTGAGTTGAAAATAAATTAATTTCTTTATCTGTAACAAATCGTCGATTTCAACTCGTGCCGAACCTTACTAAAAATGTTTTGATGTATGTACTTTTTATGCATCACCTGTCGACCCCTGGTCAAAAAGGTGACATGATGTAAAATCATTTTGATTTTGCAGCGTAAGGCTGCAATCACACGGGGCGATTTTTCTTGCTCTGTCGCGCGGTTTTTCGCCCTGTGGAGTTTTACACGCGCACGGGACGATCAAAAGACGCGCGCATCTTTTGCTCGTCCCGTGTGTTCGCTCCCATAAGACTCAATGGTACCTACTTAGACTAAATAACCGCGGTACATATCTGCTCGGCGTCTCGACGGCGTGCAAAATGCCGCGTCTGGGCATGAAAAGTCTTTTACTTGCGCTTTAAACAAAACAGTGAATAGATAAGCAAGGTTTTGAGTGTGTACATAAAAAATATATTACTCCAAAGCCTTACAATACTAATTAAATAATCAATTAATTCGTTAATTATAATGTATTAATAATTAAAAATAAATGTGAATCCAAGCATTGATTTGAATCAATTGAGCATTGAATGATGCATGGCAATCAAGATCCAAGTCAGTGAATAGTGAAAACATCTGGGAGCAATTAGCACGTCCGTCACGTCTCATTTCTCGCAGTCGAATTTGTTGATATTTAGTATAGTACGTGATATTTACGAAATTCCACCGTGTGATGCGGGTTACATACCCATCTGCATTAGAAACTCAGAATAATTCAAATAATGAAACCTTGAAAGCCTGGATGAAACCCACAAAAGCATAAAAAGGCGGCCCCTACTTTTTTCTTCATGGCTTGACCGATTGTCTCCAAATTTTTACAGCACAGAGATAAAGAGTAAATCTGTGCCTCTAGTGCTCCAAAAAAATTTAAAAAAATGTTTTTACTCGTGTTGAGGAGGTGCCAATATGAGCATTATACGGGTCCTTTTGGCACCTCTGCCCTGAAAATACTAAACAAAAAATAACACTTTTGGCGCACTAGAGGCACAGATTTATTATTTATCTATAATCTGTGAAATTTTGAAGACAATCGGTAAAGCCGTTTAGAAAAAAGTAGGGGCCGCCTTTTTGTGCTTCATAAAACATGGATTTCATCAAGTATCGTAGACTCTTAAATTTACTTGTTGCAATGAAAATGAAGCCATTTACCAATTCCGAAAATTGTAAAAGAGTGTACTGTTTTGGCGTTTCCAAATAAACAAAAGGTAAAGACACTGAATGAACCATAACCATACCCGTAGGCAACCATTGGAGGGTACCTATTTTGTTTCTGTTCGTGCATTTTAGAGCCCAAGAATCACTTTCAAATTGTTAAATTCAAAAATATCCCCCCTGCGGGGCTAAACCCGAAGGACTGCCCCCCCCCCCCCCCCCCCCCGCACATCCACATCAAGTGTCGCAATCCCCCCCCCCCCCCCACACACACACAATGAAAAAGTAGTTCCTACGCGCCTGGAATGAACCTACATGATCACGTGAACATTATTGTACATTTTTTAAAAATGTGGCCCGCCAACAAAAGCAAATTCGTATTATTGGCCCGCAAGTCAAAAAGGTTGAGTACCACTGGTTTAGAATCATGCCCCACAGGGCATTTTTTTTATTTTTAACGTTATAGAAACTAATTTTGGACGCAAAAATGGCTGTATTATGGGTAAAAAGGTGGTTAAAATATTAATTAATTGAATACAAAATAGTGAACAATCCTAGTATAAAAAGTCACTTATTTAGTATCCATTCAATATCCATTGTACCCTACCGACGGCTGCCACCTTATCGCGGTGGTGGGGTTTGTGTTGGCCAACGATCCATTGCAGCTACGCCGGCGAGCATTTGCTCATGTGTAAGGGCTACCCATGCAGGACAGGTCAGTGGTGAGGTCCAGACAAAGAGCAGCCAGGGTTGGCCTAACCATGTCCTCCCTTGAATTTGCGGTCCCCATCGGGCCGGCCTCCCCCCTTGAGATGGTGATCCCCCTGAAATCGGGTTCCGCCGGCCCGAATCCTTACACCCCCCGGTCCGTTCCCATTCCGGCCTGGCCTTCCCACCAGTGCTGGACTCCCCCGGATCGGGCCCGATAAGTCAACCCCCTCCCAATGTCCTCCATTTAATTCAACAAAGTTTAAAGTAAAATAATTAATGTGCGCAATATAACCTCGTCGTTGACGCGCCGTTAAACCCTATTAATCTAATCTAATCTAATATCCATTGTAAACCAAAAGAGAGCTTACTACACAATAAATAAAAAGTAACCTTATGTAAAATATATCGATCAAAATAATTTCGCCTTTTTTCATTCCATTCATGATGTTCAAATACATCATGATGTTCAAATAGGTACATCATCAAAGAAACGTAATAAAATGATAGCTAATTTATTAGTTTATTTGTGGTAAATAAAGTTTTATCTTGAAAGTTTGTCAATAACACCCACTGATGCAAATTAATGTCGACAATATCGTCCTCGAGTAGAATCTCAACCCCCAAATTTAATGACAGTCAACAAGAGTCAGCTGTATACTAAAAGATAAACATTGGTGATAATATTTCCTAAATATCTCTATAACTATTGAGTCATTCAAGATCCGCCGTCACATCCGCATTCCTTAGCAATGATCAGATAAAAGTCCATGATCAGATATTAGACAATCTTGCAAGATAAAACTTTATTTACCCCAAAGAAACTAATAAATTAGCTATCAAATTATTACGTTTCTTTGATGATGTATTTGAACATCATGATATTCAAATTGTGTATTGTAACATAAAATCATCAGACGCTGCACACAAACTGCTTGGAAACACGGCGATTCATTCATCTTCATTCGTTGTTAAAATTTGAGACTATTATTTGAATTATTCATGCACTGCTATTGATTTGAAGAATCAATGTTTGTCCAATAATATTGAATGAATGCAATTGGAGTTGCGTCATACAATCTTGCAATTATTCTCTGTCTGGTCGATCGTTTATATAACTTCATGAAACAAACAAACAAACGCAACTTTATTATGGGCTATAAACCGCGACAAATCGAATTTCCAACTGTATTTGCACTTGCAGTGATACACTGTTTTCCGTAGTTTAGTCAAATATTGACCATTTTTTAAATTTAAAAGAGGTATGACATTCAAATGTATAGTCGTATAATAATATGCCGAATTCTAAATCATTTTGAGCAAAAACGCATTAAAAGAATATTTGTAACTAATGAGGTGGTTGGATATCGACCCATGTCAATTTGTTTTGACAGGTCTGATTGTTCGCCGAGACTGCAGTCAGCCGCGTGGTAGCATGGTGGGGGAAGGTTCAGTAGGGGTGGAAATTATACCTGGGGTTCAAATTGCCCTGTCGCCGACTGTAGGTTATGCGCTCGAGAGAGGAGCATTCTTTTTGCGTCATATCACGTGACTATGATCGCCAGTCACACGCGGGAACTTATCCGAGTGTTGGGCAGAGCTTTATAAGTATTTTATTTAGTGTGTTGTAATTATTATGTGTTTTTCTTTGACTTCAACATGGATATGACAAACAACGACAAACCCTCCAACCGCCCAAGCACTAAATATAGGATTCAATTTCAATACCGCATACCCAGGTCTGAACCCCACCGCACGCCACTGAATACTTGGTTCATTGTTTCTTACGGCATTAAACATATATTATATGTATAGATGGGTACGGTGTTTTTCTGGCCTATAAATTCATACTATTTATATACACGATGCGCCAAGTATTTTTTGAATAGTTTTGACTTGGCAATTTTTTTGATATCACTACTTTTCAGTGCTGAAATTTTAGATTTCTAATATTTCTTTAGTTGAAGAGACCTGGGGGCTTATTCTCTAAAAAGTTATCACGTCATAACTCCCAAGTTATGATTCATAAGGAGGTTTGTCCTATCTCTCACCATGTTAGTATTATGACTTTTTTATGATTCATAACTTATGACGTGATAACTTTTTCGAGAATAAGCCCCCTGGCTGGTATTTTAACACGGAGTGTTTTTTTTATGGGGATAACATTACAAATGAAGTATTGGGATGTTCTTAAATCTGTTTCGTTTATAAATGACGAACAATCATAGTAAGTCCCCATGTAATTTTACATAAGATCTGTACCCATTTTGGCCCAGAAGTTGTTAGTGGACGTGGCACTCTAGTACTACTCTAGAACAAACACGCAGTTATCAACGATCCAGCTCATCACCTAACGTCATAAACGTACAAAAAATTCAATTGCTCCGTCAGTTGTAGGTTTACTAAAATGGATATGATCTTACCCCCAAACGATGCGAATGCAAGATCTTGATCCTTCATGTTGTGTAACACGATTGCCAGGCCGAGCGTCATGACAGTAAGCAGTGGTTAATTTGGGGGCGGACGAGGGCGGACGCGTCCCCCCACTCTTTTTTCAGGGTGGGGTGGACGCCGTCCGCCCACTTACTTTTCATATTTATATGAAAAATAAGTCAATTTTAAGAGAATTTTCACTTTAAAGAGAATTTTTACTTATAAGAAAAATTCTCTTAAAATTGTGTACAAATCGCATAGAAAGGCACCAAATTTAGTCCTGAAATTCAAAAAATTTCCCGGGGCTATGCGCCCCGGACCCGCGTGGTGTTGGGGGGCCCTCCCCCCAAACCCCACATTGTTTTCATAAGCAAGTTTGTTTCCTGGCATCGCCGAGCGTCCGCCCACTTATTATTTTACAAATTAACCACTGACAGTAAGCACATTCAAAGTCCCAAACAGCATTAGTCGAACCTGGCCAGAGTTACTAGTTACTAGTTAGTTAGCAGTTAGTTAGTTAGTTAGTTATAGTTAGTTAGTAACTAGTTAGCAGTAACTAGTTAATTTCTGGGTATGTTTTGGGGTAACTAGTTACTTTTCATCCCCAGTAGTTAGTTACATTGTGAGTAACCAAGTTACAATTTTAGAGTAATTTGTAACTTAATTTTCATTACTTTTAAAGTTCCTTTTAGGTAAAATATTATTTGATAAATATAATAATCTGGTGGAATTTCACAGTCTTCAAACTCACTATTTATCTCTTGAGTGAAAATCCATATCTAAGCTTTATTTTATTTTACATTTATTATAGATTGTCTGTATTATACATTATATATGTGTTTATTTATATTTTTTATTTCTAGACATATAATATCAAAAAGTTGTAAAGCAACTTTAAAGCAACTTAAAAGTAACTTTCGTTTTATGGTAACTACTCAGTTACGTTCAAAATCAAGTAACTTATCATGTAACATAGTTCCTTTTTAGATCAAGTAACTTACAGAGTAACTAGTTCCATTTTACAAGTAACTTACCCAAAACTGAACCTGGACAAACACACTACTTGGAGGTTGAACATCTTTCTTGGGGATGTTAATCAACACGTCATTTGCTCCCGTAAGTTTCGCTTCCTCGTGTTGGTTGCGGTCGATCTGTAGTTGATCTCGGACACTGATCTGACTCGTGGTTGGCACAGATGTCACCTCAATGCTCTCATCCTTGCCGCTCTTCTGTGACGCTTTGGGATCCAAGTTCAGCAGCCACATGTTGAATGTTGACTGTCCGTGGACACTTTGAAGGTGAAGCTTGTGGACAGCCGACTATCTGGGTTCTTATATCACACTTGACTGTGCAAATCGCGTTGATATCTTATCATACTACGTCGTACTTGGGGGGTGATGATTCACTTAGTGTTGGTTCTATGACTTGGGCTCCGTTGTAGGTGAATGCTTTGAAAAACGATCCTTGGAATTACGCTCAATATAACGCGTTGATAAGCGAGCCTTCTTACATGCGATGTAATATGTGTGTCAAATATGTCCAACAGGAATTCCGTACCAAACGCACAGAAACACATCCATACATCTATATTGCAATATGATCTACTTAATCAAGATAAAAGTATCTGTTTTCTATTGAAATTTATTAAGAATAGCAATCTATACACTTTGGTAACTTACATAAAGCAAACCAGATCCATTTGCCGTGGAAAACATTCATTTCGATACTTCATTTCTGACAGTTATTGAAACTGTCAATAAGTGCATGTTCTTGACTGATTAGGGTGCAAACTACAAATCAAGATTCCGATGAAATTAATTTACTGATTTTGCTGGAAATCATTAGCCTTCTGCATTGGATAGTTAAGAATATTTCGTGAAAAAATTGGCCAGATCCGTTACTTCTGTTTTAATTTAAATGCAAGAAACACGGATACAAAAAAATTAAATAAGAGAGATTCGAGCCATAAGCTTTAAGTATAGTCGCTCGCTCCACTCGCTTGATAAACTATCTAAAGACCTATTTTCCTATGAAACCATGGACCGATCTTGCTAGAAATCAGTTGGTTTGGAGGTGTCTGAATTGCTGGATAGTTTATGTATTCATTTGACCTGTAGTTCGAAAAGAATACACACAAAACAGAGATTCGAGCCATGAGTTTCAAAATGAGATAAATGAAATATTTTCTATTTAGGTTGTTATCTTGCTTGGAAGATCAGAGCGAGCGCAGCCGTGACGTCACAGATCTCGTATTCATGATATTCATGAAAACGCTCTGAGTAACGCGTTGTAAGCGAATTAATATGCGTGCGAAAGTTGCTGCTCTCTAATAAACTAGGAGATAGGATCAGTGACTTTTGGATCAAGTCCGAGAAAAGAGCATTGATATTTTCATTGTCAATTCTATGGATAAAATGAAAAATATTTATTTCAAAACAAGCATAAAATGTAATAAAATGCACGTAAAATGTCATGAACTTGTGAAGTACTAGTCAGATTTGTCTGAAATACGTCAAAACACCTAAAGCGTTGGTCACACAGTGAATATGCAAAGTTTGAAGTTGATATGTTTGAATTTTGTGCTATCTTCGAAAACGAACGAAACAAAAAATCATTAACTTTTGGCTACTTTACGATTCACGAACGTCACAAATTAATTCCAGTACCATCTTTGACTTCCCTATCGAGGGCAAATTTTCAATTTTTGAAAACTTATCTGTCTATACATATACAGTAGAATGTCTGTATGTATGTCTGTCTGTATGTTCTTCATACATTTCTACAGCCTTTGACCGAACTCAACCAAATTTGGTATGGAGATTCTAACTGATCCTGCGCACTTCGTAGGGTACTTACCCCAAAAGTATCTATTTGCGCCCCCAAAAGCGCTCTTGAAATCAGTTACAAATCAGTCACCACTAAAACTTGAAACATAGTTAATGGGGGGAGGGGGGGGGGGGGGGGGGGGGGGGTGTGGCACCGACATCGCTAGTTGCGGCACTGGAGATGAGACACAGCTCATGGAGTGACACTTCCCGCAATTCACGTGCGATGTTTCGGTTGCCTATACACAAGGCACTGAAGTCGCAGATAATATCAGATCATACTTCCATCTAGTCGGGCGCTAGCTCGACGCTGCCAAGCACCGCTCTAATACAACGTGCGAGCTACTACCAGACTTATACTGCAAGCGCTTCGGGCCCGATTTCGGGGTGGCAGTACGCATGCAAGCATTTAGAAATGAAAGTTGAAAACCATGGTTATCGGGTATATTTAGCCACCTGACAACACCTAACCAAATATCAAAGTGCTGCGATCATCCCTTCGGGGTGAATTTTGGGCCTCAAACATGCAAGGATTGACTTTCATGTTAGTTAGTTAGTTAGTTAGTTAGGCACGGTCAATTTGTTTGCCCCTCCCCACAGGTTGAACGGTTTGTCCTAGAGAGTTGAAATTTGGCAGAGACATAGAGTCATATTTATAGCAGTGCCCTTTGAAAGAAAATCTGAAACATTTTGACCGGAAGTGAAGTTATTACAATTTTAAATTTTAAATATTTTAAAAGTCAAACGGGTCCATCGAGAGTTTTGAAATTTGGCAACAATAAAGACAATGTATTGCTAGACACTCCACTTCAAGAAAAATCAATAAATTTAAACCGGAAGTGGGCAAATTATCAATATTTACGTTCCGCCCTTCTTCTTTGATACACTAAACAGCGGCTCTAATTCCCATCGGACTGATAGCTCATGTTAGGAAGGCAGCTGGCTTCGACATCTGCTTAACACGTTCGATTCCCGATCCCGGAAATTTTTTTTTTCATATATTATTTTTTAATTTGTATAAGCGATGATACCTTCATGGATATATATATTCAAATGAGAGGTCCAGGGATGCTGTGAAGATCATCAATAGACCGAAACATCGCAATCGCGGCACGCCAGTTGCCATCGTGAACACTGAAGATATCAGGGAATCAGGAATTGCGCACGTCGTTTTACGCTCCACCTTTCTTCTTTGATATACTACACAGGTTTATATTTCAGTGTGGCGAATTGGCTCGGTCACATGAGGCAAGTGACTTCGATCACGGCGTTGCCGGGTTCGATCCCCGTAACAAACGTTTTATTTTTTATCTTTTTATTTACTTAAAAAATGTTTAACCTTCTTGTGTATATATTCAAAATGTTAATCCGAATACATTCAACGATTACATAGCTACTCTTTTTAATATTATACTCATTGGACTCTAGTAATGATTGTCAATGTACACGTTGTACGTAAAGTTGTGCAATAAAACAATTCGTGGTCATGCTAATCAACAGAATCTTGGTGGCTCAGTTACTAAACTAGAAACCACACAAAAAAGGTTCCATTACTGGGTGCATAAGGTTGTCACAGCTTTTAATTTATCCGAATTATTTAATTATGTAAAATTCAGTTAATTAAGTAAATAGTAAAATTCAGTGAAGGCTCCATAACTAATATTCAGAGTATTAGGTGTTTACAACTTTTCATTTGTCACACTTATTTAATTATTTAAAATAGAGTTAATTTGTCAATATGGGTGGCTCAACAAGAAACAAGAACAACACGAAACAAGAAACCACACAAAAAGGCTCCATTACGTGCATCCATTACGTGATCACAACTTTAAGTTTCTAAAATAAATTTAATTATTTTAATTATGCAAATTTGTCGATCTTGATGGTTCAGATACGAAACAAGAAACCACACAAAATGGCTCCATTACTAGGTTTATTAGGTGTTTACAACTTAGTAAAAATTATTTCATTATTTCAGATGTTGTAATCTGTCAATCTTAGAAGCTCGGTTACAATAAACAAGAAACTACACTAAATGGTCCATGATAATTAATGGAAATCTGTGGGTATGAGAGATTTAAATTTCATTTCATCATCCAACAATGCTTACGTTAAAAAGTTAGAATAATAAAACGCTTTTAAATTGTCATGATTTATTTCCAAACTGTGAGTCAAAGTCTCATCAAGTGACATTGTTTAATGGAAATAAATGAAACTGAAACTGATGTTCCTCCTAATCTGACACTAATAAAATAAACATTGGTTTTGATGCGAACGTTATATACGAAAGTGGTCTGGCTTGTTTACATCGGCAATACAATAATATTCTTCAAGTATCTAGGCAATAGCACGAAGTTGTTTCCTGGTTTGAAAATATGAAAATATTATCTTCCACAGCAACATCACAAAACAATATAATAATCACTAAATAAGATCAGTGGACTAATTAAAATGCAAGCTCGATAACTGTTTACAAGTACCTATAGAAGAAGACAACAATACTAAATGGACATCGATCGTATTTGCCATGAACAAACAAATGTAAACATTAAGTTGACCTGACAGGGAGGGGCAGAGAGGTGGAGATGCCAGGTATAGGCCGGCCCATGCTATCCGTGTACATACATAGGCGAGTAAGGCGGGTAGCGTAAATTTCATCACCCGTCATACTCCTTCCCACCAGCACTATAAACACCAGGTGGCTCAGCTAGTTAATCTTAACTAAGTTCCTTTTAATTTACATTGCCTTCCAAAAACCATCCGGATTTTATTTAAAATGTGTTGTAAACATCTGTAAGCCTGCACGCTTTACCAATTGAGTTTATACTTCGGAACTTTGACATAAAAGAGTGAACATGGGAGAATTTAAAAATGAGGAAACGCATTTGCAATCATCTTTCGTGTACCTTTCAGTTTACCTAGTGGCGACAAATACGCGTTTTACGAGATGAACGCACAAATTCCGGTTTACACCGGAACAATACACCTACAATTTACGTTATTCGCATGACTCAAAGCTGTGAACTTTTAACAAATTATAATTTGATATAACTCAAATTCAACCAAAAGAAATGGACCCTTTCGTTATACTAACTTCGGAACTATTGAAATAAAAACAGAAAACTTTAGACAAGAAGTGACGTTGTTGGCGTTAACTGTAATGATAGGTAACACTTAATGATCAGTGAAAGCTGCTATAAACTTATACCCCATATGACATGTTGTACAAAAACAAAAACTTGTAAAAAAAACTGCCAAGCACCTTCATACTTAAAACAATTGAGATCTAAAAGAAGGGCCAAGCAATAATATATTGTTTAAACATTTTCGCACTTAAAATTCGTGAAATCATTTCGCCCAGTTACTGCCGCCAAGCACAACACTAAAAACCTAATGTTGTGTCCAAATTTGAAGAATACAATCTAAGTGAACCATCATTGTAAATTTAACAAAATTATAAAAATTAAAAACGACTTCAAAATAAATTTAAAATTGAAATTAAAAAAATTAAAAATAAAGCTTGGCGCATTGAATTTGCACCGACCATATTGTAGACTTCCTCTATCTTCTTCCTACTTTCTGTCTTTCTTCGGCTCCTTTATCGTCATCTTCTTTCTTATGTTGCCTTCTTCTTGACACAATGCGCCTAGCTTTATTTTTAATTTTTTTAATTTCAATTTTAAATTTATTTTGAAGTCGTTTTTAATTTTTATAATTTTGTTAAATTTACAATGATGGTTCACTTAGATTGTATTCTTCAAATTTGGACACAACATTAGGTTTTTAGTGTTGTGCTTGGCGGCAGTAACTGGGCGAAATGATTTCACGAATTTTAAGTGCGAAAATGTTTAAACAATATATTATTGCTTGGCCCTTCTTTTAGATCTCAATTGTTTTAAGTATGAAGGTGCTTGGCAGTTTTTTTTACAATGGTATGATCCATGGAACATTGAACATGAAATCATTCAGAAAGAATACGACAATTATATTAGAATTATAACTGTTTTTATTCTCTCATACTTCAATTCAAGTAAACGAAATCGAGACAAGGTGTGAGTCTCGAAATCAGTTAGGCTACGTAAATACGCGTTTTCTGGACGCGAGCGATTTGAGCCCCGCCGTATAAACGATTTTTTTTACAACCAAAGTCAAACAGCAGTAACTTTTGTCCTACAGGAGTATTGCTTTTGAAACTTATACAAGTATTAACCCTTTGCATGTTTTTTTTTATAATTCGTGCAATTTTCAGGACGATGGGTGCAGCAGTTTCATCACAGCAGTTTATTGTTTATTGGCACCACCCGGTATTATTGTAAAAGCGCAAATCACAACCTACGTAGGTACAAATTAAATTAGTAATTTTTCAACTATAAACAGTAAAAGCGCACGTATTTTCCTAGAAAAGGAGCCTATTTATGTAGATTACATCATTCAGTCGTCGTACATATGGTAATTCAAAAATAAAATAAAAAAATAATGTTCCACTTTAAAACTCCTGGAGATATAAATTGTTTGAATATATTATCAAGCGAGCGGAGCGAGCGACTCCTCTTGAAACTTATTATTCTATCATAATAGAATAATATGAAATAATATGACACCTTCTTCATACGCTCTCTCTTCCCTTTTCGAAGAGAGAGCATCTCTCTTTCCTTTTCGAAGAGAGAGCATCTCTCTTTCCTTTTCGAAGAGAGAGAGAGAGCGCATGAAGAAGGATGGTGAAAACCCCAGAATATAATCTATTGCTTTATTAATTATTTACAGAGTTTTATGATTAAAAAGAATAATTACATACATAAATAGAAGGTACAAACCAAGGTATTTGAACTCTATTCTATCTTCTTCCTACGATGGTTACAAATTCTTCGTTTTTTTATAGGTCTTAATAATTTGTTTCGGTATTTCAATCCTAAGCCTTTAGAACGTGGTCAGGTCAGTCATTAGCACAGCTATTGATGGGAAAAGTCACACATCAGATACCTACTAACCTTCTTCCCATGGGCAAATTATTCCAATTTCCATTATTGATTCCAGACAATCTTAAAAAAAATCCTTGTGATTCGATGACTTCTGCTTTTCTAATTTCTAGCGAATATGTATCTTCTACACGGCAAAAAATGTATTGCTGCGGTAGCAATAAAAAGTGACAGCAATATTTTTCTGGATGGATTTCACCTTCTGGCTGAGGATACCGAAAAACTAAAAAGTTATGTCGTAATATTAGCAAGACATATTGCTACAGCAGCAATAGTACATTCTTTTCCGTGTACACTATAATCCCAGAAAAAACACTCCGTGTAAAAATACCAGCCAAGTCTCTTTAACTATAAAAAAAAATAGAAGAAATCTAAAAATTCAGCACTGAAAAGGAGTGATATCAAAAAAGGAGCCAAGTCAACGAATTTTCCAAATTTTAATCGTACCATTGAAATAAAAATATCAACCCCCGAGAAATACTTAAAAAAAGGACTTGGCGCATCGTTTTTTTAAAGACACTTTTCTATCCTAAAAGTATAGGAAGAACTCTACAAGTATATTTTCCTGAGTATATCACATTCATTATCGACGAATCATACTACGTTTTAATATAACTAGTACTCTTACCTACTGGCAGTTTTGGTATTTTGTCAATATTCAGAGGAAATAAACGGATAAACGAATAACGAATAAACGGAAGCGGCCTAGTCTATTCGTTATTGCCACTATTTCTAGGGTCATATTAATCAATCATACTTCTCAATATCGTGACTGAGGGAAATAGCGAAAGCGCTCATTACAAGAAGGCCGTCAATGAGATTTGTATAAGTGACTAGTGCACTGAGCCATGCTGCTCAAATAATTACTGACTAGATTTTTATCTAAAGTAATACGTTATGTAATTTATGAATTTTTTTGGTATAAAATGTTAATTAATAGCAATTAATTACACGGCGAGAAGGTTCCAAGTATAATGCTGTAGTAGGTATGTTGATGTACCCACAAAACTATAGGTACCTACCAATCACAAACACAACTGTTCTGTATTTATTGCTTGTAAGACATTGCTATGTTTCTTTGCGTACTTATATTTAAATTTAAAATATTTTACAGAATGTTCAATATTTAATTTGAAAGTTTTGTCCCAATTTTTCTAGGCATTTCTGAACTACGTAGTATGTGAGTGGCATAAGCTTAAGAATAGAAAAATGTCTTTAAAAAAACGATGCGCCAAGTCCTTTTTTTAAGTATTTCTCGGGGGTTGATATTTTTATTTCAATGGTACGATTAAAATTTGGAAAATTCGTTGACTTGGCTCCTTTTTTGATATCACTCCTTTTCAGTGCTGAATTTTTAGATTTCTTCTATTTTTTTTTTATAGTTAAAGAGACTTGGCTGGTATTTTTACACGGAGTGTTTTTTCTGGGATATCACTTCTTTTGTTAGTTTATTCATACAGCTTGTAGCACATGTCCGAGCAGGGACTAATTTCTTTAAAAAAATACGCCTCAACCGATTTGGTTACTATGAAAAGTTGCGTTTGGTATAAGATGAAAATGATTATCCAAGAAGAATAGCTTAAGTTTCGCTATAATCGATCCAGCCGTTTTCGATACATGACGTCACTTCCGGTTTTGAAATAGCGGCCGAATTCCGGTATAGGTAATAAGAAAACAATCTAGTTTTATCTAGTTGATACCTTCATGAACGACCATCTGAATTCCTAATCCCTATATTTCCGTAAAATCGGTCATGCCGTTTGTAATATATGACGTCACTTCCGGTTTCATTTAGTGGTTCCTGCCGCCATTTCCGGTACCATTAATTTATTTATTCATTTTTCACAATTGATTTTTCAAATAAATAGCAGAATGAATACGCAGGAGCTAGTTCAGTTGCAATCGGTACAGGCGTTTTAGATATATGACGTCACTTCCGGTTTCAGGAATGGCGGCCGAGAACACTGCTACCTTGAATATATAAATTGTATTGTCTATGTTACAATGTAAGTTAATTATGTACGTATTTTAAGTATAATTTGTTGAAATAAGTTAAATATTGCGTATTTATGACGTCACTTCCGGTTTAGAAAATAAGAAAATAATATTTTTTTTATTGATACTTCATAAAGATGACCATCTAAATCGAATGGCGCTAATTTCGTTCTAATCGGTCCAGACGTTTTTGAGTTATGACGTCACTTCCGGTTTAAAAATGGCGGCACAAAAAATCACAAGAGGCAAGGTATTATCAGACGCCAAAAGTGCATATGTGGTAAAAGTTTCAGGTCGATCGGTTTAGCCGTTTAGGCTGTGGCGCTGTCAACAGGGTTTCCTGATATCATCAGAATCATCATCTTCAGAATCAGAAAGTGGTGTAATTTCACTGTTTTCTCGGTCCTCTAGCGCGCAAATGGCATAACCTATTGTTCCCAAATTTGGTATATGTAGTGGGGTGGGCCATAGCTCGAAATTAAGACATTTCACAACAATGTGAGATTTTCCAATTTTAAGATCCAGTAGGCCGAAAATGCCATGTTGTTGCTTACAGTAAAAGTGTTTGGTCTGCTCCTCAGTTTATTAGGCATTTACGGTATGTTGAGTGACTGTGAGTGTATAGTACGACTTGGCTGGGTGGAGCGACCGCTCCACTAGATGTAACAGTGTAACAATAATGTACCACCTTCGTTCCTGTTTCCCAGACCTAGACATTTGCCTTCGTGTCCAGCCTGTTTACTCTAAATCTTAACATTCAACTCCCCAAGAACTGTGGCTTTCTTTGTTTGAACCTTATCTAAGTCTGACCTTTAAACGAACATACATCTTAGAACAATCTCTCAACAGCTTTTCTCTTAAGGCAAGTTTTTCAAAACTTTGATAAAACCATTAATCACAGCATTAATTAAGGTTAAAAGGTCATTAAAAGAATGTTATTGGCTGTTGCCATAGCAATACAGTCCTAATTAACTCTTTAAAACTTAGCAGAGTATTATAAGACTTGCCCTTAGTCACTTCAGCCTCGACTAGCTCATACCAAAACTGAATTTACTGCATAAAGAGCTATGCCGTTTCATACTCAATCTTTTATAATTTCATATTTCTGCTGAAATTTGTCCAAAACCATCGCCTAAAATCATAGTCCCCTGGGGCTGGATTCACAAAGAAGTATAACCATGGTATAACTTTATGACCAAAAAGCTAATATCTATATTAGCTTTTTCCATGTTTTACCTGCATATCTTTATGAATATAATTATTCAGATCGCCTTAAAATGATAAAATACCAAGTTTTAAAGGCCCCCTGTCATTAAAATAAAAGGTGCACGTCATTCTTAACCCCTTATGGACCAGAAGGGCGAAAAAGCCCTCTACCTTTATATTTTACTTTATGAGTTGGCAGCAATGAAAATCAGTTTGCCCTTGAGTCATATCGTTGATTGAAGACCAGAATAAGATGTACAACGCTTATGGCAGCATTCCTGCACTTCCTTCCTCGCCCCCGCTACCCGCCCGCAATCCCCTGGCCTAGAAGCTGGATTAGTTCGGCATCCAACCACCTATACTCCGAATGTCGCTAGTGTCACATGCGCAAGAACCACTGCGCACTCACTCTGTCCCGCCCCCTTCACTCTCATTTCTCGCCAGCTTCAGCAGGAGACGGACGTTCGAGTCGCTCCCGAGATCCCCCCACCCCACCCCGCGTCAAGCAGGAGAGATTACAAGGCGACTAGACAAAAATAGATGTGATAGACGAGACAAACCAAGATGCTATGCAAGAAGCGATAAGACCAAAAGTGCGTTTAGGCTCCGACGGATTAGACACTACAAATTACAATCCATGCTACAATCGATGTAGTTTTCAAATATAATACAATTATTCAATACAGATTGCCTAAGAAATAATTAACAAACACTCACAATTTAAAAAAAATAATGAAAACGTTTTCATTAATAAAAATTTACTATTTTTTGTAGACGATTGAGTAATAACAAATAACAATTATCTTGCTTCTTTTCATTACATGCGTTAATTTTCATGTTTATTTGCTATTTGTTTTATAGATTATCCATGGATTATTGCTCTTACCTATATAATTTGAAGTGTATCTCTGAGCATATTACAATTACGCGTATTATGCATCGTATTGTTGTGGAAATACAAGAAAATATCTAAGCAATCTAAACATGAATAATATCGCATTCCAATATCTAAAACAATTCGTACCTGATTTCACTCAAAATTCAAATCTTTAGCCTCCAGGGCCCTCATTCACGTACATGGGGTAAGCCATGATAGCTGGTGGTAAGGCGTGGTAGACCGGTAGGTGGTGGTATCGGTATTCACGAAGAAGTTATCATGTCTTACCCCGGGGTAGAGTCTACCCCTACCTCGAGGCAGGGGTAAGCCGTGGTAACCAAGTTTGAAGTTGGTGGTAACTTATTGGCGGCCATTTTTAACTTGACATGTCTGTCAAAACAACTGTTTGAAGTAATTCCTTCGCGTCGTCATCTGATCAGCTGTGTTGTGTGTTTATTGTATCTAATTTGTCTTTTACTTACGTTTTCTATGTTAGTTCATGTTTATTTAGTCATTCCACACAATATCGGATAGTATTATTGGTTCTAGTAAGTCAATCCATGGACCATATAACCTCCAAAACATTTTCTTAAACACTAGATATAAGTAATAAACTTCATATTTTTATGTTGCAGAGTTAAGTTAGCACTGAATTCACCGTAGAAAACTATTGTTGCACCAGATTTTATTGAACTAACACATTTCGTTCCGTATTTGTATAGTTTATCGTTTGGAATTGAACTGTCACTAGTTTTAATAAAGGCAAATGCACGCGCGCAGAAAATGATATTTGAATCTGATTGGTGGAATAATCCACTGCCTACTTAAAATTTACGTTCTATTTACACTATTCAAATTTCAAGTAGGCAGTGACCTACCACCAAGATACCACTGCTTCGTGAATACGAATGTGTCATTCGCTACCCCGAGGTGGTAAGCAAGTGGTAGGCTACCCCGGGGTAGGCAAGGATAAGGACAATGTACGTGAATGAGGGCCCTGGATGTTAGTTTTCCCCTGTGCAAAATTAAATGTTATCTGTTAGATTATTTAATCTAAGGCTGGCCTCTACCCAAAGACGAAATTGAAACGATCTCGCTTGCGCAGTGAATATAATTTCAAACATGCCAAATTTCAGCCTGATCAGAGTAACCATCTGAGCTGCCATGGACGGCGTCAGTATTGTATAGTATTGTTGTTGTTATAGTGGCCAGCGACCTGTGTGAGCAATTATTTCGGGGGACACATAATTTTTCTCATTTCGATATAATCTTAGTTGAAAATGTAATGTATCATGTCCAGCAGAACGATTTTTGGAATTGTAACAAAAACGAATTTCAAACTTTATAATGGACCCTTTTTGAGTTCAATAGTGTTTAGAAAAGCGTGTGAAATGTTTGCGGGTGAAAAAGGTACAAAAATACAGTTGCAAGTCTACTAGGAAAACGCTATGTATAACGCGTTGATGAGCGAGCACGGACACCCGCAACACCTCAAACCGAAAATGCGTCTATCGAAAATATCATTAAAAGCCAATAATTCTTGAAATTCGTCAGACTTGTAGGTATAAAAATCTCCAAATATTCCTAAAGTATTAGTCCCAATAGCCATGCAAAGTTTTAAGTTGATCGATTGAACCTTTATGGTGAAAATGTTCCTTGTTAAAATTCAAAAATCATAGGATATATTTAAAAAAAATATACCTGAGACCACTCATATGATAAAAGTGTGTGTACCTACACAATATCAGGACCCATATTCCTGAAATAAGTGAGAGTGAGTATGAGAAAAAAATAGTGACAAAATTGTTATCAACCAATAGAATCTAAGCCCGTTGGATTCTTATTGGTTGATAACAATTTTGTCACTATTTTTTTCTCATACTCACTCTCACTTATTTCAGGAATAGGGGTCCAGACGATCTGTTGAATGGTCATATCAGTTTCATACGTTTGAAAGTTTCTGCTCTAACTATCTTGGAATTACAAAGAGTCGAAGAAGCCGTGATCAACATTTTCGAGAAATTTGACAGATAACACGCTAAATGTCAGTAAAATGTCAATAACTTTTGGATTTAAACACAGATAAGTCTGAAAATTGTCAAAAATACAGATAATGTTGGTCCCAATGACCATGCAAAGTTTTAAGTTGATCGGTCATATGGTTCTAGTTTAAATTTCAAAAATCATATGAAAGATTTTTTTACATTTTAACCAATGGGAGGATTTGGCTGAAACTTTGTATGATTGGGTAAAATGTTAGTGGTAATGACTTGTCAAAATTTCAAATTGATAAAACAAACCAATCGAAAGATTATTTTTTAAATTTGAACCAATCACGGGATCCCGTTCAAAAACGATCCCAGGGACCGCATAGAGTACGTTAGTATGTGTACAAAATTTCAGATTGATTGCTTGAGCGGTTTGACCTGGGGTGTGACCACAAAAAAAAACATAATAAAAAAAAAAAAAACACACAGAGAAAGTGCCATAAGAGTACTGTGGTGACGCTCGCTACGCTCGCTCAATAATCTGTAACAAAACGTTGTACTCTTCAATTCAACGAAGGTAATCTTATGAAGAACATTTTAAACATTTAAAATATTTGAAATTATTTCATTGGAGTAGTAAATTGCACTTTCTGCCCAGATCAAACCGTTCAACCAATTGCCTATCGGTATGAAATTTTGCACACTCGATGTCCTAAGATTTGTCTCGTGTCTAGTTTATGATGAACAGGATTCTGTGAGATTATTAAAATTAAAACTTTAGCCGTTTGACCGATTAACTTCAAAATTTGTATGGTCATCGGGAACAACATTTTAGGTATTTTTGAAAATTTTCTTTTTACGGCGGGATCGTTTATGCTTGTCTTGAAATATTTTGAAAAATGTATGCCAAGAATTTTCAGATATTTTTCACTGCTCTTGAAGTTTTAGTTTCAAGGCTTAGTTGAGCAGAGCAGCAGTTGCACACTCATGTTAATTCTCACGCATTTAGACGGCTCGCTTATCAATGCGTTACACAGAGCGTTTTTATTAAAATTAAATTGTACCAACACAGGGAAAACCAAGACAATACCTATAATAGTTTCCTAGAGTCGCAAGGAGACTGGATACGTGGAGACGGAGATCCTCTGGATTAAAATGGAAACTGCATAGAGAAGATGAATTGAGTACGAAGCGAAGCTTCTACTATCTTGACACTCCAATTGATTTTGAAAAATATGTTACAGATCAGGTGAAGTATAGGTTCATTTTAAACGTTCAAAATGCAAGCTAAAGAATAAGAACATGTTCGCTAATTGAAAAAAGGAAAAGGAAAATGTACCTATGTATTTTAATACTGCAAAATTATTAGATTTCCCAATGGAAACTGCTAATCAGTGAGAGGTTTACTTGGAAAACGCTCTGTGTAACGCGTTGTAATGTGCGTCTTGCTGCTGCTGTACAGACTTTGGAAATAACTGTAATGGCAATTCGTTATGAAATGCATCAAGGTGAATATGCATGAATAAATATCTTGGTGAAATGATGAACAAAAAATCTAATTATGAAATATCAATAGCACTTGAATTTATTTACCGGCGATTATAGCTACGAAAACAGAAAAAAAAAATACAATTAAATTCCAATGGCCATGCAAAATTTGAACGAGATCGTATATAAACGGTTCATTTTCATTTTTCAAATCAGAAGATTTTGCTCAAAATCTAAACACGTTCCCTCTGGTATGACATATTGCTCGGTGTCCTGAAGGTCAATTCTTGAGTTTTCACGTTTTGAAAAAGTTGACATCTATTTCTTAGCCTTCAACATGTTTATGTTTTAATCAATGAAAACGTACTACATGGTTTCAAAACGTGAATCTCAAGAATTGGCCTCCTCGACAATGCAGTGAAGAAAAGAAACGCCAAAAATGTAGGTACCATTAAAGACGCTCGCTTCGCTTGTTAATTAATTACTACATATAATTAATGCAATTTGATCCACATTACAAATAGATTTTTGTCTTCATTATATTACATTAAATTTACCTGGGCTTATCTTGGACAGGAAATCTGAAGAATTGCACCGGAGGATTTGCATCGCATCGCGGCAATTCTTCCAATAAAGAATATGTATGTATTTTTTAAAACTATAATTCAAAATAACAACATATTTGTTGGTAAATCGCACTATTTTCACACTCAAAATGCAAATTTCATTCAATAATATAAAATTGAAATTTAGTGTAAATTTTGGCGGGAAAACGCCATCCCGGCGAGCGATGTCATTTATATCAACCAACAATGATGTTGCCATGGTTACAATAAAATATGACATCACTCGCCGTGATAGCGTTTTCCCGCCAGAATTTACACTGATTTTTAATTTCATAATTTATGAATGAAAATGTACACTTTTGAGATTGAAAATAGTGTGTTTTACCATGTGTTGTTATTTTGAAATATTGTATTTTAACCGCATTAAAAAACTTTTGCACATTCCCTATTGTTTGTGCAATTGTTGTGTACGATATGCAACGTCAGCATGCAAGTTACAGCAGAGTAAGCATATCTCAACACGGTTTCACCTTTCACTGAGTGACCGTCTGTGTAGTTCAGATGTTGGAGCCCTCGCCCGGTAACTGAGATGTCCTGTGTTCGAACCCCGGTCCACCCGGATATTAGACACATCTAAATCTTTTCTAAATTACCTATCTCTGTTACGATTTCTCGTTTTTTAAATATAATTCGAAAACTATTTATTCTGGCATTATTATCTTTTCACTCGAGGAAGAACATGATGCCGGATTTGGAGGAATGTAAAAGTAGTAAAGTAAAAGCTGATTATGCGCTAACTAGAGTTTAAACCATTTAAACTAGATTTAACAATTTAATTGTATAACTTTTATATTTCTACAAGGTACAATCATTGGTACGAGATAAAATAAACAAAATTGCAACAATGGGAACGTTTTCTCAAATTTGTTATTCTAACTTTTGGATTAAATTCAACTGTTTCAATCATTATCAATCATTGGCTGTGCCGCAAAATTTAATCCAACATTAATTAACTGTGGTAATACCGGCCCTAATTTGTGGATGCACGAAAATTTTATTTTCAAATTTTTTTAAATAATTTATACCTGCAAAATCATTGCAAATAGAATCGTGCCTGAAAACTTTGTCTTGGTGCCGCTCGACGGACGGGATGCAGTCAAGTTCACCTCGATAGAAGGCGGTGGAGGGGATCGAGGGGACTTTGGATGCCGCGTGGGCAGTGGAATCCACTTGGATGCAGCAAGCATCCAGATGACTGGCGTTGCGCGCGCAGAGTGCGGGTGCGAGAGAGAAGGAGTGAGAGAGTGAGTGAGAGAGACAAGCGAACTCGAGCGCTGCGTACGCTTGGATGCCGAACTAACCGTTACCCCGTCCCGCGGGGAAGGAAAAAAGCGCAGCAGATTTAACACGGGCGTTGAAC
Source organism: Leuctra nigra (assembly GCA_934045905.1). Taxonomy (NCBI): domain Eukaryota; kingdom Metazoa; phylum Arthropoda; class Insecta; order Plecoptera; family Leuctridae; genus Leuctra; species Leuctra nigra. Next base: position 31,611,991 of record OW203764.1, on the reverse strand, counting down.
ATCTTATTCTGTTCTTCAATCAACGGTCATATCCAACTAGTGTGAGTACAGCAATCTAGAAAAACACTCTCTTTGACCAATCACAGCATTTGTTATGTATTTATTCAACTTTAAAACTTGGTAATTCCAAAATGGCAGCTTGATGTGAATTGCTATTCTTATTTATTTATTTCCCAATATATTTTACGAATTGTGGTGATTTAAAAATTATAAATAGGTGAAGTAATATCTTATATGTGACTGAACTGTCATGAAATGTCTATGTGATCAAATTTGTTTGAATTATTGGCAATTTTGTGTAGAGGCCTTTTTCGCCCTTCTGGGCAACGGGGTACAAGAACATAAGTTAGGTTATGTCTGTTATAAATCTTGAAAAATCAAAATAAATTTAATTTCGATCATTCAAATGACTCCTAAGTGAACATATACGATATTTTATTAAAAAAATTTGGTTCAGCACGTTGTATTGTCACCCTAAGGCATTAACGACTGTTTGCGATAGTTAGCGCAACGCTTCCGATGATAATTCCGAACCCCAAAATGATGATACGGACGGTAATTCTTATGATGTAAATACTAAAGTAACTAGATCTTTTGAAGGAGATGGACCTGCTGATGTGGTTGACTTCCATTATGTTTCTGTACAAAGATATCCTACATGAACTACGTGGAATGACGTTTCCGCTAAAGCCGATACCGCTTATCGTACTCCACCTAGCATTATATACAATATAAAGTAGCATAATTGGCATTATAAATATATTCATAGTGTATTATGATTGACATGACATGAAATATAAAAAATTATATAAGTAATAGTCATTAATTAAAAAAATCACTAACATATAGAAAAGGTCTTAGATGCCCGGAAGGGCTTTTTTGACCTCTAGCTAAAAAATTTTTTATTGTTGTCGGATTTTTTTCAAATATTTTTTTTATTTTTTGTTGGGTGTTATATACTATAGAAAACATATTTCAGATTTTTTTTCATGCAAAATAAATATTTGGTCCATAAGGGGTTAAAAGTCCAACGCCGAAAACGGGAAGTCTCTACGAGCTCTAGTTTGAAAGTTATTCCCATATAACCCATAGGCGGCTGATTCCGTGTCGTCACCGCTACGGTAGGCGTGGTTTCTCTATAGTCGAGCTGCAAAGAGCCATTTAACGAAACATTTCGGGGTTTGGTGATAAAATCGTATATTTTAGATATGTTGTAGAGAAAATATAACCATTTGCTGTGACCCCAGGAGGTGTTTCATATCTACCCCCGTTAGGGGGTGGCAAGGGTTCAAAGTTTGAGGGATGGTTTCATATAATTATTAATTTCAAAGAACTGTACTAATAAAACATACCACTTGACGTACGATAAATTGTAACAAGGTCCAAATAATATATAAAAAATTTAATATGGAACAAAACTTGTAAGGGGTGGTAAAATTTCACCCTTTTCTTAATATTTACTATTTTTCACAATTACAGGGCGATTTTAAGTTTTGAGCATTCAATCGATAGATAAATTTACATAGATTCTTGTTACGATATTCGTTTTATATCTAGAGTGACCTATCACCGTGAAGGGGTCGTAAAGGTGTTAGGGGATGAATTAATTTAAATGTTAATTACAATGAATTGAGAAAATATGAGTTACTACCTACTTTATTGCAACGAAATCCAAAGTAAGTTCAATATAAAATGTAGAATTCACAAACATTAAAATGGTGGATGGTGAGGGAGGGGAGGGGTGTAAATTCCACCCCTACCTCATAAATTATCTATATTTCCCATTTATGCATCAATTTCAAGTTTTGATAATTTAACTGCTAGATAAAATTAATAGATTTATGTTATGACATTTGTTTTGTATTTGAAGTGACCTGTACTTTAACTTTAACCTAGCTACCCCCGTTGGGGGTGGCAAGGATTAAAAGTTGAGGGAGACGTGTGCGGGAAGATTTCATTTAAATACTAATTAGCAGTACAAATATTGATGCCACTGGGCATGCCATAAAATGTAGCGAGGCCCATATGTAGAAGATGATAATATGAGTCAGGGGTTGAAATCCTCCAACTCCCCCCCCCCCCCCCCCCCTACAAATCGTGTTCATTATTAAATTATATTTTTTACCAATTGTTTTGGACCTTGTTACAATTTAAATTAGAGCCTTTGCAGTTAATCAGAATTATTTTTAATTGAAATCATCCCCTAACATTAAACCCTTATCACCATCTGACGAGCATAGGTCACTCTAAATTTAAAACACATATCGTATCACTAATCCGTGTAATTTTATTTATCGATTGAATTTTTAAATAATAAATTAAACTGTGAATTATAACAAATATTTAAGGCAAAGGGTGAAATTTAACCACCCCCTTACAATTATTGGTCAACATTACATTTATTACATATTATTTGAACATTTTTACAATTTATCGCATTTTATGTGGTATCTTATATTTGTACAATTCGTGGGAATTAATATTGATATGAAATCTTCCCCGAAATTTGAACCCTTGCCACCCCCTAACGGGGGTAGATATGAAATTAATCCTCTTGTCAAATCAAATAGTATTTTTTCCTCTACAACATATCCAAAATCTACGTTTTTATCACCAAAAACCCGAATTATTTCGTTATACGGTTCTAGCAGCTCTACTATAGAAAAACCACGCCTACCGTAGCGGTGACGTGTTCCCCCTACCTCCACTTTCAAGAATTGAGCGCGCTGTAACTTCCGATTGGAATATCGCATAGCATTCTGGTTTTCGGCGCTGTATTCGTACAAACGGTGGCTCTTATGTGATTACATTACCTCAAACATGATCTAGAATGGCATTTTAATGACAGGGGGCCTTTAACATGGTAATAGCATGGTAAAAGATATATTGGTAGTTGTAATGCTATACCGGCATATGCCGGTATAGGGCTTAAAACCTTTTGTTAATCCAGCCCCTGGTTCAACGCATCATTTTAATACAATAATACTTCCCACTGATATGATTTAGTTCAATAATGAAAGAGTAAACTTCAAAGAAGATGAACATTTTCATGAGAATTGTTTTTTACTAGGAAAACGCTCGGTGTAACGCGTTGATAAGCGAGCACCGGTGTGCAGCACACATCTAACCATGATCTAACCGAAATGCCGTAAATAATCCACAAATAATCACTTGCAGGATCACATAATAGTTCAAATTTTCTTCAGAAACTGGGAAGATTGACACAAAACCTTGCATTCAATATAAATCCAAGAGAAACAAAAGACTTTCCCGTCACTCCCAGGATCACAGAAATGTAACATTTTTCTACAGAAATAAATACTTTTAAGACATCATCGCCAAACAGCAAGAATAATCACTGGCAGAATATCAAAATTGTTTAACAACTCCTGTCAATGTCAAAATAATTGTGAAAACATAATGTCACTGCCCAACTGACAGAAATGCAGTAATCATGGTCCACAGGTATTTTATGAACATTTCGCAGAAGATTTCGTTGCTACGATACAAAAATCATGTTTCCGATCCAACCAATGGAGCGATCTTGCTGAAAATCATTTTGACCACAACCAGAAAAGTAATATAAGTTTTGTGAAAAAATTGGCCTGATCCCTTACTTCTTTTGGCAGGAGACGCCAGATGCACAAATAAAAATAAATAAATAATTAAAAAAAAAACAGAGATTCGAGCCATAAGTTTCAAGTGGAGACGCTCGCTCCGTTCGCTTAATTATTTCACTATTTACTTTTCACAATCACACAACTTCCAAAAAATGAACATCATTATCAATCTTTTAAATATAAATACAATGTTAGTATTAGAAATGAGTCGTGGATTGCATTCCTGTATTAAAAACCGTTAAAAAATATAACTACACCTTGATATGCCAGTATTAAATACACCGTCAGTATTGTTATTCTTAAGTAATAGTTCTAGTGTACCAATAATGATACAAGGTCGTATTGTAACCCACCAATTATATGGTCCTCATCCGGTTGGACCAGCAGACCAGAAGCATGCAGTCGGAAGCTGTGGATCTCATCATTAACCCGTGGCAAGTCCGTACTGCCCATTCTTTACCTAAATATCAGCACAGTTAATATATTACATAGTCAGAGTATAACGCTTCAGAAATCACCACGGCCACGCAGGTAGTCTATTTAGTATATTACTTTAGATTAAGAAGCATTGAGATTAGGTTTAAACAGTTAATCAGGTATAATACACGAATAAACCATACCGCGACACAGAGGTAGTAACTAAAATAAAGAATTTTACTATATTAACTACTAAAATAGTACAATCACTATACTTAACATAACAGAACCGATATAGATACCCACAAATATGTAATACAACAACTAACATACAACATATAACATATCTACAACTCATGAAGCACAATTACTAAACAATATAGAATACAACAACTACTACTGTAATACAATCACTACTTATTACTTCAAAGATCATATGCGCATGCTTTACAGTCACGAGCACATAGGGTACTTCAGAGATCTGATGCAGCGACAATTATCATCATGAAGCACAACACTTAACAACATAGAATACAACAACTACTACTGTAATACAATCACTACTTATTACTGCAGAGATCAGGCACCTGCTTTACAGTCACGAGCACATGGGTACTTCATAGATCTGATGCAGCGACATTAATCATCATGAAGCACAACACTTAACAATATAGAATACAACAACTACTACTGTAATACAATCACTACTTATTACTTCAGAGATCAGGCACATGCTTTACAGTCACGAGCACATAGGGTACTTCAGAGATCTGATGCAGCGACATTTATCATCATGAAGCACAACACTTAACAACATAGAATACAACAACTACTACTGTAATACAATCACTACTTATTACTTCAGAGATCAGGCACCTGCTTTACAGTCACGAGCACATGGGTACTTCATAGATCTGATGCAGCGACATTAATCATCATGAAGCACAACACTTAACAATATAGAATACAACAACTACTACTATAATAAAATCACTACTTATTACTTCAGAGATCATATGCGCATACTTTACAGTCACGAGCACATAGGGTACTTCAGAGATCTGATGCAGCGACATTTATCATCATGAAGCACAACACTTAACAACATAGAATACAACAACTACTACTGTAATACAATCACTACTTATTACTTCAGAGATCAGGCACCTGCTTTACAGTCACGAGCACATGGAGTACTTCAGAGATCTGATGCAGCGACATTTATCATCATGAAGGACAATTACTAAACAATATAGAATACAACAACTACTACTATAATAAAATCACTACTTATTACTTCAGAGATCATATGCGCATGCTTTACAGTCACGAGCACATAGGGTACTTCAGAGATCTGATGCAGCGACATTTATCATCATGAAGCACAACACTTAACAACATAGAATACAACAACTACTACTGTAATACAATCACTACTTATTACTTCAGAGATCAGGCACCTGCTTTACAGTCACGAGCACATGGGGTACTTCAGAGATCTGATGCAGCGACATTAATCATCATGAAGCACAACACTTAACAACATAGAATACAACAACTACTACTGTAATACAATCACTACTTATTACTTCAGAGATCAGGCACCTGCTTTACAGTCACGAGCACATGGGGTACTTCAGAGATCTGATGCAGCGACATTAATCATCATGAAGGACAATTACTAAACAATATAGAATACAACAACTACTACTATAATAAAATCACTACTTATTACTTCAGAGATCATATGCGCATGCTTTACAGTCACGAGCACATAGGGTACTTCAGAGATCTGATGCAGCGACATTTATCATCATGAAGCACAACACTTAACAACATAGAATACAACAACTACTACTGTAATACAATCACTACTTATTACTTCAGAGATCAGGCACCTGCTTTACAGTCACGAGCACATGGGGTACTTCAGAGATCTGATGCAGCGACATTAATCATCATGAAGCACAACACTTAACAACATAGAATACAACAACTACTACTGTAATACAATCACTACTTATTACTTCAGAGATCAGGCACCTGCTTTACAGTCACGAGCACATGGGGTACTTCAGAGATCTGATGCAGCGACATTAATCATCATGAAGGACAATTACTAAACAATATAGAATACAACAACTACTACTATAATAAAATCACTACTTATTACTTCAGAGATCAGGCACCTGCTTTACAGTCACGAGCACATGGGTACTTCAGAGATCTGATGCAGCGACATTAATCATCATGAAGCACAACACTTAACAACATAGAATACAACAACTACTACTGTAATACAATCACTACTTATTACTTCAGAGATCAGGCACCTGCTTTACAGTCACGAGCACATGGGGTACTTCAGAGATCTGATGCAGCGACATTAATCATCATGAAGCACAACACTTAACAACATAGAATACAACAACTACTACTGTAATACAATCACTACTTATTACTTCAGAGATCAGGCACCTGCTTTACAGTCACGAGCACATGGGGTACTTCAGAGATCTGATGCAGCGACATTAATCATCATGAAGGACAATTACTAAACAATATAGAATACAACAACTACTACTATAATAAAATCACTACTTATTACTTCAGAGATCATATGCGCATGCTTTACAGTCACGAGCACATAGGGTACTTCAGAGATCTGATGCAGCGACATTTATCATCATGAAGCACAACACTTAACAACATAGAATACAACAACTACTACTGTAATACAATCACTACTTATTACTTCAGAGATCAGGCACCTGCTTTACAGTCACGAGCACATGGGGTACTTCAGAGATCTGATGCAGCGACATTAATCATCATGAAGCACAACACTTAACAACATAGAATACAACAACTACTACTGTAATACAATCACTACTTATTACTTCAGAGATCAGGCACCTGCTTTACAGTCACGAGCACATGGGGTACTTCAGAGATCTGATGCAGCGACATTAATCATCATGAAGGACAATTACTAAACAATATAGAATACAACAACTACTACTATAATAAAATCACTACTTATTACTTCAGAGATCAGGCACCTGCTTTACAGTCACGAGCACATGGGTACTTCAGAGATCTGATGCAGCGACATTAATCATCATGAAGCACAACACTTAACAATATAGAATACAACAACTACTACTGTAATACAATCACTACTTATTACTTCAGAGATCAGGCACCTGCTTTACAGTCACGAGCACATGGGGTACTTCATAGATCTGATGCAGCGACATTAATCATCATGAAGGACAATTACTAAACAATATAGAATACAACAACTACTACTGTAATACAATCACTACTTATTACTTCAGAGATCATATGCGCATGCTTTACAGTCACGAGCACATAGGGTACTTCAGAGATCTGATGCAGCGACATTTATCATCATGAAGCACAACACTTAACAACATAGAATACAACAACTACTACTGTAATACAATCACAACTTATTACTTCAGAGATCAGGCACCTGCTTTACAGTCACGAGCACATGGGGTACTTCAGAGATCTGATGCAGCGACATTAATCATCATGAAGCACAACACTTAACAACATAGAATTCAACAACTACTACTGTAATACAATCACTACTTATTACTTCAGAGATCAGGCACCTGCTTTACAGTCACGAGCACATGGGGTACTTCAGAGATCTGATGCAGCGACATTAATCATCATGAAGGACAATAACTAAACAATATAGAATACAACAACTACTACTATAATAAAATCACTACTTATTACTTCAGAGATCATATGCGCATGCTTTACAGTCACGAGCACATAGGGTACTTCAGAGATCTGATGCAGCGACATTTATCATCATGAAGCACAACACTTAACAACATAGAATACAACAACTACTACTGTAATACAATCACTACTTATTACTTCAGAGATCAGGCACCTGCTTTACAGTCACGAGCACATGGGGTACTTCAGAGATCTGATGCAGCGACATTAATCATCCTGAAGCACAACACTTAACAACATAGAATACAACAACTACTACTGTAATACAATCACTACTTATTACTTCAGAGATCAGGCACCTGCTTTACAGTCACGAGCACATGGGGTACTTCAGAGATCTGATGCAGCGACATTAATCATCATGAAGGACAATTACTAAACAATATAGAATACAACAACTACTACTATAATAAAATCACTACTTATTACTTCAGAGATCATATGCGCATGCTTTACAGTCACGAGCACATAGGGTACTTCAGAGATCTGATGCAGCGACATTTATCATCATGAAGCACAACACTTAACAACATAGAATACAACAACTACTACTGTAATACAATCACTACTTATTACTTCAGAGATCAGGCACCTGCTTTACAGTCACGAGCACATGGGGTACTTCAGAGATCTGATGCAGCGACATTAATCATCATGAAGCACAACACTTAACAACATAGAATACAACAACTACTACTGTAATACAATCACTACTTATTACTTCAGAGATCAGGCACCTGCTTTACAGTCACGAGCACATGGGGTACTTCAGAGATCTGATGCAGCGACATTAATCATCATGAAGGACAATTACTAAACAATATAGAATACAACAACTACTACTATAATAAAATCACTACTTATTACTTCAGAGATCAGGCACCTGCTTTACAGTCACGAGCACATGGGTACTTCAGAGATCTGATGCAGCGACATTAATCATCATGAAGCACAACACTTAACAATATAGAATACAACAACTACTACTGTAATACAATCACTACTTATTACTTCAGAGATCAGGCACCTGCTTTACAGTCACGAGCACATGGGGTACTTCATAGATCTGATGCAGCGACATTAATCATCATGAAGGACAATTACTAAACAATATAGAATACAACAACTACTACTGTAATACAATCACTACTTATTACTTCAGAGATCATATGCGCATGCTTTACAGTCACGAGCACATAGGGTACTTCAGAGATCTGATGCAGCGACATTTATCATCATGAAGCACAACACTTAACAACATAGAATACAACAACTACTACTGTAATACAATCACAACTTATTACTTCAGAGATCAGGCACCTGCTTTACAGTCACGAGCACATGGGGTACTTCAGAGATCTGATGCAGCGACATTAATCATCATGAAGCACAACACTTAACAACATAGAATACAACAACTACTACTGTAATACAATCACTACTTATTACTTCAGAGATCAGGCACCTGCTTTACAGTCACGAGCACATGGGGTACTTCAGAGATCTGATGCAGCGACATTAATCATCATGAAGGACAATAACTAAACAATATAGAATACAACAACTACTACTATAATAAAATCACTACTTATTACTTCAGAGATCATATGCGCATGCTTTACAGTCACGAGCACATAGGGTACTTCAGAGATCTGATGCAGCGACATTTATCATCATGAAGCACAACACTTAACAACATAGAATACAACAACTACTACTGTAATACAATCACTACTTATTACTTCAGAGATCAGGCACCTGCTTTACAGTCACGAGCACATGGGTACTTCAGAGATCTGATGCAGCGACATTAATCATCATGAAGCACAACACTTAACAACATAGAATACAACAACTACTACTGTAATACAATCACTACTTATTACTTCAGAGATCAGGCACCTGCTTTACAGTCACGAGCACATGGGTACTTCATAGATCTGATGCAGCGACATTAATCATCATGAAGCACAACACTTAACAATATAGAATACAACAACTACTACTATAATAAAATCACTACTTATTACTTCAGAGATCATATGCGCATGCTTTACAGTCACGAGCACATAGGGTACTTCAGAGATCTGATGCAGCGACATTTATCATCATGAAGCACAACACTTAACAACATAGAATACAACAACTACTACTGTAATACAATCACTACTTATTACTTCAGAGATCAGGCACCTGCTTTACAGTCACGAGCACATGGGTACTTCATAGATCTGATGCAGCGACATTAATCATCATGAAGCACAACACTTAACAATATAGAATACAACAACTACTACTATAATAAAATCACTACTTATTACTTCAGAAATCATATGCGCATGCTTTACAGTCACGAGCACATAGGGTACTTCAGAGATCTGATGCAGCGACATTTATCATCATGAAGCACAACACTTAACAACAACGAATACAACAACTACTACTGTAATACAATCACTACTTATTACTTCAGAGATCAGGCACCTGCTTTACAGTCACGAGCACATGGGGTACTTCAGAGATCTGATGCAGCGACATTAATCATCATGAAGGACAATTACTAAACAATATAGAATACAACAACTACTACTATAATAAAATCACTACTTATTACTTCAGAGATCATATGCGCATGCTTTACAGTCACGAGCACATAGGGTACTTCAGAGATCTGATGCAGCGACATTTATCATCATGAAGCACAACACTTAACAACATAGAATACAACAACTACTACTGTAATACAATCACTACTTATTACTTCAGAGATCAGGCACCTGCTTTACAGTCACGAGCACATGGGGTACTTCAGAGATCTGATGCAGGGACATTAATCATCATGAAGCACAACACTTAACAACATAGAATACAACAACTACTACTGTAATACAATCACTACTTATTACTTCAGAGATCAGGCACCTGCTTTACAGTCACGAGCACATGGGTACTTCAGAGATCTGATGCAGCGACATTAATCATCATGAAGCACAACACTTAACAATATAGAATACAACAACTACTACTGTAATACAAGCACTACTTATTACTTCAGAGATCAGGCACCTGCTTTACAGTCACGATCACATGGGTACTTCAGAGATCTGATGCAGCGATCATCATTTATCATCATGAAGCACAATTACTAAACAATATAGAATACAACAACTAACACTATAATAAAATCACTACTTATTACATTGGAGATCAGATAGATAATATACATAAATATAGAATACAGCAAGTAACATACAACACACAACATACAACTCAAGAAGCACAATTACAGAAAAATTATCCTGTATTATTCTAGGTATACTTATGTGCTGGTATAGGTAACCCGCTTATCCCTAGGGATCTGCAGCTTCCTGGTACAGCTCCTGGTCTTTGGGTCTGGAGATGCGATACCTGTTGACAACGGAAGGAAAATTGTTGAAGTCAGCAGAATATTATATTAGAAGTGACGGTTAATAAGTATTGGCATCAAACTATGAACAATACTGACGGGTAACTATAATATTGGCATAGAAAGTGGTATGTGTAATAGGTATATCCCACACTTGTCCTCTATAGACCTAGTTAGTTGTAAAACAAACAGAAAATATCTCTGCTATATTCGCTAAGTATCAAATTACGCCTAATTCGTGTAGAAAAAGACGAAGATTTAAACTTGATTGTAGTGAACAGATGGTGATTGTGCTGGGCTTGTTTCCTGATTTGTTTATGCTTCTCTTCTTGCGCAGAGATGTCCTGCAGTCAGATTCAAAACAAGTTTCATTTTAGTTAAAATAATAATAATATTATAACAGAGATTTGTCATAATCATAGTTAAACTATACCATAGTGTCTTAGATGACTTTCTACAATTTTTAATTATCAACAACTTCTGTCACAAGGTTCACAATGTGCTTTATGAATCTCTTTAGTTTGTTTCTATGATACAAGGCGGATAGTGCAGAACAAGTTGTTGCTTTGTTACCCTAATCATGTTGTCGGCTTACGGAACAGCCATCAATTGTTGCAAAAATAAGCACAGTTATTAAAAACCCATCCAATAATAAATCATTCGTATACCTACGTACACTATTTCAGTGTTGAAATTGCAATGAAAGTATTATAAACGTGAAGTATGTATTATACTAGGAAAACGCTCAGTGTAACGCGTTGGTGAGCGAGCACGGGGACGTGCAAATTCTCGAACAGGAAATGCGTACACAATCACAGAAAACATATACATCCATATTGAATTGAAATATGATCACACAATCAATACAACATATTATGCTTTTCATTGAAACTTGAAAATAACATCTAAGCATCCTGGTAAATATAGCAAATCAGATGCAATTCAACTGGCACTGGAAAACATTCATTTTGATACTTCATTACTGACAGATATGAAAAATGTTAATAAGTTCATACGTTCTTAACTGATTGGGATGAAATTTTGTAAAATAAGAGACAATGTTGGTCTTAATAATCATGCAAAATATGAGTTTGATCTGAAATATCGAAGACCGTTTTCATTTTTCAGCCTATCAGGAGATATTTATTTAAATTTTAACCAATGAATGGATTTCAAAAAAATTATGGTCTTCAAACAGAGAAGGTTGTCTCTACATGTGTGCAAAATTTCAGCTCGATCAAAGAAAAACTCTGACCTGTATAGCCAAAATATGAGTTTGATCAGAATTATCGAAGACCGTTTTCATTTTTCAGCCTATCGGGAGATATTTATTTAAATTTTAACCAATGAATGGATTTTAAAAAAATTTGGGGCCTGCAAACAGAAAAGGTTGGTTATACATGTGTGCAAAATTTCAGATCGATAGGTGAAACGGTGCGACCTGTGTATCGTCTATTAACAGACAAAAACAAAAACAAAAAAAAATACAAAAAAAAAAAAAAAAAAAAAAAAAAAAAACAGAGGTCCGTGCCAAAAGAGCCAAAAGGAGACGCTCGCTTCGCTCGCTCAACCATGATTATACATAATTGAAATATTGATGCGAAATAGGGAAAATATAACAACTCATCCGTATTACAAAAGTTAAATGTAGAGAAACCTTGGAGAAACGGCCCACATCTCATTATTTTAGATTCCAGCTCCTGATTGGTTGAATAATCACCAAACTCTCAGATTGAATTGAACAGAATGGTCAATAATAACGGGCTGGGTCTATTGCCACATACTTCTGACGGGACACATACTTAAAACTAGGTGGGAATAGAACCCACATATTGCCACATACATTTGAGAGTAGATGTGTCGTCACTACACCACCTCTGAAACTATTTGTGACGTCATTAAAATTAGGGGGCCATTATACTGGCGTTCTATTAACACCTACTTTTGAAAGATTTTAATCAAACATGGGGGTCAACAGGGGGTAGGCCCCAGGGAAAGGGGTATGCCCCAGGGAAAGGGGTAGGCTACTTGCCCCCACCCCCCCTGGATTTCCAAAAAGATCGAAAAAGGAAAGGAAAATACGCCAATAAAATATGTTATTTGTTTTGTTTGCTTTAATTCGAGTAAACGTGAATACTTTGCCTCGCCTATAATATTTTGGGCTAATTTCAGACTGTGCGTATGTTCATAATTCTAAAAAATTGCTCAAGTACGAAGAAAAATCTGTTTTATGCTTTATGTTCCTAGTCTTTAATACAGAGCATGTAGAAAACGCACAAAAGATTGCTTGGAATTGAGTTAAAATGAACCAAAAATGTTCCTGGGATGTGCGCCCTAGCCCGGGGGGGGGGGGGTCTGCCCTCAGCCCCCCCCCCCCCCCCCCCCCCCCCCATGTACTTTAATATCTTGCCCTCCCCCTCCTCCCTTTTACAGAAAATCTGCGGACGCCCATGTAATCAAATGATTGTTACTCACTCTACAAGTTTTGAAAGTTAAATTTGGAGAGTGCCTAAATTTATTTACTAGAGATATGCATCAATGCAATCCTGAGCAAGGACAACACAGCAATAAACCACTTTGTCAACTTCATTGGGTTGGGGGGCAGGGCATGTGCCCCCTATGTCCTGCCACTAGCAACAGTATGTGTTGTGACTCATCACACTTTAGGAAAGTATGTGGCAATGGAGCTGGGCTCTATTGGCACCTAGTTATAAAGTATGTGTCCCGTCAAAGACTGGTGCGAATAGACGTTGCTATAATAATATATGTGATGATTTTATTGATTGTCTATGAACAGAGAAGACAAAATTCCGTGAAAAATGAAAACAGTAAAAAATGACGGAATGACCGTCACATTCGAAGTAGTACATTTTCGGCATGAATACAACAATATTTGAGTTATTTCAATTATTCCATGCAAACTAGACGTTATTTTAAATGTTTTCGCGATGATGCTTTCATCTTCCAACTGGCGAGCACCAATTGGCATATGGGATGTCAAAAATAAGACATTTTAGCCGGAATTTCATCTTGGGGACAGGAACAAGTCTCAGGTATTCAAGTCATTCAAATAGGGGGGCTGGAGAAGGGATGGGATTGGGGATGGGAAATCAAACATTGCTGTATACATGCCGTAAGGTACTAATACGAATGTGACGTTGAAAATGGAGTTACGTCTATAGTTAATTATGGCGGGCATTTTTCACGGATTTTGGATAGCAAAAAAAGGTTCTCCACATTTCTGTTATAACTAATTCGATCGGAATAGAGTTTTGTTTGCGAATGATGGATCCGGAGAGTCGTTATACAACTCTTAATATTGTTTCTGAAATTGAATAACCGGCATTTTAGGGACCGTGTTTAGTTCAAGACCACATCGTTCACTTATCGGGAGTACCAGCTGTGTGGCGTCCGATCACTCATTCATCTAGGAATAATCCGCATAGTATTCTTAGTTTAGGGGAGTGGAATCATTTCACTGCCTTGTTTTAGGATGCGTTTACTCTAACTTGCTCTAACCAAGTGTAACCAGCAGAGTTTGAGAAAGATTCAAATATCTTCTGGTAGTTAAAACAATAATAGATACAATTTAGATACATACTACCTTCACACAACGAGTAACTGCACGATGTATTTGTAATGTATTTGTAGTGGATATTAATTGATTTGTTTGCTTTCATAACATGTCGCTTCATTACCTTCTTCTGTGGTGAATACACATCTTTTAATTGTTGAAGAAAACATGACAACTAGGAAGACCTGCTGTGTATTGGTGATTGTTAACTGAAACTCTACAAGTTGTTATTTTAATCTCAAGGTTTAATCTAAGGTTTGTAAATAAGTAATTGTTAACTTATTTACAAACCTTGAGTTTAATCAGTTGAACTATTTTTTCTCAAATAGTAATGCATTTAATTTTAAACAAATTAGTTGAATCTTTGTACACAATCTTAGCAGAAATAACAACAATGATCTGACAAATGGTATTCTCAAGTCTTGCCAATGGATTGTTAACCTAAAAACCAAAGTAACTGTCGAGAAAGCGTTGAGTTATACTTACTGTTCACAAACACCTGTTTGTGTGACACACTGTTGCCAAATATCAACCACATGTTGATTCACCCTGGATCCTCTCTTCTTCTCTCTTCTACACAGTTCTTCATTTTTTATCGCTTTTCCGGAATATAATTTTGCGATAATTACACCTTGTTTTCAGTTAATAATTACATTCGATGATTTTTTACGAATTATGTTACGTTGAAGGATATTGTCCTACTGCCGCCTCAACCACTTGTACTTCATTGATGACGTAACTGACATCATTTCAGGTCGTTAGCCCCCTGCGCCCTCTAATGATATGATGCACAATCATGGAAATGTATTCGGTAAACCATCCACCCCCTTTTCATTTATTTCCGTTAGTTTAGGCCCCTCACCCTCGACCGGTATCATTGGAAAAGTTGTTAGAATGTGGTGGTGGGTGAGGATGGTTTACCGAATATATTTCCATGACTGTACCAGCATGTAGAGGGAGGTCACCCCACTAACCCCCAATCAACCTAGTCACTCTGGTCCACCGGCAGCAACTGGGCCATACATGAACACCCATCCCAGTCCTAGCTGCACTCAATGCTGCTAAAAAACCTCGGTGATCTTACGAGAACCGTGGCATCCAATACACCTGCAGTTGGGTTTTTTCTAGGCAGCGTGCGTTCATACCCCTAGCGCCACTAGTGGAAGAAATCGGCATCGTGGCAGGGAAAATTCTTAATTTGTTTTATCTCGTGACCTAGCATTTGATCAAATGTCAAAAAATATTCCATAGCTTGAGGAAGGCGGAAAATTAATATTTTCATTATATTCAATGAAATCATTTACACCTCATTACAATTTTCTTATCGAAATAGCTTGTAATACACATTTCAATTTTAAGAGCTGATTACGTAATGTTTGCTAAAAGCATAACAAATACAGAACCTTCTGCCAATGCTGCAGATTTCTTTCAGTCAGTATGCATTTTAGAGCCCCAGAATCACTTTAAAATTGTTGAAATTCTAAAGACACCCAGCGCCCTGCGGGTCTAAAACTGGGGGCTTCGTCCCCCCCCCCTCCAACTCCAGACAGACCCCCCCCCCCTCCTGGTATCGCAATCCCCCCGCCACAATGATGAAACTAGTTCCTACGCGCCTGTAGTACGTTGTATAGCTGTACTGATCACAGTGGTGAATGTAGTAAATGATGAGGTACTTGTATTCCTGCTGTTCGCTGCTCGTTGGTCTGGATCATGTTTAAAGATCTCGCAGCTCCTCTCATCTTCAGTCTCGTTCCAGGATTATTCTTGCGTTCAAATCACACTCAAAGTTTCAACAATATTCAGTAGCTATTCATTTTGCATGGAACAACACAATGTGTTTTCATCTTGTAACATTTCAGAAACAGTTGTTTAATATTGGAATCAAATTCACAATCAACAAATGTTAGTGTAATGTTATCTTTAGATGTCTGGCCATTCAAAATAAAATATCTTCTGAAGTCAATTTTATAATCTGGAGAAAAAAATCCCGAAGGGAACTAAATGATTTGAAATAGCAATGTGGTTGTCTGGATACTAAGACATGTAATAATTGGGATAAGCACACTGTTGTAGTTGTATTCTTGGGGGTTTTATTAGGAAAAAACACAACATTATTGATGTATTGTTGTAGTTCTCATTATTAAATTGATTGATATCAACAGGTAGTTCTAGTCGCTTGGTCTCATAATTTCTTCATATCAATGTGCTTTCTCGTAACTTGGACTTGGAGAACAAATTTAACAAAAACAAAAATCTGAGACGTATTTGTGGTTCTTAAGATATATATTTTTAATTTCTGCTCTAGTGTCCTTATGTCAACCATTATATTTTTTTGTCTGGGGCTTAACGTCGCACTGTTCTGCAGCGAGGCTAATGGCGACGGATGAATGATTATGATGATGATTGGGAGATGATGGTAAAGAGTAGGTAAGGATGGAAGGTGGGAAGGAGGCGTTCGTGGCCTATTAGTAGGGTACCTTCCCAGCATTTGCCTGACGACTGAGGGAATACCACGAAAAAAAACAGTCAGGAAGGACGGTCGCGGGAATCGAACCCGGGCGTCCAGAATACAAGTTCAGAGCGTTACCACTCAGCCAACCTGTTCCGTGTCAACAATTATTGAATTGCAGTGTGTGTTAATAAATATAGTATTTCCTTTTATCATCCACCTATTATAATTTCGCAAGCTAAGCGAGCATCAAATACAATCATTCTGACTCGCATCTCTATTCTTAAGGTTCAATTGACCAGGTGTATTTGTCGAGTAATTGAGCGTGTAACTGATTCTTCAATATTGTCATGTGTACACTTTGTCGGCCACTTTTGATTATGAAACATCTGAACATGTGTTGACGTCTTAGGGGGGAGGAGATCTACATTGGTCAATTGTTCCAGAGTGTTTATGTTAAGTTGCAATGAAAATCAGAAATGATGTAGGTATTTATCTTTGATTGAATGGGTCGTGCTCGATTGGCGATGTTCCGCGTGTCGGTGCTCGCTCATCAACGCGTTACACAGAACGTTTTCATAGTTTTACTTCCATTACACATACAGTCCATTCAATATTACTTGAATGTATATTTGTTGTTCGATTTCATGGGAAGGACAGTTCCAGGTGCTTTATAAGTTACTCAATATGGGAATTATCAAATACAAGTTGTTTCGTTAAGATTTCACTGCTACGTATCAGGGGACATATTGCGTTTAGATTGACAGCTGCATTCGCTGTTATTCTCATCTTAATAAACCACGGAGACTGGTTCAGGTACATTGTTGACTAAATAGTCTCTAGAACAATTGATTAGAATCATGTGGTTCTTAAACTTGCGTCAAGGCATTGTTGAGCTGGCAATGTTAATACTCGACACATGCACTGCGAAGGTACCGGGTTCAATTCCCGTCATTCACGACGGAGGATTGTGCGTAGTTTTCTCTCAGTCGAGAGGCAAAGGATGGGAAGGTTCCCTACTAGTAGGCCATGATCGCCTCCTTCCTACTGGCCATACAAGACACTGACTGGTAGTTGCATTGCAAAACTTTTTTGGAGACGAAATGTACGGACGAAATTATTTGAAATCTAATCATAGATAAGACACACAGTCTTAGGGTTTTTACGTGGTAGGTATACAGATTTAATTTTTTGGTTTGCTAGGTACGGAGTAAGTAATATTTAATAAGTTTTTGGTATAAATAAGCTATTTTTTCTCACTGGGTGCCGTATAATATTTAATTTTTAAAATGTGCCAATTGTACCAACCCTAAGTGTATCCTTGAACAATACGCTTGTAACATTTGAGATCAATTGGTTTAAGTGTTTGGTCTACGTCTCCAATCATATCCGAAATTGTTCTTTCTACTAATATACAATCAGACTGATCATGTGAACATCCTATCAAAGTTAAACCCTCTTATGAAATACTTTATCTCTCTCAATTTGCTCCAACGGTCGAGCACCTTGAAATGAGTTAAGAGGGGGAAAACTAATAGCTTTTTTATAGTTTAGAAAACTGATGACTATTTAACAAGGCATGAAGCAAA
The DNA here is from genome assembly GCA_934045905.1 of Leuctra nigra. NCBI lineage: Eukaryota > Metazoa > Arthropoda > Insecta > Plecoptera > Leuctridae > Leuctra > Leuctra nigra. The sequence continues at coordinate 31,593,153 of OW203764.1, read as the reverse complement.
AGTAGAGAAACAGATAATAAAATTCATTTGGACTGATCTAGTGAACATTAGCTTTACCTAATAATATCGCCAAATGTTGGTGCTACGATGGTGCTGAGTTCAAGGTCGGTGCTACAAGTAGCACGGTTCTAAGTAGCACCGTGATATCAAAATGAGCCATATTAGGTAAGGGCAGTAGGCGAGTAGTAAATGATGAGGTACTTGTATTGCTCCTGTTTGCTGCTCGTTGGGCTGGATCATGTTTAAGCAACTGCCTGACATCTTCTACGCTTGTTCCTGATGCGAACGTATCGAAGATATCAGTGGAAGATCTCGCAGCTCCTCTCATCTTCAGTCTCATCTCAGGATTATTCTTGTGTTCAAATCACACTCAAAATTGTCACTAATTTTAATCATTCTATTCATTTTGCATGGAACAATTCAATTTTAAATAACTGTTTGTGTATTGTTTCGTTTGATGGATAGGTAGTTATTTTGTTGACTATTCAAAATAAAATACCTACTAAAAATACATTAATGAACTAAAGAGAAATTGAAACTGAGAGTACTGCAAGTTTTGAAATTCTGTTGTCTTGGATTCTAAGCTGATAATTGGAAAAAATCAGCGCTGTTGATGAATTGTTGCAGATTTCATTATCAAATGTATCACGCTGGTATTTTCTGTGTTGTCTGTCATTAGTGCCAAGATTCTAATGGAATCTTGCCAGCCATTCCAGCCACTTCGGAGGCGCACACACACTTACATAGCTTTGGAGTTAACATTTCTATAAGCTGAGGCAAACATGTCTTTAAAAAAGCATTTTCGACCTACTGGATCTTAAAAATTGAAATCTCACATTGTTACAACAATGTGTGATTTTCCACAAGTACAAGTGCAATGCAAATACCATAGTCCACCTAAGACCCACGCCACCATTGCAAGTTTACCAACAATACATCATCATCCCACCCTGCATTATAGACTAGTAGAATGTACTAGAAGATATACATCTTCTTTCTTATCATTTCAATTTTTGGCACCCGGTATTATTGTAAATGCTCAAATCACTACCTACAAATAAAATTAGTAAATTTTCACCTGGGGCTGGATTCACGAAAAGTATTATTTGCTAATACGTATTATCTTTTGATTTAATACCAAAAACACCATGTTAAATGAAAGATAATACCAAAGATAGTACGTATTAGGAGATACTACTTTTTCGTGAATCTTGCCCCTGGTGGTTACGCTCTATCTATTAGAGTTGTTGCTATGAAAATATATTGCGACATAAAGTTATGGCCCCACATTACAATAATTGTTCCAACAAACAACGACGAAACCGTGGATGAGAAAAGACAACTACTTATAATAGTCCTCATCCAGCCACTCTCCTGTAGTCTTATTATGTAGATTTTAGTGTGACGTGAGTTAAATAAACTTAATTAATTAATACATCAATTGGAAATGTAAGAGGGTGACATAACATGTAATGAAATTCACAAAATGTTTTGAGAAATTCAAAGAAATGTGAACGACACACTAGAACACGAAATGTTACAAGGTGGTTGTTGATTTGCTCGAAAGAAAAACTATGAAAAGTTCGATGATCAAGATTGTAAAAAATGGCTCCTCCTGAGCAGTAGTTAATTACATTCTCAAAGAAAAAAGGGTTGGTATAACTTTGTGTTTTCTTGGAGAAAAACTGAGTTCAAACTGAGTTCAAAACCAGAATATCTGAACAAGAGTGTTGGATGAGCAAGCAAGGTTCTGATGATGATGTCATATATCTTTCCACTCTTCTCGGTTCATGGATAGCTTAGGTTACATGAATAAACCATTTTCTTATGTACATTTCCTTCAACATTTTTTAGTTGTTGTTGAAGATGTTGTTTGATGTACGATAATAATATGATAATTTCAATAACGTTATTGTAACGTATCACCACACATTTTCATTTAGTAATTTAGTATTTCAAACTGCATTAACTCTCAAGATATTCTATTTGTAGCAAAAATAAAACAATTTTCTGGTTATCTATATAGGTCTGTAGGTTAAAACGAGGAAACAACACCATGTGCGTACGTACGTCAACTTATCAACATGCATGAGTGATGATCACAACGAAAATACATCCAATGCCAAATAATCCACGCGCTTCAGTTATAGCTCCGCCATTCATCTTACATGGCCTTAGAGAGTAAAGATAATGACATGTTTAGTACTCTGATATGATGCTCCAATAAGAAGTGATAACACGGCAGATCTTGACGGCATCGCGATGGTAAATGACCTTGAGCGATGATTATCTTCTGATAAGATTCCACCTTGCTGCTAGATCAACAACAATGAGATGTATAATGATGGTCAAGGGTAGGCATTTGAAGGGCGCGCCTTGAACTCGCAATGTTATGATAATTGACGTCACAGAAAGTGACAGTCATCGGGCGCGACTGATGATTATTGATGAGGTAAGGATGGAAGATGCGCAGTACCTTCCCATCATTTCAGCCCATCGACAGCGAACCACGATAAATTGCGGGAAATGAGTTAGGGCCAGTGATGATTCAATTGGCATACCCAAGGAGGGTCAAAGCCCCCCCTTGGTCCTATATCAGTGCTCGCCCTTGGAGAGTTTTAAAATTAAGGTAAATTATAAATATTCCCATTTGTTCCTTCCATCAAAGTTTTATGGAAAATTCCCGAAATGTCGATGTTTTTTATTGATCATGTTTTGTTTTTTAGAAATGTAAATCCAACCCAGAAATTCAAAATTTCCCGGGACTATGCGCCCCGCCCCGAACCCGCATAAGGCTAGTAGACATTCAACAGTCCCTTCATTATTTTTATGTGTATTTTGTGAGTGTGGAAGTGTTTGTCTGTTTTTTTTTTAAATTCTCAGAGTCATGCTATATACCTATTACCGTTTTGCATAATCTATTGTGCCCCCATAAAATTTAGTATGATGCCCCCTCTCCTCTTGTGAAAATGTCTGAAATCATCTTAACCCTCCGGAGTTTGACTGAACGTTCTTGCTCCTTACGTATTAACTAACTAATACATCTTTGCTAATACGTATTAACTATTAATTTCATGAAACCAAGACCACATTTTTACTGTCAACCAGTAAATTTCAATCATATTTTTGGTTTTCTTTTAACCATAAAGCGCCCAACTAATATGAAATCTGTTTCGAGTAAATCGCCAAAACATGTTTCAATCTCTTCTTTGCCAAAGTCCCTACTTAAACACAAGTTTTATCTTACTAAATGCGGACGGCATTCTTAAGCTAGCACAATAGATAAAGAATAATTATCTGGAAATTCAAATGATACCTCCATACAATTACCATAATGTCAGTGCGGTGCTTGATGGTATACGGCAGAAGATTTCTATTCTAAATTGATTCATCATTGAGATTAAATGACCCACTTGTTACGCAAAACCACTCGACATGTAAGAAATAAACACAAAATATTTTATTACATTATCAATCTTCAAATCCACTTACAATCAGGTCAAAGTCAATGAAATCTATGAAAATACAAGGTTGATTGTTGAAGATAACGTAATGAACGCTTTAAGAATACTACTAATTATCATGTTTTCATTGCTGACTTGCGAAAAGCGATGCAGTGAAAAGTGCCAATGAACAACATGGAAGATTTCGAATGTATGAAATTATTGTTGTTGTTTATACTGAGTTATTTTGTCGAGTTACTGCGCATTTACTCTGGCTGAAGTAAACACATTCGATTGTACGGAGAAATTGTACTGCTTTTCACTGAAAGAACGATGTTTACTAATAACTGGCATTAGGAAATAATGGCTTAATAATGTAATAAATAAACAAGGAAAATAACAGCGTCCAATCATAGAATTGTCGATTTATGATTAAGATCATTGTGATAAAGGCCATGGTATTGATGAAGTTAAAATATTAAATATTTTGTTTGTGGGAGTCTTTTGCTCAATGTCGTCACACACACTGGCGACATTGGATATTTTCGACGCCACTAAAAAATCAGACGCATTTACAAATAGTGTTGGGAAACCACAAAAGATAGAAAGATATGAAATTTGGATGCGCCTGTGTTTATTTTTAAAATTATACTGAATTTTGCGTTTAAATATGACTGATTATTTCACGCGCTGATTCTTCTGGAACAACTCTTCTGGCGTCTATCGAAGTATAAAATAACGTGCAAAATCTTGCTCAATGTTCTCAACTAAAATTTTGGATGGAATTTTGATTTTAAATTTATTTTTTTAAGTTGTGTTTTAAATTAATTAAAAACAATTATTTTGTTTTTAAATACATTTTGAAGAATTTTTATTATCGCTTTCAATTTTTATAATTATGTTAAAGTTTACAATAATGGTTCACATAGATTTTTTTCTTCAAATTTGGGCACAGCGTTAGGTTTATAGTGTTGTGCTTGGTGGCAGTTGAATACATAGCTATTGACTACGGGCGATGATTTCAGGAATTTTAAGTGTGTAAAAGTTTAAACAATATAATATTATTGCTCAACCCTTCTTTTAGATCTCAATCCTTTTAAGTGGGAAGGTGCTTGGCAGTCTTTTTACAAGTTTTTGTTTTTGTACAACATATTCTCAACTAAAATTTTGGATGGAAAAGTCGGCTGATTTGTATAATCGCTTTTATAAAAAGATAAAAAATACCATTGGGTGCAGTAACTTGGCAACATCGCACTTTCAATTCTAGTCACGTGGTCACTTGAATCCGCCTAATCACACACGCGCCTTGAAAATCACTTTGTTGTCGTTTAAAAAAGTTCAACACAAAATTATCTCGAACATTAATGAGAAACGCTTCAAGCCGCCGATAACTGACGAAAAAATCACAAGTATTAAAGACAATTAGTTCGTTTCCCAATGATTACAATTTATGTCAAACCTATTCTTGACTATGATCAAGGAGTACATTTTTATTTCTGTTGCAATTGAAACAATGGCACAGCGAATCTGTGCGTGAGTCATGATTATGCAGACGAGATTACTCGGTTACAAGAGCGGCTGTACTTTGATATGAGTATTGAATCATTTCACTTCCCACGTGCACCGCTAACATAGCAACCTTTAGACGGACCGCTGGGGAGAAAACAATGGCAGGGAAAAGTCCACCTGAAAGACAACACCGATGACCAAATGTACAGTTCATTAATATTGACTTTTATACCTAAAACATTTCTATTGAATTCTGATTGTAAATAAAATATTTAATCTTTATCAAAGCAATTTTACAGCTGTATCAACCTCAAACAATATCGCATTCGCATGTAATGATTTTATTTTGTCCTGTAACCTAAAGGATGGAAAGGGTTTTAAAAATTAGATAAATCATCTAAGCTACTACAGGCTTGTATCTAACTCCACTGCCTTTTGCGTTCTTTTGGTCACATCTTAGGTAAAATACATCCACATAAAAAACACTCCGTGTAAAAATACCAGCCAAGTCTCTACAACTAAAAAAAATTATGAAATCTAAAAAATTCTGCATTGAAAAGTAGTGATATCAAAAAATGGTCCAAGTCAAAACTTTATTTGAAAATCAAAAAATACTTGGCGCATCGTGTATACATAGTTTAGAAGTATAGACCAGATAGAAAATATACATTAAATATACATAATACATGTAGTATACCTATTATGCCCTAAAAAAACCATGCGCCAAGTATTTTTTGATTTTCAAATAAAGTTTTGACTTGGACCATTTTTTGATATCACTACTTTTCAATGCAGAATTTTTTAGATTTCATAATTTTTTTTAGTTGTAGAGACTTGGCTGGTATTTTTACACGGAGTGTTTTTTATGTGGATATCACTCCTTTTTTTAGTTTATTCTTAGAACTTGTGACGTCACTTGAACAATTACTAAATCCATTAAAAATAGTCGCCATTGACAATTTGGTTAACTAATGAAAATCTGCGTATGGTACTATATATTTGCTTTAAATGATCTTTCATGAAGAATAGCAAAGGTTTCATTCCTATCAGTTAACCGAGTTCCGAGATATGGCAACACTTCGGTTTTCAAAATGGCTGCTGAACTTACTGCACTGCCACAAAGAATGTATATCTATAAATGATGTGTATCATTTTAAGTTTTCTGAATATGTATTCATTATATAGGAGGGGATTATAATAATTTTTAAATTTGAATGATGTAATTTCCGGTCTTATAAATAGGAAATTTCTAGTGTGACTGTTCCCATTTCATAGAGATGACCTTCCGAATCGTTTGGCGGTAGTTTCATACCGATCAGTCAACCAATTTTCAAGATATGACGTTACTTCCGGTTTCAAAATGGCTGCTGAAATCACTGACCCCTTGAATTATAATTTAAACATGATTACATTTTATTATAAGCTGACTCAAATAGTATATTTATTGTATCAAAATGTAAATTTGTGAGATTTTAAAAATGTGTGACGTCATTTCCGGTTTCGGTATGGGAAACTGCAAATATTATTGATGATAATACATAAAGTTGACCGTCTAAATTGTTTAGCGCTGGTTTCGTTCAAATCTATTTAGCCGTTATTGACATATGATGTCACTTCCGGTTTCAAAATGGCGGCTTCCGGTTGGTTTTATAATAAGTCAAATGAGATATCAAAAGTACATACGTTACATAAATAACAAAATAATCGGATCAAATTTGTTGCCGAAATGCCAATCGATGTATTTCAAATTTCATGACGTCATTTCCAGTTTCGTTAACATAAATTTTAGTCTGTTGCTATTGATAATCCATATAGTTTACCGTCTGAATCGTTTGGCGCAAATTTCGTTCCGATCGGTATAGCCGTTGTCGAGATATGACGTCACTTCCGGTTTAAAAATGGCGGCACAAAAAATTAATGGGGTGAAGGTTAAATCAGACGCCAAAAGTGCACACGTGGTAAAAATGTGAGATCAATCGGTTCAGCCGTTTAGGCTGTGGCCATGTTACCGGATTTGAATTCCAGGAGACTACTACTACTACTACTGAGATTATTATTATTATGAAAACCGCCCTAAAACACTGTTTTCACGGCCCTCTAGCGCGCAAAGGGCGTAACCTATTGTTCCCAAATTTGGTATATGTTGTAGGGTGGGCCATAGCTCGAAATGAAGATATATCGCAACAATGTGAGATTTTCCAATTTTAAGATCCAGTAGGCCGAAAATGCCACTTTGATGCTTACAGTAAAAGTGGGTTTGCTCCAGCCTTTATATGAGAGTGTGCGCGCGCCGTACGACTTGGCTGGCGTGGAGCGACCGCTCCACTAGATTCTTAATTTGATGAATGTGCACCAACAAAATTAGTGTGTTGGTTTCGTTCACTAAATAAAAATGTACCGGGTGGCGGCGCAAAAAAAGCGCACAATTATGGCGAGATATCGCTGTGACGAAACTACTGCGCATATCAGGCTGAAAATTAAAAATCATATAAATAACATACTACGGTGCGATGTGTGCTATTTTCAAAAACATTACTATTGTAGGAAAAAAGTTACAGCTGTTCAAATTTGGTTGTCAAAAAAAATGATTATACGGAGCTCAAATAGCGCGCGTCTAGAAAACTTCCAATGGCCGGGACGCTGTTTCTTCAAAACTACGTACGATCAAGCTGAAAATTTCAAATTTTATTGAAAATATATTTAGATCAGTTGTGTAAAAATTTCAATCAGAATAATATGTAGATCATTTCTAAACTTAATTCATTTCTAGATCATTTCTAAACTTTCTAAAAGGTAGTAGCTTTATATGTCATTGACTTTTATTAACGTTGTAAAAGTGAAAAATGTTATCTTATTCTGTTTTCAAGCTCAAATTCAAGATTCCATAACTTTCTTTCCATATATTGATATTGATTGACATTTCAATCGTCACCACAATACTCTTATAGCTTTTTCCCTTTTTTTCGTGTTTACTGCCCAGGTCAAACCGTTTAACCAATCAATCTGAAATTTTGCGCACGTACTTATGTAATCCATGAGGTCTCTGGGATCGTTTTGAACATGATCCTGTGATTGGTTGATAAATGAAAATGGCATGTTAACATGGGCGTCCGCAGGATTTCTGCCAGGTGGGGGCAAGTCAAGGAAAAACAATATTTTACTGGTTAAGGGTGGTGTGGTGGCGCGCCCCCCACCCTGCCCCGGTGGGCGTTTTTTGGTTTGTGGACACTTTGAAATCGATTTTGAGACGCTATGAGATGTATTTTGTTGAAATTTCAATATTTTTTAAATATTGCACTTTGGGGTTGGTGGGAGACATGTTTCAAAGGGCATATTTTGTTTTGTTTTACACTAATGAAATCAATTTTCTTTAGTTTTTTTCGTTACAAAATGAAACTATACGTAAAACCCCAGAAAATGTTTATGTTTTCCTGACATCCGGGGGGGGGGGGGGGGGGGGGGGGGGGGGCAAGCGCCCCCCCCACCCTTGCCTCATCCTGTGGACGCCCATGGGCATGTAGCTCACACCGAATTGACCTATCAAATGGTCTTCGCTAAATCTGATCAAACTCATATTTTGCATGGTCATTAAGAGTAAGACCAACATTGTCTCTTATTTTATAAATTTTCTGCCCAATCAGTCAAGAACGTATGCACTTATTGACAGTTTTAACTGTCACAAATGAAGTATCGAAATGAATGTTTTTTTCTACTGCAACCGAATCTAATTTGCTTTATGTACCAGAGTGAATAGATTGCTATTTTTTCGTTTCAATAGAAAACAGAGACTTTCATGTTGATTGATTGGATCATATTTGATATTTCAATACAATATGAATGTAAGTATATGTTTCTGTGCGTTTGGTATTGCGATTTGCGGAATTCCTGTTGGAGAATTTGCACGTACCAGTGCTCGCTCATCAACGCGTTACACTGAGTGTTTTCCTAGTATCAATGTCGATCATTCTTATCAATGGTTTTTGACAATGTTTTCTAGAACCACCTATGCTGTGGATTTTGGTAACACGTTTTTAAAAGACAAGTTAGTCGTTTTTGACAATTATCTACGATTTTTGCGTTCGTAAAATTACTATCCCCATAAAAAACACTCCGTGTAAAAATACCAGCCAAGTCTCTTCAACTACAAAAAAATAGAAGAAATCTAAAAATTCAGCACTGAAAAGTAGTGATATCAAAAAATGGGCCAAGTCAAAACTTCATTTTAAAAATAAAAATATACTTGGCGCATCGTGTAGGTATATAAACAGTAAAGAATATGCCGAAAATCAAATGCACCTAATTATATAGTATACCTATAATGCCCTTAAAAACGATGCGCCAAGTATATTTTTATTTTTAAAATGAAGTTTTGACTTGGCCCATTTTTTGATATCACTACTTTTCAGTGCTGAATTTTTAGATTTCTTCTATTTTTTTGTAGTTGAAGAGACTTGGCTGGTATTTTTACACGGAGTGTTTTTTATGGGGATATCACTAGTTTTTTTAGTTTATTTACACAACTTTTAACACATATCGGAGCAACAATGACTAATTCCTTTAAAAAAATAGGCCATTTTCGAATTGGTTACTACGAAAAAATGTGTTTGGTGCTAAATATAAGCTTATTTTGATATTCCATGAAGAATTGCGAAAGCATTGTTCCGATAGGTCCAGCCGTTTTCGAGATATGGCATCACTTCCGGTTTTCATTATGGCGGCTGAAATTACAGCCACCTAGAATTTATTTCTATAAATGTTATGTATCATTATAAGCTTTCTGAATTTGTAGTTATTGTAGTAAGAGGTGATTCAAGTCTGATTCTTCATTTTTATGACGTCATTTCGCGTTTCGGTAATAGTAAATGTATATTTTGACTATTGATATTCCATAAAGATGACCGTCTAAATCATTTGGCGATAGTTTTATTCCGATCGGTGTAGTCGTTTTCGAGATATGACGTCACTTCCGGTTTCAAAATGGCGCCTTCCGGTTGGTTTTATAAAAAGGCACCTTAGACGCCAAAAGTGCACATGTGGTAAAAATTTCAAGTCGATCGGTTAAGCCGTTTAGGCTGTGGCGGTGACAGCGGTGTTTCGTGATATCATCATCAGATGGAGATAGGTTTTAAAAGGGGTGTAATTTCACTGTTTTCACGGCCCTCTAGCCCACAAATGGCATTACCTATTGTTCCTAAATCTAGTATCTAGTGGAGCGGTCGCTCCACGCCAGCCAAGTCGTACGGCGCGCGCACACTCTCATATAAAGGCTGGAGCAAACCCACTTTTACTGTAAGCATCAAAGTGGCATTTTCGGCCTACTGGATCTGAAAATTGGGGAATCTCACATTGTTGGAAAATATCTCAATTTCGAGCTATGGCCCACCCTACAACATATACCAAATTAGGGAACAATAGGTTACACCCTTTGCGAGCTAGAGGGCCGTGAAAACCGTGTTTTAGGGCGGTTTTCATAATAATAATAATAATAATCTCAGTAGTAGTCTCCTGGAATTCAAATCCGGTAACAAGGCCACAGCCTAAACGGCTGAACCGATTGATCTCACATTTTTACCACGTGTGCACTTTTGGCGTCTGATTTAACCTTCACCCCATGAATTTTTTGTGCCGCCATTTTGAAACCGGAAGTGACGTCATATCTCGTAAACAGCTAGACCGATCGGAACGAAATTTGCGCCAAACGATTCAGACGGTCAACTATATGGATTATCAGTAGCAAAAAATAAACATTATGTTAATGAAACCGGAAATGACGTCATAAAATTTGAAATACATCGATTGGCATTTCGGCAACAAAGATTGATCCGATTATTTTGATATTTTTAAAACGTATGTACTTTTGATATCTCATTTGACTTATTATGAAACCAACCGGAAGCCGCCATTTTGAAACCGGAAGTGACATCATATCTCAATAACGGCTAAATAGATTTGAACGAAAACAGCGCTAAACAATTTAGACGGTCAACTTTATGTATTATCATTGATAATATTTGCAGTTTCCCATACCGAAACCGGAAATGACGTCACACATTTTAAAAATCTCACAAATTTACTTTTTGATACAATAAATATACTATTTGAGACAGCTTATAATAAAATTTTATCATGTTTAAATTATAATTCAAGGGGTCAGTGATTTCAGCAGCCATTTTGAAACCGGAAGTAACGTCATATCTTGAAAATTGGTTGACTGATCGGTATGAAACTACCGCCAAACGATTCGGAAGGTCATCTCTATGGAATAGGAAGAGTCAAACTAGAATTTTCCTATTTATGATACCGGAAATGACGTCATTCAAATTTAAAAATTATTTAAATCCCCTCCTTTATAATAAATACATATTCAGAAAGCTTAAAATGATACACATCATTTATAGATATACATTCTTTGTGGCAGTGCAGTAAGTTCAGCAGCCATTTTGAAAACCGAAGTGTTGCCATATCTCGGAACTCGGTTGACTGATAGGAATGAAACCTTTGCTATTCTTCATGTAAGATCATTTAAAGCAAATATATAGTACCATACGCAGATTTTCATTAGTTAACCAAATTGTCGATGGCGACTTTTTTTAAAGGATTTAGTAATTGTTCAATCGATATGACGTCAAAAGTTAACTAAAAAAAGGAGTGAGATCCCCATAAAAAACACTTCGTGTAAAAAAACAGCTAAGTCTCTTCAACTAAAAAAAAATTATGAAATCTAAAAAATTCTGCACTGAAAAGTAGTGATATCAAAAAATGGGCCAAGTCAAAACTTTATTTGAAAATCAAAAAATACTTGGCGCATCGTTTTTTTAGGGCATTATAGGTATACTTATGTATTATGTATATTTGATGTATATTTCTATCTGGTCTATACTTCTTAACTATTTATATAGTATACGATGCGCCAAGTATTTTTTGATTTTCAAATAAAGTTTTGACTTGGCCCATTTTTTGATATCACTACTTTTCAGTGCAGAATTTTTTAGATTTCATAATTTTTTTTTAGTTGAAGAGACTTGGCTGTTTTTTTACACGAAGTGTTTTTTATGGGGTATGTTGTCAGGTGAGCCATAGCTCGAAATTAAGTTATTTCGCAACAATGTGAGATTTTTCAATTTTGAGATCCAGTAGGCCGAAAATGCCATGTTGTTGCTTACAGTAAAAGTAGTTGGTCTGCTCCTCAGTTTATAATTATATAGGCATTTACGGTATGTTGAGTGAGTGTGAGTGTACAGTACGACTTGGCTGGGTGGAGCGACCGCTCCACTAGATCTCTTCGTTTTTGGCAAGGTGCTTACTTTTGTTTACACGTTTCGAGAGCAATTGATTGATATACTTATACAAAAATATTTTTTCTTAAAATTACAAGTTCAAAAACGTTTTCCTACATTTCAGCTATATTTAAGTATAAATGACTCGTTTAATGTCCTGTAGTTTGCAACTTCATTCCAACAATGAGTTTTCAATTTTATGTCATCAGAGGATGAACAAAACTTTAACATGGGAGGTATAGGAAAATAATATCGAATTTGGTTTATAACTTTTAAAATAGCACACGTGGGTATTGTTTTCAATTTTTTTCCTGTTAGTATGTTCATATTATGTCTACCAATTAGACAAAATTTCGTTACATCTATCGACACAAAAAATAAGATCTTCATTATAGCCGAAAAAATGACAAGATTTTCTTTTTCCGCCATAAGATAACATGGTGGAGACAAATCAATTAATCTCATAAACATGGACACGATAAGTGTTTAATTTTTTCAGGGAGGGTGTTTTGCATGATTATCAATAAGTCACCAAAATTCCAAGTAAATCGGAAACATTGATGCTATGGTGGTTCTACCTTAGAATCCTATTGGCTGTGAAATTTGTGCGAACTGGATCATTGGCTAACTAAATTTAAAGTTAGTCCTACTAGGCCTAATAAGTATCTACAACAGGGATCGGCAACCTTTTTTGGTGAAGGAGCCAATTTTCCTATAATTAATAAATTATATTATAATGGGAGCCGCAGTAGAGGCAATCAAATATAAAACACCGAAAAGAATCATTTGAATTAATAGTTTATTTTGATATAATTTGACGAAGCCCCGTTGTTGCCCCGCAGGGCGATTTTTCAGAATTTCAACAAATTAAAGGTGAAGGGACTCTAAAATGAACGAACTGAATCAAATACCAATCCAATTGTTGCCCCGCAGGGCTTTTTTTAGAGTTGCAATAATTTAAAAGTGATTCTGGGACTCCAAAATGTACAATGAATAGGGCGTTTATTTCGAGTTTTAAAAATGGTCGATTCCAGGTCTTTATTTAAATTATAAAGAGCCATTCAAGAACCATCAAGGAGCCGCGGGTTGCCGACCCCTGACCTACATCGATCATCTGGGAGGATTCTTCTCGCCAAGATTGATCACGCCGCCCGCATCAAGAGCATCAAGCCATACGGACAAGATCATTGGACGCTTGACAAAGCCGGTCGAACGCATCGGCGAAACATTGCGGACTCTTTTTATTTTTATTTCTTGACAATACCAGTGTTTCTGTTCAAATATTTGTATTTTACTAAGTTGTTTCCTGGTATATTATCTTCTTCTTTGTGTTTATTAATCATTGGACGCATTGGAAGCCCCCGAACTCCCTGTTTTCAACTGTTATTTTTAAAAATACATATTAGTAATGTCCGCCCCCCCCCCCCACCCCCCCGAAATTTCATCCTGGATATGCCCTTGTCCGGGACGCACAGCCCCGGAATATTTTTGTATTTCAGCCATGAATTTGGTGTATTTCTACGTGATTTTAACACTTTTCTTGACATATAAATGTATAAGAACGTAGGGAGGGGAATTAAATCGAAGAGCGGGGAGGAGGATCCCCCCCCCTCTTCCTACGCGCCTGGATGGTCAACAGGAGCCTCATTCACGCACCGGTGTTAGCTCAGACGTAAGGCCATAAGATTAAGAAATAACATTGACTGCCCCCGATAAAACCTCTAAAAACGAATCTGAATCTAATGAAGAAAGAGGTGCAAATTTACATTTCATACAGACTACAGGCATAGGGCGACTGTTACGGCTTAGACTAGACAATATTTCACTTGATTATAATCAAAGTAGAAACAAAAGTTAATATTAAAAAAATGAGAAATCCATGCAAATTTTAATTTTCCAAATGATGTAATTAGCATAAAAATAAGTAAATGGCCCGATTGCAGGGCGGGGGGGGGGGGGGGGGGGGGTGCTACTTAATAATAGCACCAATAAAATAGTCGCAAAGTCTACCTTTGTTATGGATATAACAACAAAGGTTCAACATAACTCGTTGATATTCCCGTCACGATATGATAATCGCCGATAGCGCAGCTGTCTGTAGAAATGTAATTGTTTAAACGTCGTGTTATCACACTGTAGGAGGAGTTTGACCACACCACGCATTACACAACCAATCACACCATTCAACAGCCACAGAAAAAAACACTCCGCTATCAGGCAAAGTCGCACGAGTTTGAAACTCGCCAGTGACCTTCTCTTCAGCAGAACTGTGTGTTGTCTTGGAGGACCTTGTTTCACGATGCATCTCTCCTTCTCTGGCTGCGGGTTCCTGGGCATCTACCATGTGGGCGTCGCGTGCGGCTTCAAGGAGTACGCGCCGCACATGTTGCTGGAGAAGATCGCTGGAGCGTCGGCGGGAGCTATGGCGGCTGCCTGCATCCTCTGCGACCTGCCGCTAGGTGAGCACTTCTGACTGTCACTGTACCATGTGCCATGTTCCTGCCTGCATCCTCTGCGACCTGCCGCTAGGTGAGCACTTCTGACTGTCACTGTACCATGTCCCATGTTCCTGCCTGCATCCTCTGCGACCTGCCGCTAGGTGAGCACTTCTGACTGTCACTGTACCATGTGCCATGTTCCTGCCTGCATCCTCTGCGACCTGCCGCTAGGTGAGCACTTCTGACAGTCACTGTACCATGTGCCATGTTCCTGCCTGCATCCTCTGCGACCTGCCGCTAGGTGAGCACTTCTGACAGTCACTGTACCATGTGCCATGTTCCTGCCCGCATTCTCTGCGACCTGCCGCTAGGTGAGCACTTCTGACTGTCACTGTACCATGTACCATGTACCTGCCTGCATCCTCTGCGACCTGCCGCTAGGTGAGCACTTCTGACAGTCACTGTACCATGTGCCATGTTCCTGCCCGCATTCTCTGCGACCTGCCGCTAGGTGAGCACTTCTGACTGTCACTGTACCATGTGCCATGTTCCTGCCTGCATCCTCTGCGACCTGCCGCTAGGTGAGTAGCTTCTGACACTCACTGTACCATGTGCCATGTTCCTGCCTGCATCCTCTGCGACCTGCCGCTAGGTGAGCACTTCTGACACTCACCGTACCATGTGCCATGTTCCTGCCCGCATTCTCTGCGACCTGCCGCTAGGTGAGCACTTCTGACTGTCACTGTACCATGTGCCATGTTCCTGCCTGCATCCTCTGCGACCTGCCGCTAGGTGAGCAACTTCTGACAGTCACTGTACCATGTGCCATGTTCCTGCCTGCATCCTCTGCGACCTGCCGCTAGGTGAGCACTTCTGACAGTCACTGTACCATGTGCCATGTTCCTGCCCGCATTCTCTGCGACCTGCCGCTAGGTGAGCACTTCTGACTGTCACTGTACCATGTACCATGTACCTGCCTGCATCCTCTGCGACCTGCCGCTAGGTGAGCACTTCTGACTGTCACTGTACCATGTGCCATGTTCCTGCCCGCATTCTCTGCGACCTGCCGCTAGGTGAGCACTTCTGACTGTCACTGTACCATGTGCCATGTTCCTGCCTGCATCCTCTGCGACCTGCCGCTAGGTGAGTAGCTTCTGACACTCACTGTACCATGTGCCATGTTCCTGCCTGCATCCTCTGCGACCTGCCGCTAGGTGAGCACTTCTGACACTCACCGTACCATGTGCCATGTTCCTGCCCGCATTCTCTGCGACCTGCCGCTAGGTGAGCACTTCTGACTGTCACTGTACCATGTGCCATGTTCCTGCCTGCATCCTCTGCGACCTGCCGCTAGGTGAGCAACTTCTGACACTCACTGTACCATGTGCCATGGCCGCTGCCTGCATCCTCTGCGACCTGCCGCTAGGTGAGCACTTCTGACTGTCACCGTACCATGTGCCATGTTCCTGCCCGCATTCTCTGCGACCTGCCGCTAGGTGAGCACTTCTGACACTCACTGTACCATGTGCCATGTTCCTGCCTGCATCCTTTGCGACCTGCCGCTAGGTGAGCACTTCTGACACTCACTGTACCATGTGCCATGTTCCTGCCCGCATTCTCTGCGACCTGCCGCTAGGTGAGCACTTCTGACTGTCACCGTACCATGTACCATGTTCCTGCCTGCATCCTCTGCGACCTGCCGCTAGGTGAGCACTTCTGACACTCACTGTACCATGTGCCATGTTCCTGCCTGCATCCTTTGCGACCTGCCGCTAGGTGAGCAACTTCCGACAGTCACTGTACCATGTGCCATGTCACGAACCATGCACCTGCATACTCTGCCGTTAGGTGAGCACTTCTGACTGTCACCGTACCATGTGCCATGTTCCTGCCTGCATCCTCTGCGACCTGCCCTTAGGTGAGCACTTCTGACACTCACTGTACCATGTGCCATGTCACGAGTACCATGTACCATGCACCTGCATACTCTGCCGTTGCCGTTAACTGAGCGTTGCCCCGACAACTTCTGACTGTCACTGTACCGTGTACTATGTTACAAGGTCGCTTGCCTTCACTGTAGGACATGGGGTCAGAGGGCGGGGAGGGGGGGGGGGGGAGGAGGGGGGAAATCTGACCATGACTTGATCATCAAAACAAATCATTTTAAAAATAGTTTTTTCTTCCGATTTTCCTACTTATGGAGAAATTACCAAAAATTTAAAATTAATCAATTTTAAAAGTATCATAAACAATTTTCCCCAAATATGAGTAACAAAGTGATCAAGTCATGAGATCATGGGACTATTGACACCGACAAACCCTCGGGGGAAGGGGGGGGGGGGGGGGACAATATAATATAATGTATACCAACAAATATAATGAGGAACAACGTTTCTATTTTTGTCAGGTTTTGGAAGACTTGATCTCCTTAGAGCTCAATTTCAACATTTAATAAAAAATATACTAAATTGATAATTAATTATAATGACGGATTTAAGTGATAGCATATTTTTCATATTCTCGCTGAATTTTAAAGCTATTTTTATTCCTATGTGTATTGAACTGGCATATAATATTTTTGATTTTTGATTTAGCTTCAGTCCCTGAGCGAGCATAGACGACGTCCATGTCTGTTTAGCGTAACCATGAGTGTAACCATGAGTGTAACCATGAGTGTAACCATGAGTGTAACCATGAGTGTAACCACGTGTGACAGCCCTCTAGGTAGTGTAACCACGTGTAACCTCCTCAAGGTAGTAATGAGTGTAATGTAACAAAGTGATCATGAACTTTGTCATTGCACTGAACTGACGCCTAATTAATACTAATTGTATGGGAAAGTAGCTTATCATTTGTATCGCTAGATAATGTCAATGACACTTCGAATCACCACATTTATGTTATTTCCAAGGCAGACTAAGTTATCATTTGTAATAAATAACTTACATTTGCGTCGAGACATTCCATCGCAGAAATTTCGGGTTTTCTTATAGATGGATTTTAAAATGCTTCTGCACATAAAAATTATGAAATTATGTATATCCGGGTTCGATCCGGGCACGCTTACCGGGCGAGGACTCCACCAACTGAGCAGTCCCGGGTTTGGGCCCAGGTTTAACAAGATAATTTTCACTTTGTTTATCCTTTGAGTTGACTGGGGGTCTGAGAGCTATTGTAATTTTCAACTAGTGGCTTTTCGGTACACGCTGTAATAGGTATTTGTTATGTTGGCCTGGCCCTGAAAAGGGCCGTTTGTCACTACGTTTCGACAGTCGTAGCGCTGCCATCTTCAGGTGAAGACTGAAGTCCTCTCGTTTATCCTTTCATCAAACACTACCTCAGTGACACGCTGCGTTACAGATTGTAGATGGCTTTACTAGTTTTTTTATTTATTTGCATTTTATTGCATCATTACCACGATTTCCAATGAAATTCTAGTCTACGTTTATATCGTGCATATTTTCCCTCGAAAGTCCAAGAATCACAAATCAAATATGTTTTTTTTCTGATGACCTCACATGGGGTATTGATAATTAATACCAGGGACTGGAACCGGAACCGGAACCGGAACCGAAAAGAACCGTTATTTATATAGGAACCGGAACCGGAACCGGAACCCATATAATTTCAAATATTATTTGGGTTCCATAACGGTTCCATAAGGGTTCTTAAATAATAATTTTCAACGAATGTTTACTTCATTTCGTTTCAAATCTGAAATAGTTTACTGCCATTTACTGTTTTTCAAATAAATGATCACCGAGTCAAATTAATGTTAGACATTTCTGAGCATGTAAGTTCCCAAAAGTCGATTTAAAAAAAATATATATATTATTTTCTGAATTTGGTGGAACCGATTAGAACCCTTATGGAACCGAAATGGAACCCGAACCGAAATCGGAACCTTTATTTTACTTTTTCCAGGAACCGGAACCGGACTCGGAACCGTTATTTTTAAAAACTTGGAACCGGTGCCGGAATCGGAACCATTATTCATTTGGGTTCCAGTCCCTGATTAATACCAACCTGCAAATTGAAAGTATTTTGACAGCTGTGGGATTCGAACCCACGTCCCTGAATTGCCGGTCCAGTGCTCTAACCACTATGTTTAGGGACGTGGGTTCGATCTCACAGTTGGCAAAGTATTTTCAATTTGCAGTTGGTATTTAAAATCACGAATATTTTAATTTATCAGATTTTTCAGAATACTACCTAAGTAATTTAGTCTTCCTTCTTCTCTTCAGGTTTTAATACTTTTAAGATTGGGAATTCCAGTCACTCTCAAACTCTTCACTACAATTCAAACGATAACGCTTCATGAAAAGAGGACCCCACCACACTTTTATCTACTTGGTATGAAGATCTCTTACACTTGGGAAGAATGGCGAAGAAAGGAACAAACACGGTTGGTTGCAAGTTGACAGGAAGCTGCAGTCTTGACACTGGAGGTCGATGATACGAAATTACTACTTAAGTAGTTATTTTGTATTCTTTTGTCTCAACCAATTGGTTGAGACAAAAGAATACAAAATAATGTGTAATTTGTAAATGTATCGCTAATTATTTTCTTATCTGGTGACTAATATTAGGCAAGAGGCATGATTACATGTTACATAATCTGTGTTATTATGTAGGAGTGAAACTGAAAGTCTTGAAATCAAATACCATTAATAAGTGCAATGACCAAAACCCGAAGTGCATTTGCAGTATCTTTGTCCAGGGCTGTCAGGCAGGCTGTGAGCAAAGCTGGAAATAAAACAATAGAAATAGGGTAGATCCTTGCCCAAAATCGAGATCCATTCGATTGTAAGTGGAGGGGGGGGGGGGGGGGGGGGGGGCGATCTTTTCAAAAGGGCATTTTCGAGGTTTTGACACAATGAAAGACGAATTTCGGGCTCCATAATGTCTACTATTCTGGCTAAAATGTAAATGTGGTTAGTAGTAAACCTGTAAAATGAATCTGGCGAAAAAGTAACCTGTACTTTCTTGGCTTAACTAGAAACGTGATGTAGTTTTTAAATTTACCCAAAATGAAAATCTAGAAAATGTATTTTTAAAATCAGTCAGTCCGTGGTAAAATAGGAGTCTTTTAATATGTTTGAAAAATATTAATTCGCTCATATCCTCCTCAGACCCCTGGTATCCTGTAGGATACCCAAAAAATGACCAACTTCGTTATTATTTACTTTGCTGAGCCACCGAAGTCGTATAGGGACTTGCAGTTCAGTTTTTTTTAGATATAACATATAGGTTGAAGCACACAACAGAATTTTTTTGAAGTTTGTATGTTATTAGTCGACGCTGTGCCAATCATCTGAATATTAGCTACAAAAAAATGGGCGCCATTGGAAAACCCCATTTTACAGTAAATTAATTACATTCTAATTATTCATTGTGCAATAAAAAAAAAAAAATGTTTTATTTCTTCAATGCCATAACAAACCAGCATAGATTATATTTTAACATTTTTTTTTAATTTTTACACCGTAACAAACTTTTTAATTAGTCAATAAAAATAAAAAATAAAACATAAAAAAACATTGATACATTTTTTTGAAAAAATATGCTTGGGTCTGAGGCGACTCAACCCCCCCCCCCTCCCCCCCCCCCATCCCCCCATTGGATGTATTCGTAGGTGTATCAAACCATAACACACCAAACTAAGATACAAACTCGGCAAAAGAAAATAAATTGAGAGGAATGAAGTTGAAAAGTAAAGAAAATTAGATAAGATGTTCATTAAATTAAATTATTAAAAAGTAACAAATTGGCAGCAATGCTGGATTCCTGTAAACATTGTTAGATTATAGTTTATTATTTACAAATACCTACTATGAGATTTAGTGCAAGGTTTTGGAGAGATTGAGTGTTTCACAATTAATATCAGATAAGCTGACTAATGATATCAAGATGACCCTCACATGAAAAATACTTTAAGTGCGTTACAAAAACATTTTTATATACCATTGCTCCGCACTGCTCTTATCTAAAACCCAATTGCACAATGAAGATTATTGCTTTGTTGAGATTAAAACGCAATAAGAAAAAATATCTACTGATTACTGTGAATTGTATGTATCCACAAAAGTCCCGAAGGACACGAATATGTAAACATCATTATTGTATCTGAAAAAGAACGTTCGAATCGCGCGCAATTTAATTTTCCGCGCGGCCAGCTGATTAGATGGCTGACGTCACTCAGCTGGAGGCGGGTCCAGCGGATGTGGCTACCTTATAACAATGCACACTGCACGCGCGCACTCAGTTTGCAAGCAGAGTTCATCAGTTACAGTTCACGTTCTGCTCTCGCACATTCAGTAGTGCCGATATTGTCGTACGGAGTGCGCACTGTGAAACTGAAAGTCGCGTTCTTTTGTTTTTTTAAATTCCTATCGTGTGTTTTAAACAATTAGCTTGAAGGCAAGCGAACAATAATGATGAACTTGTCTTTCGCTGGATGCGGATTTTTGGGCATCTACCACGTTGGTGTGGCTACGTGTTTTAAAAAATACGCACCTCACATTCTTCTGGAGAAAATCTCGGGTGCTTCGTTCGGTGCCATCGCAGCTTCTTGCCTTCTTTGTGATCTGCCTTTAGGTGTGTATTGTTTTTCAAATAGTATCTCGTGACTCTGGTTTCTAAAATATTTCTGATGCAGTTTGAAATTAAATCATTTTCATTTGACGTTGTTATTTCTATGGCTTCAAAAATCAAACTGCACGCGAAATATTTATAAACCCTCGATCATTCTTGAAGCGTCTATTTCAGTCTCTTACTACGCTATTTTCCTGAGTCAGCTGTTTACTTCCTGCCTTGTGTCAATAACAACAATCCACACATGATTGTCACTTTGCCAGGTGGTCATGTGTGTTGTTTTGATTTGATACTACATCACATATCTCGCCAAGGCTATGATCATATGATGGGTCTAATTGAGGTCACGACTACGTATAACAAGCTCACGTGCGCATCACATCACACGTGCAATCTCTAACACAGTCTGCATTCCTCAACAAACAAATACCTAATTCACGAGATAGTTATAAAAGTATGTCATAAGGTGTGTAATATTTGTAAACATGTTGCGTCGAGTCCCATTAAAATTTAAATATTTGTTAATTAGTTACCCGGGGTGTGTAGTAGTAGTAGTAGTAGATTTTTATTAAGCAATGTATGCTTTCTGTGTACATACATGAATAAAATACAGGATACAGTGCATTACAATTACAGTATGAAATATAAAAATAAACACAGAGTGCATCATTAGAACATTTCAATTTCAGTATTAAATTTTAAAAGAAGAAACACAAAGTTTATCATTAGAACGGACAATCTTTGAACACATTCAATTTGTCATTAAAATTATTTTTAGCGTGCGTAGTCTCCTAACGTCAGATATGACATGAGGAATCCTTGGAAATCGTACGATATGCGAGAGCTCCTATTGGCTGTTATTTCATTCATCGATGGGATGAGTTTACGGTACTTCTGTGTGGTGATTGTCACCTACCTGCCTAATGAGGGTTTGCCCCGAGATCTTCGCACGCACTCGGCGAGACAATCTTGCCTGGCGGAAGTCCCCTAGTTGTGGGTGTCATTCGCTCATTTTTAATATAACAATTGATTAATTATCTGTGGGTTCCGGTATTTACAAAGTTTCTCATGAGTTGGTTGTCATGTGATATTGTAAAACATCAATGAAATTCAAAATTACCGTCATTTTTTTAATGTTTGAAAGTTTAGTTATCACATTTAAGGAATCGTTTATTTCGATTGGGGGGACAAAGTCCTTTGTATGACCATACAATGTCTATGGTATGACACATGCTTGCTCCACCAAGTAACACCTATAATTAAGTATGCCCTTGCTGACAAAAAAGAATGTTTTTCAAGCCTAGAATGTTCTGTATTCACAGCTCTCAAGTAACACAGCAAATGCTTAATTAGAGAATAAACATATTTCGCAACTGATCTTCACAATAAATAGCGAATCGTTATAATTGTAATCAAATTAGGTCGATACCCTCCAATCAAATAGCTGCGTGGTGGTTAAAAAAGCGCGAGTCTTGTGTTTGGTTTCATATCGCTCGGTTTTGGGGTCAACAAAATAAAATCGCTTGTTTTCATTGCCTTGTGTTGCATGAGACGACTTGACCGGGTCAGCATTGACGTCAGAGATGATGTTAGAGTGCAGAAACAAACAGCCACATGTGATGGACGACCAGACGAGAGCGTTCAAGTACCAGGAAACTAATTACGAAACAGGGGGAAAAGTACAGACACAAATATATTATATAATCTTTGGGTTTATTTTGTAATAAGTAGGTACATTATTTTGACATTTCTAAAACATAGCGTTTTTGTTATGCAAGCAAAACGTGATTATAAATTAAGGTGGCGCAAGCGCTCGGCCGTTTTGGAAATTTGAGAGAGATAAACTGTTTCATAAGAGGGTGCAACTTTGATAGGATGTTCCATGATCAGTCTGATTGTATATTAGTAGCACTTTTTTCATTTTTGCTTCTTGCATTGTTAATTAAGCGCCGGTTATTCAACGAAACCGCCCAAAGCTATTAAATTTCCGATACGATTGGAGACCATACCCGTGAAGTGAACCAATTGATCTCAAATATTAATCATGATTAGATAAAAGACAAACTTAGGGTTATCACTTGGCACATTTTTAAATTAAATTTCATACGGCACCCATTATGACAAGAAAATATAATATTTCACCAAAATTCAACTAATTGTTACTAATGAACGAAGCAAAAAATTAAAAATGTACCAAGGGATAACCCTAAGTTTGTATTTTATCTAATCATGGTTAAAATTTCAAATCATTTCGTCAACCCATTTCGTCTCCAATCGTATCCAAAACGGTGCCTGCAACACGCGGCAAAATCGCTCGCGCTTTGCAGATTATGGGTCGTGATTGCACATTGCATTAGTTATAACGAGACGTATGCATTTGCGTCGGAGCATACCCGTTGGCGATTGGCGGAAAAATGGCGAAGGAAAAAATTGCGAAAAACAGGGTAGGAAAAAATGGCGACGGAAGAAATGGCGACAAATTATGGGTATGAGCGGAAAAAATGGCGAAAGGGAAAAATTTATTTTACTGAAAACATCGTGAATATTTCTTTATTCTCTGTCATTATTAAGGGACGAGAAATGGGGGGCACTTTTACAAACACAATTTTATACTCTTTACAGATTTCGTTTTTTTATAAATAATGAACAAAAACAATCATCAGGGCTTACGTCTCATGTCAACTTATATGGGAATTTCTGTTGAGATAGCGGACTAAAATAGCCACTTCCTGTCCTAAACCCCCCAAAAGATGACAGTTGACATGTCTGCCAGGTAGCAACTTCTTTTGCAGTAAAATTCGCTCCGTAATGTAACGCGGCGATGAGCTAATATCATATCGAATTAAAATATGATCAACTCAATCAACAAAATTAACACACTTATTCAATTTTATAGTAGATTCCAATTAATTTCGATAACTTTACTTTTCATACGGCTATTTCAAAATGTTAAACATTTCAATAAATTCGTAAGTTCTTATTTAAAAGAAGAAAAAATAAAATTTATAAAACTATCCAAAAAATAACAGACACAAGTCACAACAACAGACGCAACTAACTTTTGAAAATATATTTTCGCCATTTCTTCCGCATGGGGACGCCATTTTTTCCGGCGCCATTTATTCCTACCCGGTTTGTCGCCATTATTTCCGTCGCCATTTTTTCCGTCGCCATTTTTTCCGTTTACCCCCGTTGGCACGTCAACGAAATTTTTACAAAAATGCACATATTTTGCTAATGAATATATATATTTGGCTACGTAATTAATGAACATACTTTTGCTATTGTCTGTATTTTCCATTATCGCATGGACTCAGATTGGTTATCCATCGACTGTCTAATTTCCTGACCGGAAGAAAATCTCTTGAGAACCGAAAAAGCGGAAAACAACTACATATAAAAATGATTTCGATTTGTTTTGTCGCGATGATGCAACGTCTGTGAGAAAAGTAAATTGTCTTAAAATGTGAATAATATGAGGAAGTGCGTTATTTAATTTCATCTCTGTCAACAAGATAAGGGAGTGTGAGTCAAACATGAATCAACTAGCAGAACAAAGAGAGTGGCTGTATGGAGCTGAATGTGTTCCCTGCCTGCGCTCTGGCCTGTAGACACGGGCCCTGGCTGGAGGTGTTCAAGGATAGCCTCAAGGACTTGGCGACATTGCAGTGACGTCTTCCATGACTAGTACATCGAACAGTCAAACATGAATCAACGTGCAGGACAAAGAGAGTGGCTGTATGGAGCTGAATGTGTTCCCTGCTTGCGCTCTGGCCTGTAGACACGGGCTCTGGAGGTGTTCAAGGATAGCCTCAAGGACTTGGCGACATTGCAGTGACGTCTTCCATGACTAGTACATCGAACAATCAAACATGAATCAACGTGCAGGACAAAGAGAGTGGCTGTATGGAGCTGAATGTGTTCCCTGCTTGCGCTCTGGCCTGTAGACACGGGCCATGGAGGTGTTCAAGGATAGCCTCAAGGACTTGGCGACATTGCAGTGACGTCTTCCATGACTAGTACATCGAACAATCAAACATGAATCAACGTGCAGGCCAAAGAGAGTGGCTGTATGGAGCTGAATGTGTTCCCTGCTTGCGCTCTGGCCTGTAGACACGGGCCATGGAGGTGTTCAAGGACTTGGCGACATTGCAGTGACGTCTTCCATGACTAGTACATCGAACAGTCAAACATGAATCAACTAGCAGGACAAAGAGAGTGGCTGTATGGAGCTGAATGTGTTCCCTGCTTGCGCTCTGGCCTGTAGACACGGGCTCTGGAGGTGTTCAAGGATAGCCTCAAGGACTTGGCGACATTGCAGTGACGTCTTCCATGACTAGTACATCGAACAGTCAAACATGAATCAACGTGCAGGACAAAGAGAGTGGCTGTATGGAGCTGAATGTGTTCCCTGCTTGCGCTCTGGCCTGTAGACACGGGCTCTGGAGGTGTTCAAGGATAGCCTCAAGGACTTGGCGACATTGCAGTGACGTCTTCCATGACTAGTACATCGAACAATCAAACATGAATCAACGTGCAGGACAAAGAGAGTGGCTGTATGGAGCTGAATGTGTTCCCTGCTTGCGCTCTGGCCTGTAGACACGGGCCATGGAGGTGTTCAAGGATAGCCTCAAGGACTTGGCGACATTGCAGTGACGTCTTCCATGACTAGTACATCGAACAATCAAACATGAATCAACGTGCAGGACAAAGAGAGTGGCTGTATGGAGCTGAATGTGTTCCCTGCTTGCGCTCTGGCCTGTAGACACGGGCCATGGAGGTGTTCAAGGACTTGGCGACATTGCAGTGACGTCTTCCATGACTAGTACATCGAACAGTCAAACATGAATCAACTAGCAGGACAAAGAGAGTGGCTGTATGGAGCTGAATGTGTTCCCTGCTTGCGCTCTGGCCTGTAGACACGGGCTCTGGAGGTGTTCAAGGATAGCCTCAAGGACTTGGCGACATTGCAGTGACGTCTTCCATGACTAGTACATCGAACAATCAAACATGAATCAACGTGCAGGACAAAGAGAGTGGCTGTATGGAGCTGAATGTGTTCCCTGCTTGCGCTCTGGCCTGTAGACACGGGCCCTGGAGGTGTTCAAGGACTTGGCGACATTGCAGTGACGTCTTCCATGACTAGTACATCGAACAGTCAAACATGAATCAACGTGCAGGACAAAGATAGTGGCTGTATGGAGCTCAATGTGTTCCCTGCTTGCGCTCTGGCCTGTAGACACGGGCCCTGGAGGTGTTCAAGGATAGCCTCAAGGACTTGGCGACACTGCAGTGACGTCTTCCATGACTAGTACATCGAACAGTCAAACATGAATCAACGTGCAGGACAAAGAGAGTGGCTGTATGGAGCTGAATGTGTTCCCTGCTTGCGCTCTGGCCTGTAGACACGGGCCCTGGAGGTGTTCAAGGATAGCCTCAAGGACTTGGCGACATTGCAGTGACGTCTTCCATGACTAGTACATCGAACAGTCAAACATGAATCAACTAGCAGGACAAAGAGAGTGGCTGTATGGAGCTGAATGTGTTCCCTGCTTGCGCTCTGGCCTGTAGACACGGGCCCTGGAGGTGTTCAAGGATAGCCTCAAGGACTTGGCGACATTGCAGTGACGTCTTCCATGACTAGTACATCGAACAGTCAAACATGAATCAACTAGCAGGACAAAGAGAGTGGCTGTATGGAGCTGAATGTGTTCCCTGCTTGCGCTCTGGCCTGTAGACACGGGCCCTGGAGGTGTTCAAGGATAGCCTCAAGGACTTGGCGACATTGCAGTGACGTCTTCCATGACTAGTACATCGAACAGTCAAACATGAATCAACGTGCAGGACAAAGAGAGTGGCTGTATGGAGCTGAATGTGTTCCCTGCTTGCGCTCTGGCCTGTAGACACGGGCTCTGGAGGTGTTCAAGGATAGCCTCAAGGACTTGGCGACATTGCAGTGACGTCTTCCATGACTAGTACATCGAACAATCAAACATGAATCAACTAGCAGGACAAAGGGAGTGGCTGTATGGAGCTGAATGTGTTCCCTGCCTGCGCTCTGGCCTGTAGACACGGGCTCTGGAGGTGTTCAATAGCCTCAAGGACTTGGCGACATTGCAGTGACGTCTTCCATGACTAGTACATCGAACAATCAAACATGAATCAACTAGCAGGACAAAAAGAGTGGCTGTATGGAGCTGAATGTGTTCCCTGCTTGCGCTCTGGCCTGTAGACACGGGCCATGGAGGTGTTCAAGGATAGCCTCAAGGACTTGGCGACAATTGCAGTGACGTCTTCCATGACTAGTACATCGAACAACCTGCTATATACGCTCTTGGGAACTTTGCTAAGATCGGTGTAGGGTCAGCGTCAAAAGAAGCCAGCAAATCACCATTTGTAAATGGGAAATTTAGGAACTATTGGATTGGAAGTGGATGTTACCTAGATGATAGCTACCTACAATTTCTAGGGGTGCCCAATTTTTTAATTTTATTACAGGGTTATTGCCTATACCTGAGTACTGCAATAAATAGTCCAATAATTTTACCAAAAAAATAAAATAACATCACATATTCGCACGGGGGTTCCTGAAAAATTTGAAAGTATAGGTATTGAATTTAGAGCATTTCTGCACGATTAAGAAAATACTTCGGCGAATCACTAAATGTTAGAAGATGATTTTGACAAAAGACAGGTCATTCACATTTCACCATCTTGTGGCTCTCGAGGTCTTTTTAATTACATTCTTTCGAGTTCAAACTCCACTCGAAAAATTAACTTTGTGTGTATACAAAATAATCTAATAAATAAATATTTAAGTTGTACTTTTAGTTTCTTCTGGACGGAACGATACAATGACGCGAGAGCAATGATTAGCTCTGACGCACATCTATACGTCGCCACATTAATTAATATAATTAATGCGATCAATCATAGGAAACAAACAGCCATAGATTTGCGTATAACCTTCGTATTTAAAAATCGCGAATTACCACTGTCGAACAAAATGTAGTCCATCAACCGAGAAGGAAGACGATATGGTGATTTTAATTTGGCCGCTAGTATTTATTTTAACCACCAATGAAATATCTGTAAAAACTAGCATTGCCTTTGTCCCCTGAGCACGCGTTCACGGCCTACCAAAATCTAATTTTTTTTATTTTTTTGTGCAATCAAATTAATTATTGGCACGGCCTTCCTTCTTTGTAGGGCCAGTTTTTCAATGCTCGGCTAAATTTTAAACAGTTGTTTAGGACTATATTGCCAAAGGGTTCTCGTAATAGGTTCCATCAAATTCAGACACTGTTATTAAAAACATTTTTTTTAAAATAGAGTTTCAAAACAAACAAAAAACAATGTCAGACATTGATTTGACTGAGTGATCATTTATTTGAAAAACTGTAAATTGTAATAAATAATTTCAGATTTGAAAGGCAATATGAAGTAGGTTCCTAAAAATTTAATGAAAATATGAATTATTTAAAGAACCCTTACGGAACCCAAATAATGTAAATATTTAAATGAGGGTTACGGTTCCACTTCAAAAATTAATATGGGTTGTGGCGGTTCTTTTCGGTTCCAGTCCCTGTTCGTGTCAACAGCAAATCAATTGTACCTAAATGTATTTCTCCTTACCGTGTATTATGTATTTTTATATACAACAACACTTGCCATTGTTTTAAAATTCAAAAAATAGCCGATGTCAAGTAGAGCATTAACAAATCGCAAACAATAATGTATCAAATTAAAAGTATAAACAATGACAATGTCCCCAATGCATAACAATGTAATTCGCAGAGGCCACATGGCAAATGTAATTAATCTAGAGCGGAAGTAGACATTCAAGACAGCTCAATGCAATGTTATCATTATCATCACTGTCAAAGAATATGTTCTTATGAATGGCGAGACTCTTGTAGCCCGTCTTATTTTGCTCATCGCTAGAGTTACTTACTACCAATATTATTCGTTTTAGAACAATAATCTGTGTAGATATTTGTATACCTTATCAGTGGATACGTCAATGTCACGTAGGCATTATAGTTATGCGGATAAGATATGTTATTTGTGTCACTCTATGGACAAAGCGTCTGGTGGGAGGTGCAACACAACACTGCATTATGCAGTCGTTCCTTATCACATTTCAAACTGTAATTTAGAAGCTCTTAGATGCTTATCGCGATTTTGTTGACCCTTTAATGCCACAGCAATGCCACAATATGCAGCTTGATTTTTCAAGTAGGTTATCTATCTGCTAGGACGATTCTGTGTTTTGTAACGATGGGTAACA
This sequence comes from Leuctra nigra, assembly GCA_934045905.1. Classification (NCBI taxonomy): domain Eukaryota; kingdom Metazoa; phylum Arthropoda; class Insecta; order Plecoptera; family Leuctridae; genus Leuctra; species Leuctra nigra. The sequence continues at coordinate 31,563,602 of OW203764.1, read as the reverse complement.
ACAAGAAGTACCTCTAATTAATTAGTAATTATACCTTCTTATAATACTCTACTATATTTTATCATTATAAATGATGATTTGTACAATTAAATTTATAAAGATATGCCGGTAAAACATGGTAATATAGCTAATATTGATATTAGTTTTTTCGGTCATAAAGGTATACTTCTTGTGAATTCAGCCCTGGAAAACAAACAGCACGAATATTTCCATCGAAACCTTTGCAGACTAATTATTGATGAACATGTACAGATCATTTTCGCTCGTTCTCCACATTTTCGAAAATTTCAGGTTGGACCGACTTCTTTGCTCTCTTTTTTCATTCGATCTCTATATCTCTACGCATGCGTGGATCATACATTTTAAAATCTGGAACATTGTTTTGGAATGATTCATTGCTTTGGATCACGCAGCATTAAAAATGATTGGCATAGTTAAGTTATATTTTAATACATAATTAGTTACTATCAAAACTCTACTGACCTTAGTCAACACTAAGTTATTAGACTTTTACCGTCTGTCTGCTGCAATTAATTATAATATGAATAAAGTTATGCAGAGTTTGACCCATCATTACAGTGACCTTCAATTCTTAATGGGTCCAAATACTCGAAACTGCATTGATATTACAGGGTTACATAATATTGCAATTGCAGTTGCATTCTCTAATCCCATGTGCACGTCCATGTGTCCAATGTTCAATGTGCAGGTACTACTCCAGAGTCCATCTGTTTTTCTTAAAAAATTCCATGCAGGAAAATAATTAGTAAATCACTGAATGTTCATTTCTTTACAAAAAAATACACCCGGATGCACTCTGGATTGGTCTATAATATGTGGAAGCATTGTTTCTTTCTTGTCGATGATAAAACTAATTTATGTTTGTCTTGATGTTTCAGGTGAAATTACTAGTGATGTGTTGCGGGTAGTATCAGAGGCGCGTCAAAGAACATTGGGCCCCTTCAGTCCGTCATTCAACATCCAAAATATTCTCCTCGAGGGACTGGAAAAGGTAGGAATGAAGAACCTGTTGAACATCAAAATCTAAAATTATAAGAACTTGTTATTGCATTCAAAAATCCATCCCATTACAAAGTTCAACATACTAAAAAATAATGGAAACTCTCTAATCACAAAAACATTGATTTAAAGATTTGGCTACTAACAAATTATTCTGAGCACCCAGAAATCTTCTAATTCTTATTTTGTTGTTTAGTTCCTGCCCGACGACGCGCATCTTCGAGTGAACGGCAAGCTTCACATTTCTCTCACCAGAGTCTACGATGGCAAGAACGTCATTGTGTCTCAGTTCAACAGCAGGGAAGATCTACTGCAGGTGAGATATCAGTTCAGTACGCTTGTAATTCACTTGTACAAACCAATGATAGTTAGCACAAACTGAAGAAAACTATGTAAAAAATTATGTAGCTGTCAGAAAAAAATACAAATTTTGAGTATAATGGAATTTTGTTTCCTCCTTGTTTTGATATTGCCTTTATTATATTGGAATATTACAGTCGATTATAGAGGTGAGCGCATGAGTGATTTTTGACTCACGCGCGGTCACGTCACGCGGGCACGTATTCCACTCACGCACACTCACGCACGCGGGTTCTGCATTTCGCTCACGATCACGCACACTCACGCAGGAAATCTTATGGACTCATGCACGCTCACGCACACTCACGAATTACAACTCACGCACACTCACGAATTACAACTCACGCACAGTCACGCACGTTGATAACTACAAAATCATATACTTTGTTTAGGTCAGGTCCCTCTAGGTCAGTTCTCATATTTTTGAGACACAACGCAGCTCTTTTTTTTTTACAAAGAACGGTTGAGTCAAGTGTAGCAAGGTGAAATGCAACTTGGCCACGGACCACCTTTACATCTCTTTTCTTATAGGTATAAACTTAGGTAGTATGCATAAAATATTTAAATTTGCTTATCAAGGGTCCATAATTTGAAATAACAATCGCAACTTTCCTGAACACTAAGCCCTGGCCAAAATGCACAGAAATCTGTTGTTGACAATGTTTTGTTTTTCTAATTAAAAATAATCATGCCCCGCAGGGCATTTTTTTTGTTTTTCACGAAATAAAAACCAATTTGGGAAGCTGAAATGGCAAAAATAATGGTCACGCGTGACACGCGTGTCACGATTCACGCGTGACCAGTAACTTTGCACACTCACGCACGACTTATAGCAGTGGTGTGCACACTCACGCACACTCACGCTAAAAGTCGTGAGTCACGCGTGACTCACGTCACGCGCTCACCTCTAGTCGATTACAATATAGGAATATTGGGGAGGGGGAGAGGGGATATCAGTTTTTGCGATACAAGTGGTGTGTGTATGGTTGGACGTAAAAGTTCACAAATTCACATTTCATAATTATTCGATTTTTTAAAAATATTTATTTTGAAAGTTTTTAAATTGAAATTATATCAACTCACGTGGTCAGAAATCCAAATTGTACATAATTATATGTACGAGGGGAAGGTAATTGATTCGGTAATTGAAGAGAAGGAATTAAGGGGATGGGTCAGTGTCGAATCTGCCAATTTTAATATTTTTAATTTTATCATTACAGTGAATGAATTACATATGAATTGAATTCTAATAAAGAATAAGAATTAATTTCTTTTTGTTCACTGTTGATCACTTTATTAATGATGCTAATCTTCCAAAAGTTATGAGTTTTAGAGAATTTCACAAAAGTGAAATTCCGCGAAATTTGCAACTTTCATACGAAATACTGCTCATAACTTCTCGGAGTGCAGATCGGTGATCTTTGGCCTTGACGGACGCTGATAACGTTGTGTGTTCTGCTTCAGGCACTCATGGCCAGCTCGTTCATCCCGGTGTTCTCCGGTCTGCTGCCTCCCAAGTTCCACGGCGTGCGCTACATGGACGGAGGCTTCAGCGACAACCTGCCCATGCTGGACGAGAACACCATCACTGTCAGCCCGTTCTGCGGCGAGAGCGACATCTGTCCTCGAGACCTCTCCTCGCAGCTCTTCCATGTGAGTTTCTCGCCTTATGTTCCGATACGACAACCACTCATTGTCCTGCTTTATAGGACTACCGAATAATTACGGCAGCTCAGGTGAAATGTTATGTTTGAATTTTGACCAGAAAACTAAAAATATACAGCCGAATGAAGATAGATACCATAACCATATGTATCTATACCTCTACCTAACTATCTATAAAAAAAAATTACCACAAACTTATTTCAGAATATTTCTCCAAACATGATGAGGTGTATAGAAACTACAAGTTATAATTCTTATGAGTTGATCGAGTGGATATTCTAAATTTCCTTTCACTACCATGCTAAATTAAATAGATACCGACCTAGCACTCCAGTGCTACGAGACGAAAATTAAATTTAGAATAGCCCTCCAGGGCCGGTAATATTTACCATGTAGGTAAATATTAAATATTTTTTATTTTAAAGTAAATGTAGTTCGGTAATACCCACAGCTCCTTTCTCTAAGGTGCACCCAACAAATCATAAAACGGTACCTATTTGAAAGAAACGGATTAGCTGCTGGTCAGGTTCCTTGACAATCAATCCTTGTTATTATATATATATAGAATGATATTGATCGAGTATATTGTTGTCTTTAGGTGAACGTGGCCAACACAAGCATCGAGCTCTCGCGCCAGAACATCTACCGGTTCGCTCGCATCCTCTTCCCCCCGAAGCCCGAGATCTTGGCCAAGATGTGCAAGCAAGGGTTCGACGACGCACTCCGCTTCCTAACGCGCAACAACCTGATCAACTGCACGCGCTGCCTCGCCGTTCAGTCCACATTCACCGTGTCGGAGTCGCTGGACGACAGCTGCGAGTACGACCCGCAGTGCAAGGAGTGCAAAGTACACAGACAGGTAAGAGACTCGCTTATAAGACCTCGCATGTGGGATGGGGGGAATTGTGCCCCCCTCACTGGAGCAGTCTGACCCTATTCATGATAAATAATTAAGTTCGTTTCAGAATCACTTATAAATGTTCAAATTCTAAAAAAATCACCTTGCGGGCCAAAACCTGGGAATTATTTGTTGTAATTTTAGCAGTTCAGCATCCCAGAAACAGATTTTAAATTGTTTAAATTCGAAAACCGTAAGAAAAGAGTAAGAATTGGGTTAAAATAATGCTCATCCTCTTCCCATTTTAATTGTGCAATCCATTGTGTTTCCCTCAGGAGGCTCTGGTGGCGAATCTGCCCGACACAGTATTGTCCATCTTCCAAGACGCCATCGACTCGGCCAACAAGGGATTGGTCAACTGGATCTTCAAACACCGAGGGATGAAACTCCTCTCTGTTCTCAGTCTTCCATACACGCTTCCCGCAGACATCGTCTTTGCAACAATAACAAAGTAAGTATTACATCATAGTTAAGGCTGTTTAAGACTAATGCATATTTTAATGGTCATTGGGCAGGGGCAGACTGACTCCGCAATGTGATTTCATCGTGGGCAGAAATTCAGGAAGAAATCCCAGGTTTGATACCAAGTGGATAATTTCTCGTCTGGACACTTTCTCTTGTTTATCTTGGCTTTCGTTTCCTGTTGTCGCAACCCGGGCCCAGTCTGCCGCTGCCTTTAGGTTGTAAATGATATCTACATTTTATCGCAAATGTCTAATCTACCCAAGTCAGAAGTCGTTGCACTGGTTTGTAAACTGGGTCTTCTGCTTCCAAGGTTGTGGTAGTGAATTAACGCAATGTTTTAGCATAGTTGGGACGTCGATCCACACGTACGAAATAGAAGGAACGTTGAGGAGCAGACCTCTAATAGCTGGCCTTTGTCTATACCATGTCCGATCGCATTATTTAGGCTTGCCCTTGAAAACCCGGAAGAGGTAAGCAGCACACGGTAGATGTTGCGTGTTGTGTTGCTTTTTGTGGACGTCTGCAGTCGTGTAGTGACTAAAAACAACCCTATACCCTAGTATTATGTCTACGTAGTTAGTTCTTGCATTTTGCTGTACAGAAGAACTAGTGTGGCATTAAAAAGAAATAAAAAAAGACAAAGAAAATTATTTTTGACATTCAATTTTGTTGGGCAGATAATTTTTTTCTATATTATCTAACTTAGGACAATTACGATATAATATTATAATGTAAGATTGAATCTATTCCTTCTGAAAGTTTGGAATTCGATTATTCCTGACTTTCCCAATCTATGACTATGACATGATCAAATAAAATTAATTTAATGCCAAAATCAAGGACAAAAGATAAAAAATTTAGCAGCTAATGCGTCTTGAATCTAGGCCCTGCCTTTCAAACCCTTCGAGTAGCTTCTGTGGCATGTTTAATCTGTCTTCTGTGTGGAGAATATCATCGTGATATTAACAAACTGCTTGTCTTCCAGATGCATGTCGTTGACCCCCAAGTTGGGCAATCACATCTGGGAAGTGAGCAAGGTCTTCATGGACCAGTTGACCAGCATCTTGTACAACGTCAACATGAAGAGACAACAGTTCAGTGCCAACATCACCTGCAACCTGGCGTTCACCGAGTACGGCCGAAGTAAGTCGATGAAGACGGTTGTGACAACATCTTGAGAGCAGCAGGTTCTTAAAGTTTACTCTAAGAGCAGTGGCGAACTCCGGGCCCCTGTCGTTTATTGGCATTTTTCATATTTTACGAGGATTTTCCCTCATAGTCCGTACATTTTTCTTTCTCTACTTTATTTTGTGGGCCATTTTACATGTTTATCCGGGGCCTTTGCCTTAGTCGCATCCCGGGTCTTTTCGACCCAGCTGCCTCTGTCTTAAGGTACTTGTTGTCATTCAAGACAAGTTTACCTACAATTTAGCAATTTTTTTCAAGATAAATTTCATTAGGTACCATAAAATAATTTTTTTTATATTGTCGAGATTCATTAGTCCTCATTAAATAATAAATACATATTGGAAACCACTCTAAATTGTGATCCAAACGTCAGTGGCGGTTGCGCTCTATAGTTTTGAATTTATCTTGGGCCCTGGTGCTTCATTGCAAGTCTCTAAGGAATGTTATTGTTTCAGATCACTTCGACATCGAGTCAATCCGAGAGATTCCGATGGCCGTCAAGAACCAAATGAACTTCAACTTCACTCTTAATCTTGACGAAAGGTAAGGATTTCTCCCTGTGAATATCTTTCTAACTCGATCGGTGTTCATGGAGCTGCTTGATCTGATTTCCGTCTTGTTCTCTGCAGAGAGATGTCCGGTCTGGATCAGCAGTCTCGGAACTATCCGCGCACGCTGTCGAGACGCTGCTCAAGCCTGGCTCTGAACCGGGGTGACGAAGACGACACGTTCGAGCACATTCTGCAGGCGACGGCCCAGCACGAGGCCATCATGGCGTTTTACTACATGGACGAAGACAACAAGGTAATAGCCAACTCCCTCCAGGTGCAGATTAATTACAACAAAACTTCTCGCATGATAAATAGTCGTCAATCAAAATATGAATAAAACCAGTCGAGTTTACTGCCGTGTTACGGGTAAGCAACCTATCATCTATCAACCATGAAAATACAAGCTATTTGATGGTCAGTACGTTGCTTATCCGTAACACGGCAGTATCGAACAAGCGAAAACGGTCTAATGATAACAAACTCGGTAAATAAACGCATAAACGCAAGCACACTATCATGACGGCTCTGGTCACTTGCTGTCTACTTGCTGACACTTACGTTGTCACACTCTGTTTTTCCCGCCTTCAAGCTAGGTCCACATAGACCGTTTTTGCGTTTTTTTTCTTGTGACCAATCACAAGTCCAGAAACCGATCTCGGCAGACTTGTGATTGGTTAATAAGAAAAAACGGGTAACGCAAGACGCAAAATCGGTCAATGTGGACCCGGCTTAATGGTAGTCGATATTTCACTGCGAAATTTGTCATTGAAAAGGAGAGACTTTAAAATTAAAACAAATTTCTCTTCAATTATATTTATCTAGTCTTCAATTTAAACAAAACAATAATAGGGAGAGTTGCCTGTCCACCACGCGCAGGTGTTTGTCAGTCCTGCAACTGTTTTGAAGAAGTATTCATCTTACCATCTGTTTTTGTCGCTTCAGGTGAAAGTAACGGAGATCTTTGACGTGACGGACACGGACTCTCCCTCCATTCTGACTCCGGAAGAGAAAGAAGCGAACACGCAGCTGGAGTTCGACCAGGACTGGAGCGAACCTCTCAACAGCGGAGCGTGGCAATCTCAGCACACACTAGTCGGCATCGAAGGTACAGATATTGTCCGAAACACTTAGATACCAGCAAGACAATGTCGGGATTCCAGATTATAGGGGTTGGGGCTTGACAATGGTTATTTGATTTGTTATCAATGTCAAACTAAATATTGATTTTCGATGGTAAATTCTATTAGCATCGTTTTGCTTTTTGGACATTATAAGTGTTGAGCTGGTAACGCTGATTGTTGTTCAGAGCTCTCCTGCTTCTGCCTGTCAAGACACACCATGTGTCGGTTCAGTTGCTTTCTCGTGCCTTCTAGTAGCTACCAAAAAGTTGATCATGCCATTGGAAAGAGCACAAACAGCAATTTACTTCATTTCAGAATGATTTCGATTTGAATTAAAAATTTCGACTATGACATTGAGGTACCAAATAAAACTGCATTTCAGACCTGCAATAATACAATTGTGCATTTTGTTTCTAGATGATTACGACCAGAGCAGTCTCTTCGAATCGTCCGACAGTTCCTGGGACGAAGACCAACTGACTTACGGCGAGTCGGCCAACATATTCTCCGACCCGGAGAGCGAGTGGACCGCCGGGCCCGCCAACATGACGTCTAAAACTTCGAGATCGGACGCGACTCTTCTGAGCTCTCCCAATTCCTTGCCCGAGTCGGACCAGAGATCAGCGAATCGCGAACAAATGCCGTTGACGAGAAGGCCGTCTTACGTCATCATGGAAGATTAGTATTTTCGACACGGACTGAGATGACGTATTGGATAACGACATAATGTTGTTGAGAACACATTTTAGTCAGCAACTCCAATTGATCTTGATTATTCCGTTAGTGTACCTTCTTGACGGCAAGGTGTTTTTCCATAGGGAACGCTAATTTCGTAATTTTGTGATTCCACAATTATCTGTGATAGATATTAGTAGTAAGAATGAGTGAACACATGACGTCAATAATCACAAATTAGTCGCACATTTTGTTTGTGCCTCAAAGAACAAGATTTATTATTTAGAGACTTATGTTATTGATTTAAACTAAAAGGAAAAATATAAAAAAAAGTTACGATGAGAATTATTACTATTAAGTTATTTTAGAATATTTATTTATTTCCATTCGCTTACGCCTATTCATGGTCATGATAGCATGTCCTCGATTATCTTTGTAAATATAATTTGTGAGGGAGTTAACGATAATGTCACTTATGTTGTAAATGAATGGGCAGAGTGTTTTCTCTAATTTGACTTTTTGTAATTTAAGTTGAGATTCATGTTGAACGTTTGTTTCAAGGTTTCAGACCTATCACAATGCAGTATTGACATGAAGAAGTTTTTAACGTGCTGTGACTCTGACATCTTGAACTACAAGAGCCTTGGAGGCAATGACATTGTAGAAAAAGGATATTACAAGGATATTACCGATGTACTATTATAGAAATATCATACGATTGTTTGAGTTGTATGTCATTATGTGGCCTGTATTTAATTGTACTATAATGTTGTTATATAAATAAAGTAATTTATACAAAGCGTGACTTTTGTGATACTTATCATCAACAGAAATTCCCCTCATCACGTTTTATGTTGGTACGAAGAATGTTTTTTGCAATGCTTGGTTATGAAGCATCGCTAATCATCAACAATTCATAGTCGACTTTCGGGCAACCTGAAATGCAGCTTGGTTTCCATAACAGTGTATTGGATTATCAAGTAATGGTGTCAAATAATTGCCAAGTACCATTCAGTTATTATAATGCTATTTTATAATTTATTTGGGATTTTTATTTTTTAATGGAGAATTACATCACATCATGCATTTGATACTTACTTTTAAAACAAAAACACCATTCCATTCACCACCGTACTAAGATATGCTGGAGACACCACTTTGTACAACACACTGCTACCAAGAAAGCAATATAAAAATATTTCCACCTACTACGGAATGCATGGCTGAAATTAATTTCTTTGAAATCAACATTTGGCCACTGAATGCAGTGAGGTACTTCACCTAAGTAAGACTAGATTTAAGAGGCCTGGGCAAGTTGAAGGGCTGCACACAGTTCTTCCAAGATTTTTTTTAGTCAAATTTGTAAAAATTTACAGCATACCAAATTCATTGAACAAAATAATGCCACACACTGGAGTACATTATGGCCCATTGTTCATTCTCAAAACTTAAAATACAATTGTTTAACAATAATCATCTTAAATATTTTGAGGATACTAGAGGTACAGTCCATGTCACACGCAGTTGTCCACCAGACGTGGCCCCTTATTTGGCCTATATCGCAATATAGGCCATATAGTCCTATGACCTATAAGCCAATTGTCCTATATCGCAAGTCGTCCGAGTACCTAATTGACTGGAACTAATAGCCTCCAACCCTTCCTAAGGGGTATTCAAAATTTCTTAGCGGACAATTCCGTGTGACATGGACTGTAGCAAGAGGTTTGGCCAATGGAATGCCCTGCTCTTCCCGCTTGAATGTCTAGCGCACATAGAAGGTTCTACGCCAAAGCAACACAACAGTATCGCCAATAATGAACGACTTTAACCACCAAAAGTGTTCATGTATTGTATTTGACGTATTGCGTGTATAGTCAAGGAAACTATGTAGATGGTTCATACTCTATCTCTCTTTGCTCCATATAAAAACATGTTTATGTTATGGGTCAGAGAGAGGCAGAGTATGAACCATCTAGTTTCCCTGACTGTACACCATGTCCTCAATTCAAAGTTACAAATTACTTCAAATTTGAGTTTACCCATACCTAAAGTTGCTCAATTTTTTAAAAAATTTCAGTTTGAACTCAAAAGAACACATCAAGAAAGCAGTTTTATCCTCAGGCCTCTGTTGTTTAAATCTTTTATACCAAACTCATAATATACCTAGAAGAGTTATCGCACCGTCCCATCACATTTACCCTGGAGCCCAAGTCTTGAAAAAAGCGTTTTGAAACCGTCTGGCGTTTTCATTGATCAAAACGTAAAAAAGTTGACGACTATACCTTAGCCTTCAGCTTTTTTACGTTTTGATCAATGAAAACGCCAACGGTTTCAAAACGCTTTTTTCAAGACTTGGGCTCCTGTATGATAAAATACCGTATTCTCGCATATAGTCCGCACCCGCCTATAGTCCGCACCCCTGTTTTTGAAACTGGTTTTTCAAAAATGCTATTGTTGCGCATATAGGTAGTCTGCACTAAATGACAGTTAATACCTTACTTTATCTCCAGTCTCACTTCTAAAAAAGAACAATTGCACAAGCTTTTCTTTCAAAAGTTGATAATATCCCGAGGGCGAGAGGTCTATTTTTTAGGATGTTTGAAGTATCCAATATATATATATCTTTCTTGATTTTTTCGTAGCCGCTCATATTAGTAAAAGATTTTCACGGTATATTGCCACGTACTTTATTCGTATAATTCTACGTTTCGCCTAGCTCCTGCTAGGCATCTTCAGGAAATTAATATTAAAAGAACATTCAAAACACTAAAAGTAAAAAATTTGAGAAAATGACAGGAGAAAAACAACTGATGACAAAAGTAAGGTGTAGACAGAGCCCTCCGCATGGTGGAAAAAGATAACATTAAAAACAAGGTGAATAGAAAATGCAACAGGTAGATACAGTGCTAGCAAAAAGTCAAGGTTTCTTGTTTTGACTTCTTGTGCACATGCGTCCTGGTGGATCACGATGTTTCTGAGGACTTTCTCGCGGGGGCACGGATCTCCTCGGCTCGATGGGCATCTCTGGACTTTGATGGGGTCTGCTAGGAGGCTTGATCATAATGTTGGATACCAGCGGTTTCCACGCTACCGGCAGTCTCAACCCGTCATCTCTTCTGTTCATCGCATGAGGTCATCGTTCTATCTCTAGGGCTTCACGGTAAATTCTAGTTCCTAGATGGTCAACCGTTGCAATGGACTTCATATTCTCGAAATCGATTTTGTGTTTCTTGTACCTGGTGTGGTGAGCAGGTACCAGCCTTGTACCTGGTGTGGTGAGCAGGTACCAGCCTTGTACCTGGTGTGGTGAGTGTGGTGAGGTGTCTACACCTTACTTTTGTCATCAGTTGTTTTTCTCCTGTCATTTTCTCAAATTTTTTACTTTTAGTGTTTTGAATGTTCTTTTAATATTAATTTCCTGAAGATGCCTAGCAGGAGCTAGGCGAAACGTAGAATTATACGAATAAAGTACGTGGCAATATACCGTGAAATCTTTTACTAATATATATATATATATATATATATATATATATATATATATATGTATGTATATTATATGAAGTGTAGTAGGTATGGGTAGCATCCACTTCAAGTCAGACAGGAAATATTTATGGTCAAGGGGTGGGGGAAAAAACAGATGCGTCCCAGACAGATTCCCGTTTACGTCGGTAAAAGCCAGCACTTTCTTCTTAAACGACGCAGTTTGTGACGGCCGCTTTTCCTTCACTGTACTATGTATTCATTATACTACTTTAGACAAAACAATACCTAACCTACCCACGCACAGTCAATGAACTCTCGAGTAAAACTGGTAGTGTGAAGTAGGGGGAGGGGAGTCGAGAGTAGCCGAATCACGCCAAAGTTCCACGACTGTTTACGGAGTGTTTGAAGTAGAGGTAGGGGTGGCGGGGACAGCGGAACTCGCCCCAGTCAACCAGCAATGCCGCGTTTTTCAAACAAAATAAGTCACTTTTGATGCGCAGATAGTCCGCACGCGTGTATTGTCCGCAACCCTGTTTTGAGATTTCAATATTTGAATATACCTGCGGACTATATGCGAGTAAATACAGTAAAGCTCCACTTCAAAACTATGATACATTCTCATTTAAGGTTTTCCGTCATAAATGTAAGGAACATACGTCTGAGTGAACTAAATTACGAAGACCACATGTAGAAGTAGGTGTCCTGCCACTGGGGAATGTACTGAGCGATGGGCGTGCAAATGAGTCGAGCCAAGGGGATGTTATCGGAGAGTGACTTGAGCAGCGACTGTAACCTGTCTCGGCTGTGCTTCTCGTAGAACGGGGAGCGGAGCGCGTACAGCAGAAGAGCCACGCTTCGTCGAGACAGCTCCAGTCTCTGGCGCTTGCTGAGAGTTCGACCGCTACGTTTGTAAAGGTGAAGACTGGAAGAAAAGCATGATGTCAAACATGGAAGATGACTCGTGAAGATATTATACACCAAGTAATGCCATTGTCAAGGCTAAATTGGGAGATGTGCTCAAGTATTTAAGAACACAATAATTGGGACCAGGATCTAGACTAGCCCACATTCATTAGAATTAAATGAATTGGTTTGGATGGGGGAGTGTAGTATATCTGCTACATTATGTAGGTGACAAAATTACAAATCAAATTACAGTAAACCCTCGTTAATTCGAATTCAAAGGGACCCAAAAAATCCCAGTTCGAATTAAAAAAGTTCGAAATATATAATTAATGCAAAAAAATTTGTGTGCATTTTCATGAAGTTTGAATATTCCCGCCTGTGGAATATTCCCGCCATTGCAAAAAAGTGGGGTTGGCAAACCTGTAACAGCAGTTTGGCCAACCTCGCAAGCCAGATTATCTCATTTGATGCCATTGAAGGTTGTGTTTTGTTTTGAGTGTTGTTTTTTCGTAGTTTGTTCGCGATTATTTTATCAATCCTTCTGCAAAGTTCGAATTAAAACAACTGTATGCAAGGAATAACATGGGCTGGGACCAAAATTCAGTTCGAATTTCGAATTAACCTAAAATTCGATTTATAAAAATGATTTAACATGTAAAAACCTATCCTGTCCACTGGGAACATGCACCTAGTTCGAATTTACCCCTAAATTCGAATTATTGAAGTTCGTAATAACGAGGGTTTACTGTATACATATTATCACATTGTTGATAGGTAATGAAAATGGGAAAAAGCTCAATGACATGACAGTAGGTATAAACAAGAGGCCAGGAGGCGTATTCTACAACGTTTTTCCGATTCCATTCCTGATGAAAACGGTCATGGCCATAAGGATTAACATTATACATGGTATGGAATCAAATTCCATTGGAATTGGGAATTTAAAAGTTCTAGAATACGCCCCTAGGAGATATGTTCTATAACTTTACAATTCCTGATTCTGCTGGAATCCGATTCACGGCCATATGGAACGTTGTGGAATCTTATTCCAATACACCAGAATCAGGAATTTTGAAGGAGAATAGGGCCTCAGGACCCCTATTCCATATAACTTTAATTCTGATAGAAAAAAAATGAAACCAGGACCGACCTTTTTTCTAATGTTTACCTTAAATCTAAAAAGAAATTTTAAAATTCATAATCCGATTCCATTCCATTGGAAATGGCTTACAAATAGATCCTCTGCCGTTTTTTTTACTAATTGTTGATCGGTTCCATTGACGAGAATACCGCGTCGGGAAGGCCACGGGAGAAGTGGAGAGAGTTGGTAGCAGTGGATGTACAAGAGAGACTGGAGAAGTGGGAAGCCGTGGAGGAATAAGTAGATACTATTGGCTGCTTGACATCACGTTACTTACTTTCATTCATCCGATGAAGATGTTTAAAATACAAATATTTCTATTTAGCTTTACACAACAAGATCAGGAGTAAAAAAATTAGAACAGACTTGAAAGTGGAGAGGTTGATGTACAAACTGGGGAGAGTGCGCCTACGATGGTTTGGCCACATGAAGAGAATGTAGAGGAGTCGAATACCACGTCGCGAGTTTGAAACTTGGCAAGAAGTGATAAAAGAAGAGTGGGAAGGCCACGGGAGAAGTGGAGAGAGCTGGTAGCAGAGGATGTACAAGAGAGACTGGAGAAGTGGGAAGAAGTGGAGGAAGAAAGGTTGTGGGAAGAAAGGGAGAAGTGGAAGAACATGGCGGAGAAGAAAGAAGAAGAGGAAGAGCCAAGCTTGGCCAGCTAGCTCAGGAGTCCAAGGCCCTAGCAAATGGTGGCCCTCGCTGGCCACCCCTGACTCAATTCTTGGAACCGGGAGAAAGTTATTATTATTAGCTTTAACATAAAAAGTTATGAACACATACCTAGCAACATCCAGAGCCAGCGACAGCAGATACGGCTTCCACGCCTTCTGTCCGAAGCAGTACATGGAGCCGAGGTGCAGTACGGGCTTCACTGCGTAGAGCGTCTCGGCGGCCAAGTGCTTCCCCCACCTCGTGGTCACGTCGTCGTCGGTGACCGGCGTGTCGGGAGACGCCGGGGGCTTCCAGGTGCGGCAGTTGGTCGGCGGGGCTGAAGACAAGAGGTCAAGATCATTTCAATTCACACAGCTTGATTGTGCAGAATTATGATTTTAAAGAATGTTTTATTTCAAAAATAATTTATTCAAAGTTAAAGTTTATTTGAAGTATAATTTCTACCTGCATGTTTCAAGTTTCAAGTACCTCTAGGTTACCCACAAATTATTTATTTCTCTTCATTTAATTTTAATCACCTACAGAAAAAAAGATTGTTATGACCTTTTAGTATCCTATGTTTGCTGTTGTGCAATAGAGGGTATTTTTGGAAAGCAAGGTAGCAATGTACTGTGCATTATGTTCAATGTGTTTCTATAATCCTATGAAGTGGCGGACTGGGCTGAAAAGGCCCCAGATATGATGACTGATGAGGCAAAAGACTCGTAAAACCAATGAAAGGACCTGTAAAACGTACAGGAAGTTATATGCAAGGAAAAGGAGAAAATATGCTCGTTAGGTACATTACATCAGATCATCTCAGATCTGTGATATTTTGACTTGTAGATTTGACTCTGGTCTGTGATTTTATAATTGAACTGTGATATGTTTGTTGTTGTAAAGCCCCATTTACACGGTGCAATTTCTTGAACAACTTCTGTGTCACATTAGTTCTGGCCTGCACATGTGCAGATTCCCTTTATCATCTCAAAAGTGATACTGCGCACGAGCAGAACCTCTGTGGCACAGAAGTTGTTCAAGAAATTGCACCGTGTAAATGGGGCTTAAGTTATTTATTTATTGTCAAACTTTTTAAGTGTAGTATTTTTAAATGTTATATTACATTTGTTCCTGTGGACATTAGTTGTCCAATACAAATAAAGGCTTACTAATAAAATTATGTAAAATGTGAAATAAGGGGCCCCTTAATCAAAAGGGACCAGTCTATTGCTACCTGTATGAATATCTTACCTGCATGAACTGTTCGAATGACTCTCCCAGACTGTCTCAGGGTAAACGTCGCAGAGTTGAATCTTGTACTTGATTCTTCAGCTGCTTCTTGGGTTTCAGCGTCTTCGGTATTCAATTTGTCTCGCTTCAACGGCGAAATCGGTGGGCTCTTGATGATATTCTCCTTGTAATGAAAAAGAAGTACCAATCGTGCGATACACCTGTTGATCATAAAACATCACTTAGAAAATGTGACAGCTATAGAGCTAGTTTATATGAAACCCACAAAACAGGGACACATACTTTACAATCTGTACCAGCGCTGCGATTGTCCATCTTCCTTTTTCACCCCAGGTTTTGCGAAATGACACCTCTATAAATACTTCAGAATAATCCAATACAGTAAGCCATGTTTTCAATGCTTCGCCACTGCCCACACTGCCTGTTCGATGTAATCGACGGGCATTATGGATGATGCGATCGTTGAATAGAACGAGCAGATTCGACAGCGAGTACACCAGCTCAGAAAATACATTAGAATTATTGATTCGACCTAGAAGCAAAGTAAACCAGTTGGGACATGAGTATACAAATCAACCAGTAGGTATTATCTTTGATAATTAATGTATAATAGGTATTAGGATGCAAAATTCTAACCTGCAGCAAAATATGACAACCACTTGACTGTTGACTCAACGTCCCCGGCTGTTTGAGGATTAGCACTAACCCAGTTCTTGTAACTTGTAAACAGTTCTGAGAGAGACATTGAAGACATTTTCAATCACTCACTGAGCTGTAGATTGCTACAGGTGATTGAAATCTAATAAAATATATACAAAAAAAACTTCAATTGAATGATAAAGACAGTGACACCATGACAGTAGCAAAGCAAACAAAGTAACCAAAGAGCACGCCAGCACCACCTATCGACGTGACTTTACAACCATGATGAAGACTTGTTAATGATTCTGATAACAGGTAGCGGAGTCTCAATCATTTGTCATTGTTGTAGTTTGCTAAAATTCAAGTTTATCGACCTGCACCTATCCACATTGAATCAGCTGCAGTTGCTATATTCGCGATTGGATCCTTGCCTTGAAGGAGATCAGGAAAGACAATCGATGTTTTGCAAATAAGCGTGTTTTACCGACACACAAAATAATTCAAGGTCGAGCACGGAGAAGGTTGCCAGCTGACATTCTGCATACTACGCGTTAACCACGTTTGAATGTACACACACAAAAGCACATTACTTCGCGAGTGACCACTAGCTGCATCGGTTACTACAGTATATTCTCTTTATTCATCTCCTTTTACTTTGAAAAGATGACATCTCCAACGCAAGTGGTAAGTTCAATTTAATTATTTAACAAAGTAGTATCTTCAAAAACCATAAATTTTTTAAAATGCTTTTTCACGATATTTTTCTTAAATCACGTTTTTTTAAATACTTTGTATTGTATTGTATTTTATTATCATCCCGTGGACAAGTACATAATACATGTATGGGTATCGTCAAGAATGTATGTACAAGTTATGACAGAATAACATACAGAATAACTTACAGAATAACATAGATGAACTACGCTTTAGCTGTAATTATTCTTTTTTGCACATCGTCCACCAGTTGCTTTTTTACTTTTTTACTTAGGTAGTAGTTAGCTAAAGCATTGCTAAAGCATTTCGTAAAGGTTAAATGTGAATTTGCCAGATGCCATCCCTGGACCCTACCAAACCAATTGATAGTATACAATTATATAAATAGATTTGCAAATTGCAATTTAAATTTCGCGTTGGGTCTAACTAGATTAATTTAAACACCAGAAACAAAATTAATCCTTCACAGAACTGGTCCTTTCAAGGATTAAAATCTTGTCATTTGAGACAATCAAATAGGTTCGGAAAACTTAACTTTTTCATTTCATGTTCGTGTTTGTTTGGTTTTCTGATCGTATTTGGAATCATAATTCATTACTAATTAGAAAACAAAGCACTTTTAGACGCAAGAGTTGATAAAAATGAGGATGTGTCAAAAATGAAATAGGTAGGTATGCGAATCAAGAAACAAATATTTGTATAAATTTGCACTTTTCTTTTCAATCTATTTTCTAACCTAACGTATGCACACTAGCACTTATCATGAAATTAATACTACCCATGGTGTCAACAAGAAATATTTGCTGAGTATTTGTAGTATTTGTAGCTTTTGTTAAAACAACGGTAAGAGTTTTAGTTTTTAAAATTGTATCATTTCTTTGACGTTCCTTTTAAATATGTTGATTTCTTTCAGTTTATCCCTCAAGTAGGGATAAGCAGCAGAATGATGAGTACTTGGAGCTATGGTTGAGGTGAAAACAACAGTAAATTTTACTTGTCTTCAAATTAGGTAAATTTTTATAACTAAATAGATAATTTCTACTAGACGAATTGATAGAAAAAGATTATGAAAGATGATTATGGCCATAAATATTTTGTCTCCCATTTTCGCACAGCATTCATACAGATTGTGGAGGTTGACGAGCTGAAATGATTTACACGTAATTGTTATTATTTTTCTATTGATCTTCTGATTTAATTTCGTAATTTATCGTGTAAAATGGCCAATGGTTTTGCCTGTTTGTGTTTTGTTTTAATCTCCTCAATGTCCACAGGAAACACAAATGTTACAATTACTGCAAATGCGATAATGTCAGGCAGATTGCGATTACTCCTCCCAAGCTGCTAACCAGGTCAGCTGATTTAGCACCTGCGTAGATTATGTGTTGTCATTTTGTCAATCACTCACAGTCGCGACTCGGGTATTCAGATAGTTTCACCGGCTGCTTTCTTATATTGCTTTCTTATTGCTTACTTTACTGAACGTAGGTACAATCTGAAGGATTAAGCTTCTATTTCTACTTCAAGTAGTCACAAAAAATGAATTTCCAGAAATCGTCGACGAAATATATTATAGTACTTGTTTCCGCTTCTCATGTAACAGAAAAAATACCACCCAATAAATGGCACTCCGTTTGGATATAGGACAAAGAAATTGTCACGGGAACGAAATAAATATTTGTTACGCATTTCATCCTATCCAATTTGTTCGTAGTTTTTGTACAGAAGAAGGTACATTTCAACTATTTAAAAGCATTTTTTCATAATTGTAACACCTTAAATACTATATTTTAAGAAAATAAAAAAATTAATAAAAAAAAATTAGGAAAAGCTCAGAAATTAAGTAGTATCAATAAAAAAAAAGTGGATGACAAATAAGTACCTACTAAGCCGACGAAATGTTGTTTTATTTGGTTAGGTCTGTATTTATTTGCGAAAATGAGAATTAAGAAATGAAGTGAATTTTCCAGAAATTTTGTTTTATTTTTAAGGTCTGTATTTATTTGCGAATTATGCGGCTCCCCTACTTACCATGTAGATTTAAATATACAATTTGTGATTAAAAATGTACATTAAAAAAATACAATAGGTACCTACCCATACCCAAGTTTTTCTCCACTTAATTTCTTATGATTTTACAGTTTTATGTATGGGGGAGGGGGGGGGGGGAGGATGTTATGACTGTATTTATTGTGATTTTGTGATTATTACGAGTCAACCATTTTTTCCCATTACAACGAATTATCCCCCCCTGCCCTCCCCCATTTTTTTATTGGTATATTTCTATGTGTTTTTGTGATGCAGGTTCGTACCATGAAGTTACATTACACTGTCTGACTTTTTACTTGATAATATTTCTACCGTCTGTTTCCCCGGATGTTGTCATGGCTTTGTCATGATTTGTGTTCCACTTGTCCATCCTGTTAGTTTATCTCTGTTCCTCCCGCTTCTCTACTTCCTGGTGATAGCGGGCGTCTTCTTCGTCCCGACTCTTCTTTGTACTCGCAATCAATCAATCAATCAATCAATCAATCAATCAATCAATCATCCAAGAAGCTACGACATTCAAAATAACCAAAGGTCAATCTTTTTCGCATTAAACATCATCAATGTATTGTTATTTGGGAATTGTTTTGTTTATTTTAAATTGTTGAACGGGACATCTGTTTTTCTTACGCTGGGCACATCCTTCCACTGTTTCGTGCTCACTAATTTTCATAAAAACCTATTTACGTTTTAATTTTGTTGTTGTTATTTTTGTATACTTTTGTACATACTTTTTTACTTTTGCTTTTTTTCATTGCTATTTTGTATGTATACCTTTCTTAAAGTTGGTATGTAGCAGCTTTTGCAATTATTTTTAAAGGCAACCGTGGATTGCGGTATTCCAACTTGATTTAGATAAATGACAATGATTTATTTAAATGACTACAAAATAAACATAGTACCTATGAAATATGTAACTTTCATGCCCCCTTTTTTACGCATTCTAGGGGTGTGCGAATATTCGAAAACTTTTGGGTCGAACATTCGATTCGGTATTCGAAAATAATTTCGAATATTCAAAGATTCGAATACTCGAAAATTTTCGAATAGCTCGAATGTCCTTTTATTCTTAAGTGTTTTTAAATGCTGCCAACTGCTGCAAAGTCTAAAATGTCAACCGAAAATAGTCATGGCCGCCATTTGATTTCGAGGGAATATTATTTGTAGGATTTTGTTCCTCCAAGTACTTTTGTTTCTTTTAATTTATTTTTTTTGTGATGAGTAGTGACGACAATATTAGCCTTGCGTTGCATATTACATAATAATTACTACTTATTACTTTCTCACCTATTTTTCAAATATATGGTTTAAAAAATGTTTTGTTCCTATAATTAGGAACCCAGGGTCATCTTTCACTCTTGGAATAATGAAAAGCGTTTGGTGTACAATTTTTTTTATTATTTGATATTATGTATTTTAATTTAAGTTCCAAATATTCCATAATCGATGTGATATATTTTTGTGAATTATTCGATATTTTTATTCGAAGTCAAAAATCACTATTTGGAATATTGGAACCCGTGCCTGGTCAAACTCGGCGCGACCTATCTTTCAAGTTGTGAATAAAATAAATTACAAATCGTTAGTCAATTCCCTTACAGGTGCGTAGGAACTTTATTTTGAGTGGGGGGGCAAATTATAGGGGATCGATGGATGTGAAGAAGAGGTAGTGCGCCGCCCCCCCCCCCCCCCCCCCAGTTTGCCCCGCAGGGCCTTTTTTGAATTTTTGATACAAAATAATAGAATAAGAAGCTATTAGTTTAATCGAAAAGAAATGTAATATGTTCTTTTGGAGACTTAGACAAATGCAATAATCTGTCTGTCACTGTTTATATTTGTATAGAATTTCCTAATAGCCCCGCAGAAAATTTTCTCAATAGTTAATCAAAAAGTTTAATTTGTAGTAATAATATGGATGATCAAATCGAGGTGGACAAATGAGTCAATTGACTCCTTGGATTAAATATCTCTACCTACCTACTCCATTCATACAGATTTTGCACGTGAGAAAAATTTGAGAATTCAATCTCATTAGAGCAAATGCAAATCTGTGCATTTTTGCATGTTTTTCAACATTTTTGTATAGTCTGGGGGTGTCAAGACGAAACGTGGAGGGGTTATTGACCCCCCCCCCCCCTTAGTCCTTGTCATGCAATGTATGAATTTAATTTCTTCACCGGAATCTACGACGGTTGAGATAGTGACTGTTAATTATGAAAGTGCGTGTCATTGTGGCACAATCTTCTGGACTTCTGCATACTGAACTAGTGCAAGCAATCAATATGTCGATGTAATTTATTCACCCTGTTTCTCAAGATTGTGTTGCAACTGAAAGAGAATTAGCTATAATTCTGCGCTCGACCTATTTTGTTTTCGTATTTTCCCCATGTATAAGTAAAATGATGTAAAGGTTTCTCTTCATCGGACTTGAACTCTTCATCGGACTTCAAAGGTCCAGGGCAGTGTTGTAAAATATACTTTTTATCTGAAGTCTGTATACAGATACTTTTCATTTTTGTATCTGCGCACAGATACTATTCTATAGATACTTTTTAAAACTGTATTTTTGGATAGAGATACCTACATTAAAATCTCATAAAAAGTAAAAATCCTTAAAAATCTTTTGCATTGTATGATCAGAATAGGTATATAAAAAAATTAAATAGAAGATACAAATTAAAATAAAATCTTGTTTAATAAGGTACTAAAATGCTAAAATTTTAATAGTTTACATAATAAGTAGGCATCTGAAAATATCTATAGATCCAGATGCACAAAAAAGTATCTAGAGACAGATACAGAAGTACTGGGCACTGAAAATACTTGACAACACTGGTCCATTAGATTCCCGCGGCCGTCCTTCCTTCCTTCCTGGACTGACGTTTCTTTGTGGTCTCTGCAAGCATGGAGGCAAATTATGGGAAGGTTCCCTACCTATAACCTAGGTAATAGGTCACGATACCATCCATCCTATTCTTCATCGTCGTCTCCCAATCATCATCCGTCGCCATTACCTGTCACCTGGCAAATGAGCCAGGTGTCTCTGATCTGATAATGACATGGTAATCAGAATCACTAATCAGTCACTCAACACTGACATTGTTCCTAACATTGTACCCATCGACCTTGCGCAGTTCATCAATATCTCTGGTACATCATCACTCGCTATCGGTTAAGCGCCTCGGAGATTTATCTCGCATAATTAGGTTGAAGAACGTTATCGCCGTCTGACGCGCACACCGACTTGTGATTCGGGATTCGGCGATGTGGGAATGTCAAATATGTTCCCGGGCAGAGATGGCTGACGATTAGCGTGAACTGCTGTCATGGACATCTGCCTCATCTTGATCGTGATCGTCAGAGCAGCGACAGATCAGTGATGATGATCTCGTGATGATATTTAGTTGCCAGCGACTCCATTCATAGGCGTCGCCGGATTTCTGACGGGGGGGGGGGGGGGGGGGGGGCAAGGGAAGTAAACGTTTTTGGTTTTTGGACACTTTGAAATCAATTTTCGGACGTTAAGGTGATTTTGTAGAAATATTCAATATTTTTTAAAATTTTACACTTTGGGGTTTTGGAAGGCATGCCCACACCTTGCCCCATATTTTTTTGAATTTTTACACTTTAAAATGATTTTTTTTTAGTATTTTTGAAACTATACGAAAAACATTTAAAAAAATATGTTTTCAGGACTTCCAGACCCCCCCCCCCCCCTCTCCCCTTTGGACGCCCATGACTCCATTTGCTAGGTACTGAAATGTCAAACAGTCTGGTGTCCTGCCAGGGTGGGTATAGTGAGACGCGGGCAATTATTTAGGGTGGGCAGGGCAGGGCTGGGCACACATTGGTACGCTGTAAGTATTATGACTGAGTGGAGTTGAAAAGGGGCATGTCCCGCAGGGAGTTTTTTGGATTTTTAAATCAATAGACACGAATGGGACGCTGAAATGACCACTTTAAGGGTTAAAAAAGTGTTAGAAATACATAGAATAAGGTTGGATTGTAAAGTTACCAAATACAGGTTTGATCTGTAAATATACCTACAACTAGAATGCCGTGTAATATTATAATTAGAAAATTATTCGAACTGCATTTATTTAAATTTGATGATTTTAGAATTATACGCAAGCGTTAAATTTTAAAGAATCATACATATTCGATTATTTTTGGATGGGCAGGAGACAACTTTTCCCACCCCTGGCGCCGTCCCTGTGCCTATAGGAAGGTATCCAAAAGTAATTCTTTGCTAAGGGTGGGGGTATTTGTTCAGGGGTCAGGGGATTCCCTACCCACCCCCACCTCGTACCCATCGATTTATTCAGAAGATGCACCAAAGTCTTTGAAAAAGTTTCATGAACTCTGTGCGAATTCATGAACTAGCTGTGTATTTCATATCCGTCATATTCTGCAAGTACCGATATTGTTTCGAGTAATATTTGTGTACCTACCTAATTTCTATTGGTTGACCATCAGACCAGCATAACACGTTGTTAGCAAACAATTATTATTATTATTGATTGAAAAAGCTCTCCAGAAATAATGAATTCGATTAAAGATACATATTGATTGTACTAATGTAGCGGGTGTTATTGACACTGGCAATGAAGGAATTAGCCCACTACTAATACTACACGTTATACTCGTTCCGTAGAGTCAATTTAAATTGATTAATAACAGAGTTCTTTCAAAGCAACAAGCGATAAGCGATTAGTCTGGACATCATTTATATTTGTAGTCAATTGTTTCAAGAGACCAATTAAAAAGTTGTTTTGGTTTTCAAATGGATTGAAAACTCCAAAATGTGGTGGAACATATCGAACATACTTTTACGTCTTGATTGTATAAGTATTTTATTTTTTAGCTTGTCATGTCCGACTTTTTGGTATTGTTGCAGCGTCAGGTCTAATCATATTCATAACTTCCATCTCTTATTCTTCTAGTTATGCAATGGGCTTCCACGGGATTCTGCCAGAGAGGGTGGTCATTAAAGGTCAATGGGGTGGGCTGGTGGAGGCCCCCCCCCCCCCCGCCCAGAAAAAAATATAAAATCCGTGTCGCATAGGTAGTATGTACCTATAGTAGACGTAGGCCTTACCTATTATTAATATTTTGGTTTATTTTAACTCAATTCCAATTTGCAAGCATTTTGGTACCTATGTTTTGAACAAGCTCTGTAATATGCCGATCAAATCGTGACGGGACGTCGCTCTCGCCCCCCCCCCCCCCCCCCCCCCCTATCACACTGTATCACATATTGGTACACCCCCCCCCCCCCTCCCCCCAGAAGCGTGACGTCCTTTATTCACAACCTCAAAAAAAGTAGCCAAAGAGGTGAGAAGATCGAGGTAAAAAGTAACCATCCTGGGAAAAGAGCAAATAAAATGGAATATATGAATATATATATATTTTTTAAGGTCATCGGGGAAAATAACGGGGGCAAGCGCCCCCCCCCCCCCCCCCCATGAGTTAGGTCAACATGCTCAGCGCTTCCACTATTGACCTGTTATCTCTCTCTTGTCCACAGTTGAAGAGCATAGGACCCAAGTTGGTGCCCTTCTTGAAGACGGTCGCCATCTACTTCGTGCTCTTCATCCCCGTGGAGCGGCCGTCTTGTTTCGCCGCGTTCATCAAATGTCTGCCCATCATCAGCCTCATCATCTTCGTGCTTCTACACGGCATGAGTCTAGGCGACGAGTAAGTCAAGTGGCTTGCAGTGCAAACTAGAATTACGTGTTATTTAATATTTCTGATAAGAAGGCTATACGTACATAGTAATTTACTTTTCTTGTTGATAAAAAAATGAAGTTACTTCAAGGTTTTAAAATATAAAAGGAGGTAGGTATAGGTACATAAAACTGCAAGGGCCGCCTCACATTATACTCGAGTTGGCAGTGGCGTGCCGAACCTCCAAAACATTTGGCGCATTTCGGTTCACAGGGACCCACCCACCCACCCCTTCCAGGCGTTAGGCTTGAACCTGTCAAGCGATTGTGCTAGAAAATGAGTATTGCCCCGGGAAGTAAGTGCGCAGCGAAATTTTTGAATTTCAGGCCAGAGGTTGTGTACAAAATAAAGGGAAACAGACATGCCGAAATTAATTTTAGTTGAAAAAAGTCATAAAAATATAGCCGCGCAGCGAAATTTTTGAATTTTAGACCTTTGAGAGAGGTACCTAATTGTAGTGTTTATAAAATACTCGTTAATAGGAAACAGACCAGAAAAATTAATTTTATTTAGAAAAAGTCACGAAAATAATGCCGCGCAGCAAAATTTTTGAATTTTGGCCCTCTTAGGAGAGGTTAAAAATTATTTTAATATGTATAAAATAACGGGGAAAAGACAAGAAAACATTTATTTAAGTTAGATAATGTCATGAAAACAATGCCGCGCAGAGAAATTTTTGAATTTAGACCTTTAAGAGAGTTAGAAGTGTTAAAAATAACGAGAAACAGACCAGAAAAATTTAGTTTATTTGGAAAAAGACATGAAAATAATGCCGCGCAGCGAAATTTTTGAATTTTGACCCTCTTAGGAGAGGTTAAAAATTATTTTAATATGTATAAAATAACGGGAAAAAGACAAGAAAACATTTATTTCAGTTAGAAAATGTCATGAAAACAATGCCGCGCAGAGAAATTTTTGAATTTAGACCTTTAAGAGAGTTAGAAGTGTTAAAAATAACGAGAAACAGACCAAAAAAAATTATTTTATTTGGAAAAAGACATGAAAATAATGCCGCGCAGCGAAATTTTTGAATTTTAGCCGTCTTAGGAGAGATTAAAAATTATTTTAATATGTATAAAATAACGGGAAAAGGACAAGAAAAAATTATTTCAGTTGAAAAATGTCATGAAAATAATGCCGCGCTGCTAACATTTAAGTGGTTGATTAGGACTGTATTGTCATGGCAACAACCAATTGAATGACATAGTTTTGTACTAACTAACTGGTAACAGCTAATTGAGTCTTTAGCAAAGTATTGAAAGACCGGCCCTAAGAGAGGTTAAAAATAATTTTAGTGTGCATAAAATAACAAGAAACAGACCAGAAAAATTAATTTTATTTGGAAAAGGACATGAAAATAATGCCGCGCAAGGAAAAGTTTTAAATTTTAACCCTCTTAAGAGATATTAACATTATTTTGGTGTGTTTAAAATAACGGGAAGCATACCATACAGCATTAATTTTATATACAAAAATGTCATGACAATAATGCCGCGCAGCGAAATTTTTTGAATTTTAGACCTTTAAGAGAGGTTAAAAATAATTTTAGTGTGTATAAAATAACGGGAAACAGACCAGAAAAAAATAATTTCATTTGGCAAATGCCATGAAAATAATGCCGCGCAGCGAAATTTTTTAATTCCAGACCCCTTTGAAGAGGTTACAAATTATTTTGGTGCATATTAAATAAAAATCAATGTTCATTATCTTTAAATATATTAAAAGAAATGAAAAAACGTAGTCAAAAATAATTTTTTGTGAGAAAATGTCTACCATAATAATGCCGCTCAGCGATATTTTTTAAAAGTATAATTTGATTTTGATGTATGAATTGACGGACGTGTGAGAAATTTGCAATATAGATAAATAAGCACATGCATTTTTTAATTTCGCCCAGCAAATAGCATTTTGGTCATCAATTTAGGTGACAACGTGTTATACGTATTACAATAACTGTATCTATTTACTTTCACATGACTAAACCTCAACAGTTGGAGCAGGGAGCATCATCCATCACCTGAACATTCCTAGATTGCTGGACACTCCAGTGTTTAGGGGATATAAACCTTTGTAATAAGTGCTTCTAGGCCGTATTCTTTCTGATCCAAACATCTTCATTAACATTAATTGAACGCATTTCATGTTGGTTCCTTTGCGATCCTCCAAACTACCTTCAGCACCACCACCCCGGTCAGGTACCCACCCACCCACCCCCAAAAATTCCGGCGCATTTGCGCCAAATTTACATAGGTCGGCACGCCACTGCGAGTTGGTCCCAACTAAATGCAACTGCAAGTCAAGGGTCGACCTAGGCGGGCCCCTCGGTCCGGCCTTCTCCCTCGAGATGATGATCCCCCTGAAATCGGGTCCCACCGGTCCGAAGCCTTCCTCCCCCCCCCCCCCCCCCCCCGGTCTGTCTCCATTCTGAACTGGCTTTCCCACCAGTTTCAGAAGTAAGTTTATTTTCATTTGAGTCAGTCGACAGTACTCGCAGAAAATTCCGATTCCAATGTAAAAAAAAAATCCTAGCAATGCATGAAAATGCTTTAGCTCTGGGTTGTACGTGACATTTGTGACATTTAATCGTGTGTTGCATGTTGCATATTATACTGCTGTGAAGTATTATTTTAATTCAAATATTTAAAACCACGCAAAACCATAAAAAGGCGGCCCCTACTTTTTTCTTAACGGCTTGACCGATTGTTTTCAAAATTTAACAGCATAGAGATAAATAGTAAATCTGTGTCTCTAGTAATCCAAAAAATAATAAAAAATGTTTTTTCTCGTTTTGAGGAAGTGCTAACATGGGCAATATATGAGTCTTTTTGGCACCTCTGCCCTGAAATAACTAAACAAAAAATACAACTTTGGGGCTACTAGAGACACAGATCTACTCTTTATCTATAACCTGTGAAAATTTGAAGACAATTATTGTTTCATATAAATTAAAAAGTCATTCATGCGGTAGGTACATGGCTCCATTTATTCTTTCATTCATGTATTCATCTAAAGAGTAATATGCTTTATTAGCTAGGAATGTCTTAAAGTAAATACTTAAATCTATCAATGTCTGCTACATTTTTTATGTTTTCGGGTACCTAGTTTATTGTACCTAGTTAACATTTTATATATCTCGAGTTTTGTTGGTTTTGTTTTGTTCTCCCCCGGATCGGGCCCGTTAAGTCGACCCCCCATGTCCTCGCAAGTATTCAACAAAGTTAACACAATCTTAATGTGCGCAATATAACCTCGTCGTTGACGCGCCGTTAAACCATAATAATCTAATCTAAAATCTATAAAAAGGTTATAAGCTATTTTGTTGCAGGTGCCAGTTTTATAATCTTAAATGTAAAATTAATTGATGCATAACGTAACGTGTCGCCGTTGTTTTGCTGGTCGTTTTCCAGAGTTGTTGTTGACTATAATGATGTGGTCTAAAGTTGTATTGTAGCAAACGCACACGCTCGTCTATAGTGACCGAAACAAAAGCAAGCAGATGACACGTAATTGCGTTGAATGAAAGTATAAGGGCTAATGATTCATTGTATATGCTGGTGCTATTCACATAACAATGTTGTCGCCATACGTCGTTGTTGCTTATTATCACACTCACTCACCACAGTGACAACCATAGTGATAAGGTGACTCAAATGCTGATGCACGTTAATGCAAAATCCAGAGAGGGCGATCTCCCCCCCCCCCCACACACACAAGATCCTAAACTCCCAAAGTTTATGGCCCGATCTCGTATAACAAAAAACATAATTATTATTGATTTTCGATTTTATGTGTTTTCCTAAATTCTTTTACTTATATTCAAAAGTAGGTAGCCCAAACAAATCAGTGAATAGACAAAAAGGGCTCTGTGGAATTCTTGTAGCCCCCCCCCCCCCCCCCCCCCCCGTAACTTCAAGAGGGCTCTGCCAATAAGTCTATTCGATAAACATGGATAAACATTCGTTCGTCCCTATCAGTCAAGAAAGCAGTACAAATTCTGAACAAATAAAAAGCGAATTCAGTTGGGGTCATCTGAAAAATGTATTGCATGTCGCTAGTGCCTGGCAATTAGCTGTTCTGGAAGAGGGTTCCGGTTCTTGATTGTCGGCAATTGCTCTAATGACCAGCTATTAAAAGCGGCGTATCCAACTTGCCATGACTCTCCTACTTTTCTGAAGATTGTAGAACCGAACCGAACTTCAAGAGATTAAAAAGCAGTGGTCTTTTTAATTTGGCAATCAAAATGTTGACCGCAGATATTTGGCAGTGATTTATTTTGGCCCAAATCCTCATTCCTTTGTAATTTTTTGACTTCCTGAGAATAATTTAACTTCGTATAATATTTATTTATTTGCGGGAACGGTTCTTGTAAATTGAATGGTAGATATACAGACAGATGGGAAGATTTATGCCATTTTCTTTGGCAAGCCATATGTGCACTTGAACAAACCTTCAAAGGAAAGGGAGAATTGCAAAGTAAATGCTGGCACTACACTTACAATTTACAAGCAAAAACTAGCAGTTTTTTGCACGTGCCTTGTCAAACCTTTATAATGCTCAAATAATCATGTTAATGCCCTCTAGCTGATAATTTTTGACTCGAGCGGAGATAGCCTTGGCTTTATGAGAAAAAATACATGATTATTAATATGTCCCTGAACTTGAATAAAGCATTAGTATTAAGCAAACTGTATATTATTAGTTTTTATATTTTTATTTAAAATTAGCTGACTTTTGGCCTTATGCCACAATATATGAGGAATATAATTAGGCGGTGTCAGTACAGCTGGATGACAACATAGTTTGGTAAAAAAAATGGTCTGCACACTGCACCAACCTTCAACTGGCAGAAAAAGAATGACGGCTCGTCAATATGAATAAGATGGAAACATAATATTATATGGTTAACTACCCATTGTATTATGTGGATAGAACAACAATCAATTAATGACCTGTCATTATACTTACAACTAATTATGTTTAAAATTATACTCTTTTTAAAATTAAAAAGAAAATAATAACATTTTTGATTATTACTACATGCAACTATGATTGTTTTGAACTCGTTGGTGTTATCATGTTGTTGCTTGTTTCAGTTTCAGTTTTATTTCCAATTGATACATTGGATCCAAGGGCAAGGGGGAGGGGGGTATAATACCTAACGCCCCATAAGATCCTAAAATCAACAAAATATTTACATTCCTATCAGCCCTGTAAAAAAAATATATTGATTTCAAATGATGTATGAAAGCAAATATAGATATTATATAAAAATTTAAGGACTAAAAATAATACGGGGGGGGGGGGGGAATTACGGAGCAAAAAAAAGAAGAATTTATTTTTTGAGAAGAAAGAAGAGAAGATGTTTTACATTAGGAAAAATAATTTTTTTTTGCCATCTGGATTAAAATAATTGATGTCCTAAAGAATATTATCCTTATTTTCTAGACACATAAAACTAGCTAATTTAGAAGTTAATGGTAGAGATTAGTTTGTTGTGACTTAAGTAAGAAACTCCTAGAATCCAGGTTCCGGAACCAGAGTCCAGGAGCCAACTCTTTCGCTTGATGATCTGAGTATATGTCGCTTGTCAACAGATACGCGTTCTCCCGGCGCATCCTCGTGGGGCTGATCTTCTCCTGCATTGGGGACGCGTGCTTGGTCTGGCGCGAGTATTTCATCCACGGCATGGCGGCGTTCGCCGTCGCACAGGTCCTGTACATCTCCGCCTTCGGGTTCAAACCGCTTAACCTCGCCATCGGAGGCGTCGTCTACGGATTCTGTGCGCTCGGTACGTTCCCTTCGATGACACACAATCACATGCTGAGTTCTTGTCTTTGGGGTCTGGCTGAATGCCAGTGAAACAAACGTATTGTTATTTTGTATGCAAAATAATAATACAGCACAACTTATTGTTACTCTATCAATGTATGTATCAATATGTAGTATTGTTACTGCACAATGCAGCACAGTACAATACAGCATTGTACAATACAGTACAGTACAACTTGAAATGAGGCAGTGGTTTATATAAGTTTGGTTCAATTGAACTAGAAACTTTTTAAAATTGTGCGAGTTTCTTTTTGTCAGAAATTGGAATGAGAGTTCAAGTCCACTTCAAAAATAGCATTAAAGTACACGTGCAGACTAATCAATTGTTTGCAAAATATTAAGTCCTTTTTCAAAACTTGATTATCCAGACGACAATATAGAGGTGAACGCTGATGGCAAGCATGTGGAGTTGGATTGTTTCATTATCAGAATCCACAAACCAACCAACCACATCAAAAGAATTCCTCCATTCAACAAATCATCTCCAACTTAGCCCATTGGCCATTGATTGCCCTGGGTTCTTCTGACCCTACATCCTAGTTTATATAAGTTCTTTTTTTTTCAAGTGGTAAAATGTATGATGAAAGTTAAAAAAAAATCAAAATGTGTTGGTGATCAGTCAGAAGCTTATCTAACTCCAAGATCAGTCTAAGATGGGTGCACTCAAGGTATATTTATAAAGAAGGCAAGATGTTTTTTAAAATGCCATAATAAGAACTTGTCTGTGCAGCATTATGGCACCTGATGCCAGTTCTCGACGGCGTGCTTCTGGTCGGCGTGCCGGCGTACAGCGTACTGGTCATGACGATGGCTTGGCGCGCCATCGCCCGAGTGCAGCTCTTCGAGGTAAGCCGTCACTCTTCATGTTGGTATAAATGGTAGTAGTAATAGCTGATTTTAGCAATAGCCTGCTTACTGCATATGAAATGTATCAAATTGACAAAACGCAGACTTCAGCTGAAGAACTAAAGAGTCGATAGAGTCATCGAAGAATCCGTACATGTCCTACACTTGTGAGATTGTAATAGAAGTTCTTGATTTCAAAGTCTCGTCCATGATTGGATTAATTTGTAATGTATAAGGTTATTTTTCAGTCTACAAGGTAGAACAATTTTTAATACGAATGCCTGAAATTATAAATTTTGAAGGATCTTCAAAACATAAGAGCTTGGTTATTCACGTTATGTAGTTCACTTTATATTGGTTATATTAACGATGCAGTTTAACGGTTTTGTTTTCTATTGCCTATGTTGAAACGTTTGTTTGTTCTGCCAGGAACTGTGGACATGGACGAAGCTGTGCTCCTGCGCTGGCGGCATCTTGTTCGCCGTCTCGGATGCTCTCATCGCATTCAACCAGTTCCACACACCGATACCCAACTCTCAGGCGCTCATCATGATCACCTACTACGCAGCTCAGTTCGGCATCGTTCTCAGCATCGTCGACTCCAAGGCTTGCTACAACAAACAGCTCGAGAACAATCTCAACGAAGCCAAGCTGAGGCAAGCGAAACAAGTCAAGGCCAACTGAACGAAACACTCAGAGACTGTTTCACAATCCTTGCTAAAGTAGCCTTTGGTGTATCATGAAGATGGAATAGTTTCATGATCCTATAAAAGGGACAGAAGCAAGAGGGAAAAACAGTGGCCTCGATCCACTGTTAAATTATTTTGGGTTTAGATGAGTATCTCTCCTACTCAAACAATTCTCTTCCTCTATGCCTCACTATAAATAGAATGTGTATCCTAATAATTAAGGCACACAAGAGTTTTGAGAATTTTAGTTTTTGCTCAAAAGAGCCATAATTGAGGAAACAGATACTTATCTGGATCAATTATCACCACGGTATGTAACTATGTAGATAATAGATATCAAAGTCTATGTCAGGGCTGCTGCCAAAAATATTTATTTCATGGTGATTTTATGAGGCAACCACGATGAAGGTACCTATCAAATTTTTAAGTAGCACAAAACAGTCTTGCACATATTAAAACAAATAATCTGTTTCATGATTGTTATAATGTCTTTTTGGACATCCTAAATGCAAAAAAATCCGTAATACAGCAGTTCTGCACCAGAATTGTTAGACTGACATACAGTGCAATGACTAATGTAGCATGCACTTTCTTACTTGGCGGCCCGGTGTAGACTCGTACATCTTTTACTCGTGATAACCAAACCTTTAGTTTCTAGTCTCAGGTAGATTTTAGTTATCTTCGTGCAATATCTTCTTCTACTCTCTCTGGTTATTCATGGTATGTATAAGGAAGTATATTAAATAAATATTACAATAGATATATATTAGTTTTTTTAAAGCTCTTATAAAGTGAGTGAGCAAGAGAGTAGGAATAAGTTGCTCTCACTTCCTCCCGTCACTCCTGGCAAGGGCAAAATACAGTAACAATGCTCAATGGTTCCCGTTCTTGGTAACTAGTTAGGCGTCAGTGCCAACCAATTGATTGTAGACAGTGGTCACAATGCACACATTTTCATCAACTTCAAAATAATACTTTGTGATACTTTGTTCCCTTGTGACGGGAACAAAATTTCTCGATCGTGACGTAAAACTATGTCTTGAGAGTCAAGATCCCGTCAAACTAATGGAAGGGAAGATAACAAATAATTGTATGTAATACTAGAATCTATGATTGATTTCCTAAGGAGTTAGTTACCTTCTTCCCACCATCAGCACCCACCTCTTGACTTACTGTGTCTCGTTATCTTGGCTATTCTACGATTTATGGCAAAGTTTGATTGCAAATGCTACTAAGTACTAACTGTATCTAACAGTATCAGTGTAACATTGAGTTTAGACTTTCACTTGAGTGTTCGCTGGTATGTTCACCGATGTTTCCATTCACGGGGTTGACTGACGTAACTGTACCTAGCAACCACTTTTGAGTTTCTTGACGGAGATTTCGACCTCCTGCTCGTAATCCAAAACGCCACAAGACCGTGAGCTGGTTATCTTGTAGACGGAATCCAATAGACTTGGGTGTCAATATCTCTAATAGGATGTGAGGTTCTATCTATATTCTAGATCCAATATTTTTAGGATATAAAATTTTTTAGTATATACATAAAATAAAATAAATCTTATATTTACATACAAAACATAGTTTAGTTTAGCTGCTAAATGTAGGTTCCTGTAAGCGACATGTCTACAATTGTGATCTTCTTTCATTAATCAGTCGGTAATAAATAACAATGTTTTACAAGCATTGGTACAGTTTCTCAGCTGTTGCGTCAGTTCATTAAATAGGTAGTCTTCCTCTTACATTGTTCATCTCGTAAACTGAATGCATCAGTTAGCTTCACACTTAACACTGTGCTCGGCCATGGGAAATACAATTTCTTTTGTTGATGTGTGTAAATCTCTACTAATAAAAGAAAGCAATGCAATTAATTAATTTATAAATGCACTAAGATTGGTTTAGCAAACATATTCACGGTGGTATTTCAAGCAATTATAATCTTGAAAGTTGAAAGATTTGTTCTTGATTAGAACTTGCTTCTGATGGGTTAAAATTTAAAAACTTAAACCCCAAGTGTTCAAGTTTTTACCCATTGTGAAGCCCAGCTACGGAACATTCCACGAATTGGGCTCTATTATCGCTGAGCAACTTACGGCAGCTTTAGTTGTAACTTGTAGTGAAGTCAAGACCTCTGGATGGTGCTATTGAAAAGAAGACTTATGTGATATATTCAAAGAGATAGCAAGTTAAACAAAAGTGGCGACATCAATGAATGGTGTAATATAAATAGTAACTTGATAATAAAAACTTAAACTATGTAATGAGAAAATAAATATCACATCCAGTTAATTTACTGGTAGTAGACTAGTGCACCACAGATTTATATGGCAATAGATTTGATCTTGGTATACATGATATTGTCTTTTACTTGTACCCAATAGGATATTATAAATAGGATATTATAAATAGAATACCTACCAATTTTTGTATTGTTGGGTATAAACAAAGAAATATCGTAGAATAGTAGCTAAAAACTGCTAGGAAAACGGTCTTGTATAAGCGAGCCGTCTGTGTGCATGTTGGAAGCGAGTCGCTGATCTCACTATCAAGGTGTGGGCATTTACTTGATCAATAGATCAATTTTGACAACTGTTTCAAAAAAGTTAAAAATTTCAGGACATACAATGGAAACACCTTAGTACTACGTTTCTCCTTAATACGTTTTTCACCCTACTACGGTTTTTTCAAAGGTCCCTCAAACCATAAGAACACAATGTTGAATTGTTTCTGGAATATGCTTTTCACTTAAGTACGTTTGTCATTTTTATCCTGGTCCCTTCAAAACGTACTTAAGAGGTTCCACTGTATTGAAGTTCTTGGCCAATTTTGCCATAAATATGTCAAATATGTTAAAAAATTATTAAAATCAAAATCTTGGTCTCATGGCCATATAAAATTTCATCTTGATAGGCCCAACAGGTCATTTTACTTGATTATAATCAAGTAAAATTTATTTATCATCGATTATAATTATAATCAACAAATCGAAGTTGCTCAAAAACTTTACAGGTCTAGGTTAGAATGAAATTAATGTGTTCAAAATTTTAAATCGTTTGGTTGTTCTGCCTGACCTGGTGGTGCCTACAAAAAGCATGTACAATGTAGTAATGCTCACTTATCCATATTTATAAACTTGAATTCGCGAATGGTGCAAAATCTATCTTGCATGTTGTTAAAATCTTCGTGTCTAATAAATAATACAACTTAAATGACTTTCTTCTCCTTGATTTGTCCATCCCAGTATACATCGATCATCTGTATTACAAGGGCTGTTTGTTTATGATCCCCAACCTGACACTATTGTCGGATGATGTAAGTTCCTTCATAAGCGCACCATGTCCAATGGCAATGGTATGAACTTGTGAAGATGGCTGTAGGCCGTAGGGTACTAATATTAAAATAAAGACCCACTAATTTCCCCTTCGGAAGATTGAGCAATTCTTCACAGCGACAAAGATTTAGCAAATAAATAGAACTTTGCAAACTTTTATGAAAAATCTGATCTGTAACTTAAGAGCGGTTGCATTTTGCATCAGAGTACATCATATTTTGCTGAAATTCAAATACTTTGAATTTGTAGCCCGCTCACAATCTTTAGGAGATTCAATTTAAAAACATGATCCACGCTTTTCAAAGAGTAATTTATATACTCCATCTCTATCGGCATTACTTAAAAAAAGTGAAACATTTTCAAAGAGCCGTTCACATTTCCAAAAATGGTAGTCTGGTGCCCCTGACTATTTTACTAATTAGTAACGAGTATTACATTAAAGGGTATGTAGAAACACTCAAGATAGACGACAAGTATAGAAAACAATGATTTATTAAGACGGCAATGCATTTGTAAAACAGCAAATGTTCACATAATAAAAAAGACTTTCATTCATTACATTACTCTTGATTGTGCTGTGCCAGTAAATCTGAATGCTAAGAGAGAATGGAGATTTCGTTATGTTAACAACAATCTTCTACAGCAGCGATGCAAGTCTTCAGTTTCACGGCCAGTTCATTACTTAAATATCATAGACAACGCTGCATAACATTTGAATTTGAACAACAATTGCAGATAATTTAGTTTTTATTAGGTACATAGGTATTTATGTGGCAATTTAATTGAATTTTATAATACTGCATTTTTGTTTTTTTTGCAATGCTAAAAAATAGGTTTGGTACCTAAAACGATAATGAACCAATAAAATGTTAATGAACAGACCAGGTAGGTACAGTTTGTAAAAAGATGATCGTAATAAAAAAGAAGCAATTGTGCATCACTGATCGATGACATTCTACCTGGCAATCTAGGTCCTTGGGACTTCATTATATAAAGATTTCCTTATTTCCGTAAGTAAATACACTTACAGTTTGCTTTAAGCTAGAGCAGCAATATCTTGATTTCTAAATCAAATACTTATGTAAAATCCAAAAGCATGTAGGTACTCTTGCTGCAAATCAAATTCTACAGACACTATGAACAATGATGGAAAAATTTCAAAATTGCCAATACAGTGTACGTAATATGTAGTACGTATTTACATCTTGTTATATCAAAATCACTAAGGCCCAGTTTTACAACAGTACATATTTTGAAAGGTTAACGGCAAGATGCACATTATCATAATTCATTTAGCAATTCAACTTGATCGAGAATAGAGATAAGTATGTATTGTAAAACCAACAAAGAAGAGTACCCTTGAATATTAAATCCTATAGTAATGAATCTTTGGAATGGGTTGGCTGCCCATCACAATTACAATTTATTTTAACTACAATCTATCTTTTAAAAAGCAAAGAAAATCCTCATTCAATCTAAAAAAATCTGGCAGTGAAATAAAAAAATGTGTCAATAGTAAATAAATAAAGACCCCACTTTTTACAATGAATGACCTACATAATTTAATTAAATAATAAAGATTTGTCGAATAAAACAATGCAGAACGCGTACTTTAGCATTCTATAGAAAGTTTGGTTGGTATTTGTATACCTAAGAGATCCTGCCGCTATCAAGCTTGTATAGCAGCTCGTAGCTTCAATAAAGGCTACATTATCTATATAGTTTTATTATAGGCAATACCTAATGTAATAGGTACAAGAAGATAAGTAAATAGGAATAAATATATCATTAAATTAAAATGTAGAAATCTGAAGATAATTCAAGCGCAATAAGCCTACCTACATTTTGATGGCAGTGCCAGTAATTTTATATATAATTACCTAAATACAAAACAAAATTATAGCAATCGGCAATGTGAGTGGCACCGCTAATTATATATCCTTTTCTGAAATGTTCATCACTTCCAAGCGTACTGAACCAGTCAGTTTAGTTGCGATGTCGGTAAAAATGTAAAACAAAGACGAAAGCAAGAGAAGTAGTAACTACGAAACAACGGTTCACTTTCAACTGTCTATCTATCTAGTACGTAGAGCCAGGCCCGTCTGGAAGGCCTATTCCGACCCCACTCACTTTGGTTATGTAATATTGTTGAAAAAATACTAGTACATTGGTCTACGACGCGACGAACGCAATGTCAATTGTCCCTAGGATCACGTGCTCCGTACCTGGCGCGAGCTCACTGGACGGCGAGGGCGACCGGCGAGCGCGGGGACCAATGTCAGACGCACGATGGGGTGCGGACCTTGGGCGTGGGCGGGCACGAGGCGTTGAGCGCGGGCAGGACAGGCGCCGACGCCGAACCCAGCAGGTGGCCGCACTCCATCTCGGACAGCTCGGGCGGGTGGGCGGCGGCCACGTTGCGCTGGCGGCAGAGGTAGGGGGTGTCACCCGGCGAGGGGGTGTCGCGGCCCTGCGCAATCACATCATAGTCATTTACAATCAGAACATACTCAAGAGTACAAATATGCGATTAAAAATACATAATATCCATGATTCTTCAGGTGAGCTCATAAACTAGTGTCTGCCTTGATCCTGTATCTTTTATCAAGTTATTTGTAATGGTGGCACAAGGCCCTGATTCTATAACTCCATTGCGACCGCTTAGCAATTATTTCAATGTTAATCCTTATGGAAGAAATTGCTAAGCGGTCGCAATGAAGTTATAGAATCCCACCTCAAGTCATTTCGAAAGAAAATTTATGTCCTTCATAACATTTTTTTAACTGTAGGTACATATTGTGGAAATAGTCAAAACATATGCAATTAATAGAATAGCACTTGCTTACATGATTCCAAACAGGTGCATAGGAATGGGGGGGGGGGGGGGCTCCCCCACCCTACTCCTGACTGAATTTCCTCTCATGCTTATTGCTTCCATTTTCCTGACGGAATTTCCTCTCTGTTTTTATCCATGCACCAAATTCATTCATAAAAAGCAAAACTTTTCTGGGGCTATTTGCCCAGACTTGCATGGTACTGGGGGCCCTTCCCCTCAGGCCATAATGGTCTTTGTAGGCAATTGTATCTCCCACCATTGTTATGGGCAAGTAATATTATTCCCCCATTACAAATTTAATTCCAGGAATCTGATTTCAAATGTTTGCAACTAAAAATCGAGAAACAGGAAACGGGCCTTCTGCTTCTAAAGTACGGAATTACTACATGACACCAAAGCCAGGAGCCATATTGTGTGTAGTATTACTGAAAAAAGTGAAAGTATGAGAATGAAGAAGTGAGAAAATTGTGATCAACCAATAGGAATCCAGCAGGCTTCTATTGGTTGATACAGATTATCACATACTCACTCTCACTTATTTCTGGAATAGGGGTCCTGCACACTTTCACTCCAATAAATGAGAGAGAGGATGTACTTGCACAAGAATTTGTCAAACTGATTTGTGGTGTTGAGAGGTGTTGAGAGGTAATTACATCATATATGTATTTTACTCTTTAAAATTATGTCCCATCCGGCATCCCTGTAAGAATGATTGACCTTGAAATATTACAGTCAAGCCATTTATTAGATAGTCATCCAGCAATCTATTAAAATGATAAATAAATATTACCTATTACTGATATTTTACAGTCCTTAAAATCAAACTCAAATAGAGCTAAATGACTTTGGCTTAGGCTTGACAGTGGAATTCAAGGTCGAGCATTCTTACATTGAATGGATTTTATAACAATTCTGGTTATACAAATAAATGTGAGTTGTTGTGTCCATCGATATGTACTGCGTGGATAGCGTAAGGTATACGAAAATGTTGCCAGTGCCACCAACACGGAGGATCAAGATTGGCGTCACAAAACCATCTGATTGGTCAAATCAAGTCACATGCCTACTATGCCTCTTTGTACATGCCTCACATGCCTCTTTGTAAATGAGAATATAATTTATTAAGGGATATTAAACATATAAATCAATCTATCAATACATTAATAATTTAATAAATAAATAAAACAATTGAACATTAAACATTCTCTTCTTTGCAACAAAATAAGTTTATTTTCATCAACGTGGCAGAAGGAAAAACAAATGACGGCGTTTGAATTTCTGCTGTGCTGATAAACCCCATAAGCGACGCCAAACCTGACCTAACTGGCGGAAATTGTGTTATCATACTAGGGAACCTCTATCCAGTGTTACATATCAGTGGTTGTGTCGCGCACTGACCTGCTTGACTGGTCCGCAACAGGTGGACAGGTTGCACGGCGTATCAGTCTTGGGACAGTCGAGGACGCAGTCTTCCGACGGCGCCGGCTGCACGCCAATGGTGTCCTCGGGGAAGATGTTGAGCTCCACGAACTCCGGCTGGATCGTGGTCGAGTGGATGCCCTCGTTGTGGAAGAACTCCTTCACCTTCTCCGCGATCTTCATGTACTCGGACAGGTTGCGGCATCTGCGGGACACACGACACGCTCGTCACTCCAGACTATACACTTCACTTTAAACAAGCAATACACATGGTTAATAGTAAAATGGCTCTCGAATAATGTGTATCTTCTGCTTGAAAATAAAATAACTCTTCAGTTTCATTAAAAAATGTAAAAAATGTTTGCAAAATACCTACAAGAGAACCATTATTTTATTTTATACTATGTTTCTGCAAGATTACCTTATTTTACATAGGGGAATCAACCCCGGATTTGGACTTAAACAGTGGGACAACAGTACAATATGTAAACCAACTAAAAATGACCGCTCAATATATCTGATTGACTGAAATAAGTTGAATCGCACCATCAGAAATCTGTCCAAGTGATCTCCTTGTATTACTCTAGTAGGTGACCTCTCATTTCAAGTAACAACAAACATTGATTGTTATGGAACATTACCACCCACCAGTTCACCGATCATTTTTTATTTGGCCAAGTGTACTTCATTATGTGCGCAATGTACATAAATCCCTTTTCAATCTGAGGATTTTGCCTATTGTACCTTTTAATCAATCATCGGATATGTTTAACTTCATAAAATCAAGTGAAATCTTTTTTTTTAATGTCAACTTAGCTAAAGCCGTTGTGGTGCAATTCTGCATGTTCAACAAATTGCCAACAGACTGGAGCGTCTACCCAAGCATGTGGTTCCCCGACGCACTCACCTGATGTGTGCCGAAGCGATGATCCTGTCGCCCGCCAGCTGCCACACGTGGAACTCGTGCACGGCCAGCACTCCGTCCACCTCGCTGAGCAGCTTGTGCTGGATCGCGTCCACCTGTATGTGCGTCGGCACCGTCTGCAGCAGGATCAGCGCCGACTCCTGCAGCAGGGGCCACACGGAGTTGAGGATCAGCGCGACGAGCACGAGACTCAGCGCCGGATCGATGTAGTCCTTGTACTCCCAGTCGGTGAAGTACGCGATGGAGGCGGAGAGGATGACGATGACGGAGCCGAGCGCGTCGGCGAGCACGTGGAGGAACACGCCACGCATGTTCATCTGCGAGCCGCCGTGCGAGTGCGCGTGGACCTCCTTCTTGGCGATGACGGGCGGCGGCAGTGGGGGGCGGAACGACTCGTCGTTCTCGTTGTCGTCGGTGGCGACCAGCTGCAGCTGCGCGAGGCGCGTGTGGCTGCGCGAGATGCCGCCGTGAGAGTGACCGTGAGCGCTGCCGTGCTCTGTGAATGGAGGAGATTATTAGTATGTTGAACCATGATTCAGTTTGCACATGCTTGCTCTGTTTACATGCAATTTTGTATGGATCAAGATATGGATTTAAACTGTAGACATTATCTGGAGGCGAGGACTATTTTAGAACGTTTTCCCAATTCCATTCTGATGGAATCCAGTCACGGCCATAAGGATTAACAATGCATCAACTCGAATTCCATTGTAATTGGGAATTTAAAAGTTCTAGAATAGGGCCCCTGGTAATTTAACAAAAACAGGATGAAATATCCTACTAATTTCGTGTGATAATAATCCTGAATCCTGAATTAGTGCAGACCATTTACCTAACTCTTTTAGAAGTTTTTTTAGTTTGAAGTTCATCTACTTGCTCTACTTGCAAATAAAGATTTCACGGCATCATCTGATGCAGTCTATGCTAACACGTCATCGAACTTAAGTAGGTGATCTTCGATTACATTGATAATAACAAGGACTGATCAAAGAAACCTGGCCGGCATTCTTTTAAATACCATTTAACCATTGACTACCGCTCAGTATGGGACTCGTGACTGCTATAGCTGCAGCACTGAATGCTTCCGCCGATGTCTGAGGCCGCACTACAAACGACGATTCTGGCAATATAAAGACGTTATTATTAATTTTGTTCAATGCTACATTATGCCTTCATATTTATAGCATAGGCCTAAATTAAGCTTATTGTTGTGCTGCGTCAGCTTTCCGTGCAATCTTTCCAAATGTAAGACGATCTCAGCCGGACGAGTGAAGAATTTGACCTTGGTCTGTACGTAAGAACGGGGCGGTTCCGTTTGTCACTAGACATCGACGACAGATGACTGACCAGTCGCATGTCCCCACCCCCAGTGTACGTCAATGATTTAACTTAGCCTAGTGCACATATTGACATATTGACCCATCGACTATTTACTGGGAAAAATGCGCAAATACTCAAATAGTGTTGTGTCTAAAGGTGTCCTCGAGATGATCTACTGACCATGGAAGAGGAAGAGTCCGATGACGTTGACGAGCAGACCGAGCACGCCGACGGTGATGATCAGCACGTGCTTGTGGATCTTCTCCACCTCGATGAAGCGCTTCACGGCCTCCACGGTGATGGAGAAGCACAGCGCCACCAGGAACACGGCGTTCACCAGCGCGCCAAGCACCTCGGCGCGCGCCCATCCGAACGTGTTCTTGGACCATTTCTTCGGGGACATCTGCGAGGCAAGCCAAGACACGTTATTTATACTTCTACATTTTGCACCTTATCACTCATTAAACCTGGGAAAACTCTCTGTGTAATGACTAGGGCTAGGATGTTTAGGACATCCTTTTTTAATTTTTTGTTCAGACAAGTCTAAAAATGATACATAAATATGTTTCATGTGTTACTGGTTTCAAAATTATGTGTTTTATTTTGCC
Organism: Leuctra nigra; assembly: GCA_934045905.1. Lineage (NCBI taxonomy): Eukaryota > Metazoa > Arthropoda > Insecta > Plecoptera > Leuctridae > Leuctra > Leuctra nigra. The sequence continues at coordinate 31,521,292 of OW203764.1, read as the reverse complement.
TGAAAATGCTTTTTTCTTCATTTTAATGTATTCGGTCCTTTTCGTGATATTGTAAGGTCTTTTTATCCTTTTTTTAAAATTATTGTAGAAAATAATATAAAATAGGAAGGTACTTGTTTCAAGTTCACAACGATACTTGACACATTGACACATACAATAATTTAAGTTAATTTTAATAGGTATCTTACTCCAAATTCAGCTCCTAACTAAACCAATAAATCGAATATGTTGACGAATATTACAAGCATAACATTTCATGGATCCTTTTTCAGGATTTTATGGTCCTTTTTTAATTGTTTTTAAGGTACTATTTGCCTGCCATTTTGGACGTTTCATAGGTCCTAAACATCCTAGCCCTAGTAATGAGTCACTTTTAAGGCTAAGGACCACTGATTTGCCCTCCAGTGGTGTCTGCCAATTTTGAGACTGTTACTATTCCGTTGAAGATGGACTATGTTGAAGCTGCAAAGATTTAGAGAATTACTTACTACTCTTTGTGAATTGTTGATTACGTTTTTTAAAAATTGGTTCTAGTTGGGTTATATTTTGAATGAAAGCTGCAAATTTTGCAGAATTTTAATAAGTGAAATTCTGAAATTAAAATACGCTCATAACTTCATTGTAGATCACATTTTTAAAAAAGTGATCAACAATGAATGAAACATACAGTAGGTAATTCATTCTTTGCATTATTTGCATTCTTTCAACTTTTTTGCTTTATTTAACACTTTGTGTATCTTCAAAGCTGCACCCACAATCTCAAAATTAGCAGATTTCATGCAGGTACTAAAACGGAACCTCAGCCGCAATCGTTAGAGGATTTAGGAAGAACATTATCTGCCCTGCATGATTCCGGTGCTCACCTTGACGGACAGGAAGGCCACCACGAGGGCGGCCACGTCGCTTAACATGTGGAAGCTGTCGGCGACCAGAGACATGGAGTTGGTGACGTAGCCGACGACGATCTCCACGAGGAAGAAGCACGCCGTCAGCCAGAACATGGAGATGAGGCGGCACTTGCGTCCGGTGTAGCGCCCCATTGCTGCAACACCCATGTACAGGGTTGAAATGCTGGCATTGTACACTTTACAAGATATTTATTGTGGCTCCTGAACAGCTTCAGACAATGCTCTCAGAAATTAAATTTGCTACAAAAAGTATTGGTGGAAAATGTATTTTTCAAGGTTCAAGCAATTCCGTTTTGGGATGGGAAAAAATTTTTAGTTGAAAATTTTGGTCTCACCCCCAAATTATTTTTGATGACGTAAAAAATACAAGATGAGTGACAAAATGACCAAACAAAATGTGTGTTCTGATGGGTTTGAACAACTTGTCAAGTATCTTCAAACTCGACCGGGGTAATGTAAATTTGTGTTTTTTCTGGTTGATTATTATTTTATGTCTCCCTGGTCTCACGCATAGTGTTGGGAGTTTTCATGAAAATTTGTATAACATTTTTCAGTGCTTGGAATTCGATTAATTTTCAACCAAGGACAATGCACCATAATTTATATTGCAAAAGTCACCACATTTTAGCGACTTTCTTGAAATGGTAAGAATGTAAAGTTGCACAGGTAAATACAGATTTTAGTAAAGTTGGTCAGACAAAATTGCAATTTCAATTTTTAACACAGTGTCATTGGTCGCAACAGGTGACACCTCGAATGTAAAGTTTAGTCTAAAATAATTAAACAAAATTACAGAATAAAATAAAATATAATATTTTAAAAGTAAAAATTTTCGTAGGCCTGGAAAATTTTCATGGCAATTTTTAAGTGAAAATGTTCAATTTGTACTAATAAATTGAATACCAAATGCATTTTATTTTCTATGTTCTGGCATTGTTTACAAATGCATCGTGCGTCAAGGGGGGAGGGGGGGGGGGGGGGGGTCACCGTAATGATGACGCCACGATTTTAGTAACATTGTAAAAATGTTAAGTTTTAGTCGGTTTTCGCAATGACATATAAAGCTACCAGCAGCTTTATATGTCATTGGGTTTACGTCAAGCTCAAGATCCGTTAAGTAATTTACGTTAAGTAATTATCTCTATACTTTTCCACACTACTCTCCAAGATTCCCTCCGGCTGTTCACAACACGTCCAGGATACTGATCACGTGATCAGGATGTTTGCGGAATATCGCGCTGAATTATCAACAGACGGAAATAGAACTGCGTCTAGCGTCAACACGCGGACCTGACGCATTCTTCCAACAGAGAGACAATGGAGGCGATAGCGTATCGCACCAATCAGGAGACGAGATAGCGCATTGCACTCGATATAGAACTAGTTACAAATATAAGTAGGTCCATGTTGATGGCATGTTTCACAAAATCCTAGTTTTTTCACGCAGTTCCGCGTCAAATAACCTTTCGGTTTAGTTATGAGAATAAACATTGTCAGCCAAGGTTTATTTATATTATACTTGACATCCTTGAATCAGAATTTGATTGTCACCATTCGGCATTCAGTTCCTGCCGTCAGATACCGACAACACTTCCATTTTATACAACAGTTTTAGTACTTCTAGGTAGTTTAGTTTTCTTTCTTTACAATATCATTATAAACAAAATATTTGTTACGGGATTCGCCCTAAATGCATATTGCCAGCAAATGCACTGTGTGTATTTGAAATAATAAATATGTGAAAGCGGCGAAAAGCACAGATTGATGGATTGCAGCTACACCAGTCTTAGCGGAAAATAAATACGTACACCTAAGAAAAATTTAAAGGAGAGTTTGGTACCTACTACCTTAACTACTTCCTTCCACCACCGACAAGTAAAGACTATCCCAGAAAAAAACACTCCGTGTAAAAAAGGCAGCCAAGTCTCTTTACTTTAAAAAAATTCAACACCGAAAAGGAGTGATATCAAAAAAGGAGCCAAGTCAATGACATTTCCAAATATTTAATCGTATTTTTGAAATAAAAGAATAAACACCGAGAAATACTTTACAAAAGGACTTGGCGCATCGTTTTTTTAAAGACCTCATTCAATACTAAAAGTGGAAAGAAATTTAAAGTAGGTACATTTTCCTCTTTCTATTAGAGCCAGAAACTATGAATCAAGCTACTTTTAGTAATGGCTATTTTATAGTTTTGTCAATGGCGATAGTAGAAAGATTTCATGCTGTAATAGATAAGTAATATAAGGGTGGAAGAATTAAATAACAATTGGAAGTGGGCTCATACATATTCTTATAGCACTGTTAATATGGTGATATTAGAAGGGTATCTTTTCATACTTTGATCTTGACTGAAGGAAATCATGAAACGTTGTCAAATAATTACGAACTGTCTTTGGAACACTATTATATATTTTTGAAGTGTCAAGTGTATAAAGTTAAAATTTTTAATAGAAATTCAATGTGACTATGTACTTTGTGAAATGTTTTGTTATAAAATGTGGATTAATAGAAATGTATTTCATGATGAGAAGGTTTAACGCATGAGACTTAATTATGTTGACCACGAAACAATATTACGAAGATAACTAACTATTGTGTATTTATAGAAAACATAGGCAACAAGTTTTATCGCGTACGTACATATTCTAATAGATAATATTTTACAGTAGGTATATGTATAATATGTAATTGAAAGATGTTTCCCTATTATTCTAAAAATTCTAAATTACGGTTGTATATCAATGGCATATGCTTATGAATCAAAAAATGAATTTAAAAAACGATGCGCCAAGTCCTTTTGTAAAGTATTTCTCGGTGTTTATTCTTTTATTTCAAAAATACGATTAAATATTTGGAAATGTCATTGACTTGGCTCCTTTTTTGATATCACTCCTTTTCGGTGTTGAATTTTTTTAAAGTAAAGAGACTTGGCTGCCTTTTTTACACGGAGTGTTTTTTTCTGGGATATCACTTCTTTTGTTAGTTTATTCATACAGCTTGTAGCACATGTCCGAGCAGGGACTAATTTCTTTAAAAAAATACGCCTCAACCGATTTGCTTACTAAGAAAAGTTGCGTTTGGTATAAGATGAAAATGATTATCCAAGAAGAATAGCTTAAGTTTCGTTATAATCGATCCAGCCGTTTTCGATATATGACGTCACTTCCGGTTTTGAAATAGCGGCCGAAAATAATGTCGTCTTGAATTCATAATTATAAGTCCTACATAATTGCACAATTTGGTTGCAATCGGTACAGACGATTTCGATATATGACGTCACTTCCCGTTTAACCAATGGCGGCCGAAAATAATGTCGTCTTTTTATCCATAATTATAAGTCCTACATATTTCCAAAATTTGGTTGCAATCGGTACAGACGTTTTCGATATATGACGTCCCTTCCGGTTTTAACAATGACGGCCGAAAATAATGTCGTCTTTAATTCATAATTTTTAGTCCTCCATATTTCCAAAATTTGGTTGCAATAGGTACAGACGATTTCGACATATGACGTCACTTCCGGTTTTAACAATGGCGGCCGAAAATAATGTCGTCTTTAATTCATAATTATAAGTCCTACACATTTCCAAAATTTGGTTGCTATCGGTACAGCCGTTTTTGATATATGACGTTACTTCCGGTTTTAACAATGGCGGCCAAAAATAATGTCGCCTTTAATCCATAATTATAATTCCTACATATTTCCAAAATTTGGTTGCAATCGGTACAGCCGTTTTCGATATATGACGTCACTTCCGGTTTTAACAATGGCGGCCGAAAATAATGTCGTATTTCATTCATAATTGAAGGGCTCGGGGGTAAATAATGGTAAGTGACATATTTGAAATTTTTCAGGAGAGCAAATTGAAATTTCAAACGGCTCCATAAATACTGAAAAATTATGTATGATGAATAAGGATAATCTAGGACGATTCTTTTATGTTTAATGTGTATATTAATGCAATATCAATGACAAAAATAATTTTATTTAACCACAGAAAAAATTAAAATTGACAGTCTAATTTGCCGTTGCCATGTTTTACACCAATTTAGCATATCAATTTCGGCACATTTGCTAAATAATTATTTCGTTTTGAAGTATTTTAAGTAATTTACTGCCCTAATTATAAATCTCAATTAGATTTTTAAATAATGAATTGAAAAACATGAAAATTATAATGTAAGAGAAAAAGTGAGGTTAGGATACAACTGTAGTTACCATGCTTTACATGAACTGCAATGATTTCTATTAGCAATTTTCATACCTCATCTGTTGATTTAACATCACAATTTTCATCACTTTGAAGACTTTCAGCATAATCAGGATCTTCTACAGAATCATCTAAGTCATCAACATCTTCCTCTTCTAGTATATTTTCAATAAAATCATCAGATATATAGTGGCATCTCCGAATTGGAGACGTTTGCGAGCAGCCATTTTGAATGCACTTACCATTATTTACATCAACCGAGTTGAAAACTGTAAAACTACAAGTGTGCATAGTGGCGACACCTATGGCGGGAAAGTTGAATTCGTGTGTTATATGTATGGGCGGTGTACTTGCCATTATTTACATGATAAAATATGCATTTCTCAAAATATGTCACTTACCATTATTTACCCCCGAGCCCTTCAATTATTAGTCCTCCATATTTCCAAAATTTGGTTGCAATCGGTACAGCCGTTTTCGATATATGACGTCACTTCCGGTTTTAACAATGGCGGCCGAAAATAATGTCGTCTTCAATTCATAATTATTAGTCCTACACATTTCCAAAATTTGGTTGCAATCGGTACAGCTGTTTTCAATATATGACGTCACTTCCGGTTTTAAAAATGGCGGCCGAGAACACTGCAACCTTGAATTTATAATTATTTACAAAGTAGGTTTACTAAATATCTATTTAAAAGTATAAAGTGGTGAATTTTGTGTCAATTATCATATTTATGACGTCATTTAGCATATTTATGACGTCATTTCCGGTATAGGTAATAGGAAAACAATCTAGTTGATACTTTATGAACGACCATCTGAATTCATAATCCCTATATTTCCGTAAAATCGGTCTTGCCGTATGTAATATATGACGTCACTACCGGTTTCATTTAGTGGTTCCTGCCGCCATTTCCGGTACCGTTAATTTGTTTATTCATTTTTCACAATTGAGTTTCAAAAAAAGTTGCAGAATGAATACGCAGGAGCTAGTTCAGTTGCAAACGGTACAGGCGTTTTAGATATATTACGTCACTTCCGGTTTCAGGAATGGCGGCCGAGAACACTGCCTCCTTGAATTTATAATTTGTATTGTCTATGTTACAATGTAAGTTACTTATGTATGTATTTTAAGTATAATTTGTTGAAATAAGTTAAATATTGCGTATTTATGACGTCACTTCCGGTTCAGAAAATAAGAAAATAATAATTTTTTTATTGATACTTCATATAGATGACCGTCTAAATCGAATGGCGCTAATTTCGTTCTAATCGGTCCAGACGTTTTTGAGATATGACGTCACTTCCGGTTTAAAAATGGCGGCACAAAAAATCACAAGAGGCAAGGTATCATCAGACGCCAAAAGTGCATATGTGGTAAAAATTTCAGGTTGATCGGTTCAGCCGTTTAGGCTGTGGCGGTGATAGCAACGTTTCCTGATATCTGAATCATCATCATCATCAGATAGCTTTTAAAAGGGGTGTAATTTCACTGTTTTCACGGCCCTCTAGCACCCAAACGGCATAACGTATTGTTCCCAAATTTGGTATATGTTGTCAGGTGGGCCATAGCTCGAAATTAAGTTATTTCGCAACAATGTGAGATTTCCCAATTTTGAGATCCAGTAGGCCGAAAATGCCATGTTGTTGCTTACAGTAAAAGTGTTTCGTCTGCTCCTCAGTTTATTAGGCATTTACGGTATGTTGAGTGAGTGTGAGTGTATAGTACGACTTGGCTGGGTGGAGCGACCGCTCCACTAGATTACTTGACTGTGCTTCCACCATGAATACTCGGAATGAGTTGACGTAAACTCAATTTAAAATACATTTCTATCTTCTGAACTGAAAGTAATGCATATCATACCGATTTGTTTTCCTTCACGATCACGAAGTATTTACCTAGCAGGCTATCTCTTAGTCTCCTGTCACAATAGCTACCTATCACACGTGTTGCCACTTTATCAGCGTCAACTATTCCACACACTATCTTTTCACCTGGCTAGTCGAAGTCATAATGACCAAACACATCACCTCACTGACTCGACTGGGTGCAACCGACTTCCTGTTAATTTCACACGGCCCTACTCCGCCAAACAAGTCGCGATCAGATGTTAGCTGGAATTTCAGACGAGCTAATCAAGAGAAGAATGTGTGACTCACATTATAATACCCGACGCTCACGTGGTACCGAGAAGTCCGAAGGATCTCCAGCGAAGCGAAGGTTACCGAGCAGTCAGCAAAGTGGCTACGTGTTTTACATATGTAATTATAGAACAATGTGAATCCTCGCATTGAAATGCGATGCCTCCACACACTTTCATCACTGACAATTCACGTCGTCCATAAAAAAGATCACCGTGGAAATCAATCACAGATGACAAATTTAAAATTTGAAATATTTGCGTTTTAAAAGTATTAGTACTTTCACTAGTACTATAGGTACTCTAGTTAGGAAAATGCTCGGTGTAACGCGTTGATAAGTGAGCCTTCGTATTGAATGTGGATTACTGATTAGTGTGAAATTTGTTCCTCTACTGTCCTTGATCTAATGAATTCGTCAAAGAAAAGAAGCCGTGAAAAAAATCTTTGATTGGTTCATTTTGAGTTTTGACATTAGCATTATACTGATTATGATTCTTTTGAAGGCTGTATAACTCTTCAAGTTCATTGTATGTTAATGTTAGTCTGTCTGAGAGTGTCAAAAATACTTTTATTTAATGCATGATCGGTCAAACGATTGACACCGAGTTTCTTTCATCCCCATAGCCAAGATCGAGTTCCCGATGAAACCATGGACTGATCTTGCTGAAAATCATTTTAACCACAACCAGAACCAGAATCAACCTTCGTTTGGCAGGAGACGCCAGATGCACAAACAGACGGATAAAAAAACAGAGATGCGAGTCGTAAGTTTCAAGTGGAGACCCTCGCTACGCTCGCTGATAAAAAGTAGTTTTACAATATTGTTGCATAAAATCTTATCTCCTACAAATGGCAATTATAGACGAGATGTCCGCACGGGCAATACTAAAACCCTGATTAGGCAAATGAATGAAAATCCAACTTCTCTCTAGGTACCTACCTACCTATGTGATCTTCCTTCATTTACCAAATAAAAGATATTGAAATGCTGTACCTACCTAATACCTATCTATTATTCCTTCATTTACCTTAAAGGTGTTTAGCCCTGCGGACATCTCGTCTTCAAATTATCCTTCAACCACCGACTGCCTGTATGTGTATACTATTTTTCTTCACTTCCAAGTTTTAACTATCTTCCAAGAAATTGTTCTACTTCAGAATCCAATGATTTTGCCATGAATGTTAGATAATGCTCAGCTACATACCGTCTCGTCTGAACCGTCGTCTACGCACAAGTACCTCGACACGTCTGTGTTACACACCGAGCAACGCAGGTACGTAATGTAAGTAGTGTAATTCATGTCAAGGTGTCACGTGTGCTAATGCACGCGCGCGAGTGTAATATGTCCACCATTCCATCTCAGTAAGCTTTTTTATAATATTACATGCCAACAATCTCTACGAATAATATGCAGGAAGGCAGTGGTGTCAAACTGTTGAGGAGATAAGAAAGAAAAACGATGTTTGACTTCTAGAAGTTCGATCAAGATATGATTGAGTAACATTGACCCGAGAAACTTCAACTGAGGTCTCGACTGAGGTAGTATAATGGTTAGTAACCATTGGTCACAGAATGAGTTGAATTACCTACATAATTTCCGTTTTACTTAGCAAGTAGCAGTAAATTAAACATGATTTAATTGCTAAATAAGAGTCAACAGTAATCGAAACATTTGGTTAACGTAAATTACCATTTTGTGACCTTGATTATTTATAATGCAGCTTATTCAAACTGACATGACTTTCTAGATAATTAAAATCAATGTGCATCGACCAGCCCACGCCCCTATATCTTTGAATATTTTAAATATTCAAAGCCTATATTATTGAAAGACAAGGGTACAATAGTTCCCTTATCTAGTGTCTATACCCTGTTCTAGTTCTTGTTATAGTTCTTGTAGGTAGGTAGGTAGGTACTGATTCAGTAGGTACTGTGGGCGTTACTACTGCACACACAGCACTGGTCTTTGACTCGACTATCAGAATCTTGATAAACATTGATTGATTGATGAATGACAAATTAATAAACAATTGAAAGATGCACTGATTGATTAACAACTTAATCGATTTACTAATTGTTTGGAGTTATTAAAATGTCACGTATTTTCCATCAGATGCGAGTTCTAAGGAAAGCACGTGTTATAGATCGAACTCACACTTTACATAATAACTGCCTCGATAATTAGAAATTTTATATTCATTGGTTTCAGTTTTCTAATGTGCCATTCTTATTCTTCATAATCAATGTAAAAATTTGTGACTTTCTATTTTTTCTATTTTTCTACTATTTTTTCATATTTTAATTGACTAACAGATTATTAGTGAGCTGAGCTGGACATTTAGGGTCAATTAGGGTATAGTAGAGGGCCAAGTGGTATCCCGTAGGATCGTCGTGAAGGGAAGGTGCCACCTATCTCACTAAATGCATTTATAGGTCCAAAGCCTAAAAAATTTTGGTGCCACCCCCAGACCCCTCGCGGGGGCTGGGGGCTGGGGGCTAAAGTTATTCATTCCTGTACCCTACACGAAAAGACATAGAGGCCTATTTTTTTTTATTTAAGATCTAAACTAAATGCCCTATTGTGAAAAAAAATTATTTTAAAAAATTTTGGCCGCCATCTTGGAAAATACATTTGAAACATTAAGAATTTATATACACTTTAAATCGGTCATTGGCCGAAAAAATGTCTCAAACAAAAGTTATAGTACTCAAAAAATGTAATAACTTTGTAATTTAACATTTTTTTCTATCACCAATACTTTATAAGTAAGAGCCGATTTAGTGCCGTTTTTCGGAGCGGGATAGGGACTACACAATGTTAATTGATCTCGGGGGGCCTTGAACGGAGTGAATTTTACCGCTTTTTTATGACATCGTAGCGCCGAAACCGTTCATCCGATCTAAAAAATCTTTGCGGCATATGAAAGGTACCTTCTTTGGGTCAACTTTCCCGAATTCGCAACAATCTTCTGTTTTCCATTGTTGAGAAAAAGCAATATTTCTTGAATAGAAATCGAACTTATTTTCAATTCGTTTTTATGGAGGTAGTACAGGCACAAGTGAATTATACCGTAGGATTTTTGTGAAGAAGGCTGGCACCAAATGCCATTTGATACAGCATGCTTATAGATGTATGAAAAGTCATGGTGCCAACCTCGCAACCCTGGCCGGGGGCGGGGGTGGGGGGCATTTTCCAAAAAATCGACGGATTAAAAAAAAATCTGAAAAAATTGGCACACACAAATTGGATTATGTAATTTGAAAAAAAGAAAACAAAAAATGTCCAACGCCGCCATCTTGGGGATATAAAGGTTACAAACTGAGCTTTTTATACATACTGAACAACGTGGGCCGATTATTAAATTCCGGTTGGCGAAGAAATGGTTCAATAGGTGAAATATCGCTGTGATGAAACTTCTTCAGCAATTTGGCTGAACATCTCACATATTATAACAAACATACCAAGGTTTGATGTGTGAAAGTTTCAAAAACATTACTAATGTAGAAAAAAAGTAACATCTGTTCAAATTTGGTTATCGAAAAGTCAATTAAACGGATATTAAATTAATCGACTTTTCAATAGGTTATGCCATTTGCGCGCTAGAGGACCGAGAAAACAGTGAAATTACATCACTTTCTGATTCTGAAGATGATGATGATGATGATATCAGGAAACGTTGCTATCACCGCCACAGCCTAAACGGCTGAACCGATCAACCTGAAATTTTTACCACATATGCACTTTTGGCGTCTGATGATACCTTGCCTCTTGTGATTTTTTGTGCCGCCATTTTTAAACCGGAGGTGACGTCATATATGAAAAACGGCTAGACCGATTAGAACGAAATTAGCGCCATTCGATTTAGATGGTCATCTATATGAAGTATGTTAAGGCTAGGCCACAATTGTCGTAATGCTTAATGTTTAAGGTTTAGTGTTTAGTGCTTAATGTCTAATGTGTAAGGAGGGCCACAATAGGGTCTTATTTCAACTGCAGGAGCGCTAGTAGCACTACAAAATGCATGTAATTTCCAGAGCCTCCTGCAGTTTACACCCTTCATTGGAAACAAAAATCTGCTATAAAAGTTCGTAAGTTACTTATTTCATATAGTTTAATATTAATCTGCCACTTATCTGCAATTTTAACTTTAGTTACAAGTTCTGAATTTCTCCACGGCGCGCAGCAGTAGTAGTAGTCTATTCTGATTGGCTTGTCGTAAGGTTTTGTTGTAAGAAATGAATTTTATTCAATTCTTATACCATTGTGACTAAACACTAATCACTATAACATATTGTGGCCCTTATCACATAAACCCTATCATCCATTTCTCTTAGACATTAAACATTAAACACTAAACATTAAACATTATGCATTACGACAATTGTGGCCTAGCCTTTACTTAAAAATATAATTTTCTTATATTCTAAACCGGAAGTGGCGTCATAAATTTGCAATATTTAGCTTATTTCATCAAATTATACTTTAAATACACATATCATTATCTTACATTGTAACAAAGACAATACAAAATTATAATTTCAGTGCACAGTGTTCTCGGCCGCCATTCCTGAAACCGGAAGTGACGTCATACATCGAAAACGCCTGTACCGATTGCCACTGAACTAGCTCCTGTATATTCATTCTGCAATCTATTTGAAAAATCAATTGGGATAAATGAATATACAAATTAACGGTTCCGGAAATGGCGGCAGGAACCACTAAATGAAACCGGAAGTGACGTCATATATTGAAAACGGCATGAGCGATTTGACGGAAATTAGCGCTATTGAATTCAGAAGGCCATTCATGAAGTATCAACTAGATAAAACTAAATTGTTTTCTTATTACCTATACCGGAAATGACGTCATAAAAATGCTAAATGACGTCATTAATATTCTAAAGGACACTAAATTCACCACTTTATACTTTTAAATAGATATTTAGTAAACATATATTGTAAATAATTATAAATTCAAGGTTGCAGTGCTCTCGGCCGCCATTTTCTAAAACCGGAAGTGACGTCATATAACGAAAACGGCTGTACCGATTGCAACTAAATTTTGGAATTGTGTAGGACTTATAATTATGAATTTAATACGACATTAATTTCGGCCGCCATTGTTAAAACAGGAAGTGACGTCATATATCGAAAACGGATGTACCGATTGCAACCAAATTTTAGAATTATGTCGGACTAATATAATTATGAAATAAAGACGACATTATTTTCGGCCGCCATTGTCAAAACCGGAAGTGACGTCATATATCGAAAACGGCTGTACCAATTGCAACCAAATTTTAGAAATGTGTAGGACTAATAATTATGAATTAAAGACGAAATTATTTTCGGCCGCCATTGTTAAAACCGAAGTGACGTCATTATCGAAAGCGGCTGTACCGATTGCAACCAAATTTTGGAAATAGTATGACTAATAATTATGAATTCAAGACGACATTATTTTCGGCCGCCATTTCAAAACCGGAAGGGACTTTATAATATATCGAAACGGCTGTACCGATTGCAATCAAATTATGCAATTTTGTAGGATTAATAATTATGAATTCAAGACGACATTAATTTCGGCCGCCATTTCAAAACCGGAAGGGACGTTATAATATATCGAAAACGGCTGGACCGATTGTAATTTCTTAGTACCTATCCTAATCGGTTGAGGCGTATTTTTTTAAAGAAATTATTCCTTGCTCGGACATGTGCTACAAGCTGTATGAATAAACTAACAAAAGAAGTGATATCCCAGAAAAAAACACTCCGTGTAAAAAAGGCAGCCAAGTCTCTTTACTTAAAAAAAAATCAACACCGAAAAGGAGTGATATCAAAAAAGGAGCCAAGTCAATGACATTTCCAAATATTTAATCGTATCTTTGAAATAAAAGTATAAACACCGAGAAATACTTTACAAAAGGACTTGGCGCATCGTTTTTTTAAAGACATTTTTCTATTCATAAGCATATGCCATTTATATACAACCGTAATTTAGAATTTTTAGAATAATAGGGACACAACTTTCAATTACATATTATACCTACATACCTACTGTAAAATATTTTCTATTTGAATATGTACGCGATGAAACTTGTTGCCTATATTTGTAATAAATATACAATAGTTATCTTCATATTATTGTTTCGTGGTCAACATAATTAAGTCTCATGCGTTACACCTTCTCACAATGAAATACATTTCTATTAATCCACATTTTATAACAATACATTTCACAAAGTACACAGTGAAGTCACATTGAACAACTATTAAAACCATAATAATATATACCATATAATGGTATAATATATACCATAATAATATACTTCCATAATATAATAGTGTTCTATAAATAGTTAGTAATTATTTGACAACTTTTCATGATTTCCCTCAGTCATGATCAAATTATGAAAAGATATCCTTCTAATATCACCATATTAACAGTGCTATAAGAATATATATGAGCCCACTTCCTTGTTATTTAATTCTACCTCCCTTATTATTACTTCTATTACAGCATGACATCTTTCTTCTATCGCCATTACAAAATTATAAAATAGCCATTACCAAAAGTAGCTTGATTCATAGATACTGGCTCAAATAAAAAGAGGAATATGTACCTACTTGTTAATAATCTTTCCACTTTTAGGATAGAATGATGTCTTAAAAAAAACGATGCGCCAAGTCCTTTTGTAAAGTATTTCTCGGTGTTTATACTTTTATTTCAAAGATACGATTAAATATTTGGAAATGTCATTGACTTGGCTCCTTTTTTGATATCACTCCTTTTCGGTGTTGATTTTTTTTTAAGTAAAGAGACTTGGCTGCCTTTTTTACACGGAGTGTTTTTTTCTGGGTAAAGTATACGTGATAGAAAAAAATGTTAAATTACAAAGTTATTACATTTTTTGAGTACTATAACTTTTGTTTGAGAAATTTTTTCGTCCAATGACCGATTTAAAGTGTTTATAAATTCTTAATGTTTCAAATTTTTTTTTCCAAGATGGCGGCCAAAATTTTTTAAAATAATTTTTTTTCACAATAGGGCATTTAGTTTAGATCTTAAATAAAAAAAATTAGGCTTCTATGTCTTTTCGTGTAGGGTACAGGAATGAATAACTTTAGCCCCCAGCCCCCAGCCCCCGCCAGGGGTCTGGGGGTGGCACCAAATTTTTTTAGGTTTTGGACCTATATATGCATTTAGTGAGATAGGTGGCACCTTCCCTTCACGACGATCCTACGGGAGCTTTAAATCGACCTTTTGGCCCCCTACTAAGGAACACCGGTTCTGGCCACCTTAAGGTTTATTTATTCTTTAAAATAATGCAGATCCTACAATATTAAACTTTTTGGCTCCAAATTTTCAGGAATGATACATTATGCTGTATTTATTAAAATTTACATCAAATGATGGAACATTCTTTATTATTACTTTAAAATACATCTAAGGTCAAAGTGCATATTTTCCCGGTTTTGGCCACTCTTGCACCAGCTTTGGCCACTTAAAAATCCAGTTCTGGCCACATAATATTTTTTTTTACTCTACTGCATAATAGGAGCTTTTAACATGTGGAATACACTTACACAACAACAATTAATGATAGTTTCAAATACAATTAGTGTCAGGTAATGTTCAATGATAATTTCAGTAAAGATTAAATTACTAATACAGTATAGTCCAGTCAGTTAAATAAAAAATTATGGGTTTGATGATAGAGCTGTAAAAATTTCACCATATACTCAGAAAAACTAGCTTATCAACATAGGCTACGGTGCATATCAAATTTTTACATATTTTTTTTTTGGGGGGGGGGGGGGGGGGTCAAATTTGACTCTCAATACTCTAGAATAAAAATTGCGGAGTTGGTGATAGGAACTCAAATCTTTCATCAAAATGCTATTTAAAATCATCTTATAATAATATTAAGCCTTTGTGCGTGATTTGTTTTCGATACTTTGAGGGGGAGGGGGGGGGGGGGGGGGGGGGTAAACGATATTTTTAATCATTGGCATGAACATAAGGGGTTAGATGATAAACATTTAAAAGTTCAGCAAAACTAACTTATCAACTTAGGCTACGGTGCATATCTAATGCTTACATTTTTTGGGGGGAGGGGGGGCATGGGGGGGGCAAATTTGGATTAGCCATACGAGAATAAAAATGGCGGAGTTATTGATAGGAACTCAAAACTTTCACAATTTGCTCCTTAAAATCATCTTATAATATTAGGCCTTTGTGCATGATCTTATTTTCTATAATTGGAGGGGGGGGCGGGGAGGGGGTAAACGATGTTTTTAATTAATACACATTAGGGGTTTGATGATAGAACCGTAAAATTCTCACCACATACTCAGCAAAATTAACTTATCAACTTAGGCTACAGTGCATAACAAATTTGTACATATTTTGAGGGGCGGGTGGGGGGGGGGGGGGGGGGGGGCAAATTTTGATTCTCAATATTAGAATAAAAATGGAGGAGTTGGTGATAGGAACTCAAAACTTTCACAAAATGTTCTTTGGGGCTTTGTGCATGAGTATTTTTTCAATATTTTGGGCGGGAGGGGGGATAGATGATATTTTTAATTGTTCATATCACGTGACTTCCTTTTTGGAGCCATGAAGATTGCAAAGACACAAATCTAGATAAACAGATGCAGCATAAGTATTTTTTTATGATGATTTTGAGTCAATAAATGAAAGTGGCCAGAACTGGGAACTCATGTTATCCAGTTCTGGCCACCTCATGGCCAGAACTGGAAATAACATAAAATTTGAGAATTTTTTGGCCACCCCCCAAAATATCCAGATATTATGAGTAAATCCCTTAACAAATTTAATAACCTCAAAGATAGGTTCATAATGAACCAGAATATGCACAGTTGTTGTCAGAATATTTAAAAACAATAATGATATTCAATAAAACTCGCCTCTATTTCCTTAGCAAAATGTGCAAGAAACAAGGAACAAAAGTGGAGGGAAAACATTCACTGCCTTCTTAATTTTTCAGAATGAAGCTAGCACTTAAAAATTTCACCATGTCATTAAGTTTGTACCACTGTATTTTTAAAAAATATCAAGGTTGATGCAAATGCCATCATTATCTTATTAACTAATTTCAATGAAAGTGGCCACAACCGGTGTAGTGGCCAGAACCGGTGTTCCTACCCTATTTTAAGGACAGTCGACAATAGATTGTTTGTTTTCTGATCCACAATCGCGACTCCATTCACAGTTGGAATCTACATTTCATAATCAGTCTTTTAATACAAATAAAAAAGATCGTACCTAATCAATAAGTGTGCTACAAACCGTTTTATTTATATTACTACTTACTTGCGCGACATCTTCAAAAAAAACACACAACCAATCAATCAGCAATTTGCTGTAATCGTAAAGTCACGTCTTTGATTGAAATGAAAACGGCAACAACAACGATCCCGGTCTGCGACATAGTAGGTAAACTGAAAGTCTAGTGTAAGTACACTCAACAAAAGATAAAACGGTATTCGGAAGAAAAGGATTGGCTGAAAAAGATTCGATGGCATCATCGGATGAAGACTATGCTAACTCGTCATAACTCTAGTTAGATGAGCTCTGATTTCATTGATAATAACAAGGATTGATTGTCAAGGAACCAGACCAGCAGTCAATTCTTTTCGCTCAAATACCGTTGCAGTTAGCATTAGATTTACTTTTCTCCAAGATAGGTCAGAGAACACACACATACACACAACATACAGGACAGAGAATTATCAACAACCACACTCATAACAAATTATTTCTACCTATTATTTCTCATTTAGGTCTAAAGCCCCATTTACACGGTGCAATTTCTTGAACAACTTCTGTACCATAGAGGTTTTGCTCGTGCGCAGTATCACTTTTGAGATGATAAAGAAAATCTGCACATGTGCAGAACTTCTGTGACACAGAAGTTGTTCAAGAAATTGCACCGTGTAAATGGGGCTTAACTGCATTATCATTTATTTCCTGTTGACTTGTCATCTTCTAGTAGGTACATTAGTGGAGATGACTTCATTCTCCGGATACTACCTAGGTACCTATTTTGTATATCTAAAAGTATCTTCAAAATACCTAATCTCATCTTGTAAATAAGTGTCCAGGGGGCGGACTGTGCCAGGTGGGTAGGGGAGACTGGGGCACAGTAGGCGACCTGGCATAATTGGCTACTGGACAAGTGTCCAGTAGTCGACTGTGTCTATCTTGTATCTTGGGAGAAATTAATCCAGTATCCTGTATCTTGGTAGGTAGATAGTATTTCAATACCTACCTTTTTAAAGTAATCTTCCCACACCTGCTAATTGCTGACATCAATGTAGGTCTGTCAATCAACATCTCCTGCGTAGAATAGCTGTCACTGTCACATTGATTGACTCGAAACTCTCTAAAGAATTACCTAGTCCATTTCAAGTTTGTATTTAAAGTACCTACAGGTACTTCCACTCCACCAAAAGAAATTCTTCAATTTTTTTTTGCAATACACCTCGAACAGTAGCAAAATGCAATACGGAAACTAAAACATATTATGTTACGGGATTATTTTAAGATATCTTGAAAAATAATCTTGAAATTTCCCATAAGCTAACATGGACGGATGTAAAAACTTAACTTATCATCTGTAGTACCTAGGTAGGTAGGTACCTAATTGAAATATAAAATATACACATTAAAAATTTTGAGTTTATTTTAAAGCTCGTATTTTTCTGATAATTTTAACCGTTTTCAAATGTGCTACGGGATTAAATAAAGAGACAATCTGTAAAAACAGCCTGCTTTTGCCTGTTTCTATTAGAAACTGCTGAAAATCAAGTTGAGCCTACCAACTTCTCGTAATCGTACTGCATGAAATGTTTTAAAACTAGGAAAACGCTCTGTGTAACGCGTTGATGAGCGAGCACGGATACGCGCAACACCTCGAACCGAAATTCTGTATTAAAAATGTCATTAAAAGCCAATAATTCTAGAATTTCGTCCCAGACTTGTATAAAAATCTCAAAAAATTCCTAAAATATTGGTCCAAATAAACATACAAAGTTTTAAGTTGATCGATTGAACCTTTACGATTGAATGGTTCTTTCTTAATTTTCAAAAATCACAGGATCTCCTTCAAAAAATATACCTGGCACCACTCTAGTGTACACTAGGTACACAATATCAGATTGACTGTTGAACGGTCATTATCAGTTTCATGCGTTTGAAAGTTTCTGCTCTAACTACCTTGGACTGAAGAGTCAAAGTTGCCGTGGCCCGTGATCAACATTTTCAAAAAATTTGACAGCCAACATGCAAAATGTCCGTAAAATGTCAATAACTTTTGGATTTAAACACAGATTAGTCTGAAAGTTGTCAAAAATTCAGATAATGTTGGTCCCAACCGTCCCAACCATCAGGCGAAGTTATAAGTTGAGCGTTCAATAGGTTCTAGGTAGATTAAATTTCAAAAAACACAGGAAAGATGGTTAAACTTTAACCAATACAAGGATTTGGCTGAAACTTTGTAAGATTGGGGAAAAGTTGGTCGTAATGACTTGTCAAAATTTCAAATTGATCAAACCAGCCAATCGAAAGATATTTTTTATAAATTTGAACCAATCAGTGGATTTCAAAAAAATTAGGGTCTGCAAATCTCATTGGTCTGAACATGTGTGCAAAATTTTAGCTGATCGGATTAACGGTGCAACCTGTAGGTATACTAGCAGACGACAGACAAAAAAAAACAGAGGTCCAAGCCAAATGAAGCAAAAAAAGGAGTCGCTCGCTCAATAATAGCAATTTCTTGATAAAATATAAAATTTCTATACAGAAATAGTATAAAATATATAAACAAAGTAAAATATCTTTTTCTAATATTTATTCAATTGATTTGTAAATCATACCTCAACTCAGTCACTGACTTGAATTACGTGGAGTCGTGGACTAATACCTAGAACCTCTACTTTAAGCAAGCCTTTTAAGGCCGGTTCACCACAAATGGATGCCATGATTAATAAAATATGTTGTTGAACATCTTAGCAATTAGCAACCAATTCCAATGGACTAGGTTTAACCTAACTACATCGATTTTTTACATGATTTTGAGCGTTGGCGGTACACAATATCTTCATTGTTGCTATGTGGTTTTGATGTTGGTCAAGGTACCAAACCAACAGTTTAGGAGATGTACCTACCTACTCTCATCTTTAGGCAAACCGTAGAAGCATGTTTACAAGTATACAGTACAAGCAGCGTCCGTTCGCATTTTTAACGAAACATTCGTGGTCAAGAGGCAGCTAAGTACCTACGAACAAACTGGTCCCGAGAGTAGCAAATTAGGAAACTACATGGGTTGGCCTAGTAGGGTGTAGGATCTTAAGGATTATTTATGAGTGACAAGTCATTGGGAGGTCACTTGCCCTAGATAGCTGGCTGGAACACTACTTGCAGCTGTATCACAAGGTGTCAAGACTCAAGTGGCCCAGAGTAGGGTAACTAACCTACCTACCTACTATAAGTCTGTAAGATTTGATAGGTAGGTAGTTATTTTGTCTTACCTTTAGTGTATTGTAAAGAAAGGCCGTCAGATCAAGGAGTAACAACACCGAGCGACAAGGACCTAGGTAGTTCTCTGCTTAGCGTGTGTAGCGAGTATACCTAATAAATTGGAATGATCCAGAGCCAGAGGTAGGTAGGAAGGTGTACACTCGTCCCAAAACGACCCGCATCAAATATAACGTCAAAATGCTCTTTTAACTTCAACCCACATAATGTGTAAGTTTTACAATCCTGTTTGATTGGCACAATCACAAACTTCACTTATATTGAATACATTTTCGGCACAAAGGAACAAATTATTGTACCAAGTATAGTTTGACAGATACGAACAACGAATCAGCCAAGTCTAACAAATTTCCAAAGATGCTCAATAAAACACAAAAGATACTTCACACTTTGCTTCGATTACCGTTCCGTACCGTTATTTTTGGTTTCATCAAGTATGTGCTGCTTCACTTTCAGTGGTAATTTTCAAAACTAACTCAAGAAATGTGACGTCGGTAAAGTAGTCTCCTCAGGTATTCTGAAATCAAATTCAAAAATAGGGTTATAGATCATCAAACTTCAAAATTAAAAAAATCATATTTTATGTTCCTTTAAATGATCTTAGTTTAAATGAGTTATTTTACACGTATTAGGAATACAACTGCAAAGGTTTTAGGGGTTATAGGATATGTAATTCAATATGGTTGTATAACACACTGTGCTTTTGAATATATTGGAGATTTTGTTATTGTAAGTATTACCTATAATATACCTAGTGTAGGTAGCCTACCTACTACCTACCTACCTACCTACTACTACTAGGCTACACTTTTGTAACCTACCTAGGTACCTAGTAGTAATTTAGTAGGCTTGTTAGATGTATGTAACATACCACCAATCGACCTACAAATGGTGCATTCTCTTTTTCCTGGCTGCAATCAGTTGTCGGCTTGACTGACCGTTGCAGTATCCTACCTACCTACCATCTTATGAAATATTTTTTTGGTTGAAGTCCACTTGTCACCTACCTAGGACTTGCACGATCGTCCGACACCTGTTACAGGGTGATCATCTCCGGCTCCGGCTATTCGTTAATGGAATGCTGGGCTTTGATACCTATAGTACCTAAATGGCTTAGTCTAATTCGAAAGAATAAGGGATTGGAATGTTTTTGGGATGAAGTCCCCATTTAAAAAACTAATAGGTATCTACTTACTACCAATGAACTCTCTCAAGTCTCAAATTCATTGTTTCATTGTGGAATAGTCGTATAAAAACCGTAATGGGTGGTGTGCTACATAAACAGCGATAAGTCAACCTATTTTCCTGTGATAATTGTTGCAGTGCACTGGACCGTCCATGGAACCAACGATCTTCTCGGACAGCATTCTTCTCACGGAGCACATTACTCCGAGACTGCAGCAGATCAAGCGCGGTGACATCATCATAGCGAAGTCGCCTACAAACCCACGGCAGCACATATGCAAGCGAGTGACGGGCGTTCCGGGCGACAAGATGTCAACGACTTACTCTCACCTTGTTGTAAGATATTGCCTCATTCATGACATGAGAATTCGTTTCTCAGAGTATTGACCAAGCGATTATTCACAAATAATCACACTGTAAATTTTTATCAAGCGAGCGGGGTGACCGTCTTTATTTGAAACTTAGGCTCGAATCTCTGTATTTTTTTGTATTTTTTGTATCTGTCTGTCTGTGCATCTGGTGTCTCCTGCCAAACAAAGTTACGGATCAGGCTAATTTTTTCACCAAACTTATTACTATTCTGGTTGTGGTCAAAATGATTTCCAGCAAGCTCAGTCCATTGGTTACATCGAAACTTGATGTGTAGTATAGTTAGCTTGGCAATGGGGATGAAAGAAACTCGGTGTGTCAATAGACCATTTAAAAGAATATCTCTGTGGCTCCGCATTCTGACAATAATCATGTGCAGTTTGATTTCTAGTATGTACCCAAGTACTGTCATACCTATATTTGAAACAGGGACTAAAGTTCCTGGGAATTAAACAGCACATGAAAATGTATTAGAATGCAGAGCTAGAGAGATTATTATTTATTTTATTTTAACTTCTTTATTGATTAATACATACAACATACATACACTCAACATCACACAATCCACAAACCTCAGGGAGCTCGTCTGTGGGAAAAAACAATATGAAAAGAAAGAACAGATATGTTTTAGGAGTGTAAGAGAACAATAATAAAAAAAGAATTAATAAAAGTAACTTAAGAATAATAAGAAAAAAATATTACATAAATAATCACATAGCATGAACATTCAAACACTTGCTAGCTACTATCAAATAAGGTTGAGATAATCTTAGGTTCTGAAGTGGTTCTGTAGTAAACAACCATCAAAGAAGAATTAGGTAATAAAAATAACTCAAGAATAAATTGGTCTATATAGTCTTCCACAGAAATCACGGGCACAATATTACTAGTACCAAGTTTGTAGTAGTACTCCAGACCATACCAACCAGTAAACTAGGAAAACGCTCAGAGTAACGCGTTGATGAGCGAGCACAGAACATGCAACATCTCCAGTCACGATACACGACTAGTGATGCCCAGCGGGAATATTCCCGAGCAAATTTGGGGAATATTCCCCAAATCGGGAATTTACTTTTCATTATAAATTAAAATGTAGGTATAATGTTATTATTTTGTGGTATCTCATTACCTCTTAGTATTCTCTATTTTGTCATTAATTTTCTTGTTATCTTATGACAGGGATCGGTAACCTTTTTTGGTGACGGAGCCAATTTCCGAAAAATTTATAAATTAGATAATAATGCGAGCCGCAGCAGGCAATCAAATATAATACACCAAAAATAATCAATTGAATTACTAGTTTATTCTGCTATTTTGACAAAGCCCCCCCACCCCCCTCTCCCTCTTGATGTTGCCCCGCAGGGCGTTTTTTCGAATTTTCAAATATTTCGATTCCAGATCTTTATTTAAATTATAAAGAGCCATTCAAAACCCACCAAGGAGCCGCAGGTTGCCGACCCCTGTCTTATGACATCTCAAAACATAAACATGCTATAATAATGTTTTCTCTTAATGTTTACTCATCCCTGTAGTAAATTCCCAATAAATTCCCGATTTAGGGAATATTCCCGGGAATATTCCCGAAAAAATAAATTCCCGGGAATATTACATCACTATACACGACGACACAGCACAAGACGATTTTCTCTGGAACTTTCCAATCTCCATATAGTAAATACTCTGGATGATATCAGATCCATTGTGTCGTGACTTACCTACATACCTTTTCCAGCTTTTGACAACCCATAGGTACTAAACTCGTAAAATGACAATTATGAATTAATACCTACTTGACTGATTGGGCTTACAATGTGTAAAATTTTAGATTATGTTGGTCTTGATCACTATGCAAAACTTGAACTTAATCGGAACATTTTGACTGTGGACCAATCAGAAGATATTATTTAAACTTAACCAATTGGAGGATTTGGCATTCGTACTGCATCCGATTTGATATGCGCTAGTTTTACTGTAAATTGTGGACTGCTTGGCTGCTCTACAGGCCTTGGAGCAGAAGCTTAAAGAAGGCAGGGATGAAAATGTAGTACCTATACATTTGACAAATATTTCAAAATTATGGAATAAAATGTCCCTAAATTGACAAAAACTTTATAAAATAACGACAGATTACAGTCCGTGTCACACGGAATTGTCCGCTAAGATATTTTGAATACCCCTTGTCCGAGAGAGAGGGTTGGTCTCGGAAGACCGCGCGATCCTCACAGCGACTGAGGGATGGACAAAGAACCGGTTATTTGCAACATTAGGGGCCACGTCTGGCGGACTACTCCGTGTGACACGGACTGTAGACTGAAATTTGGCAAATGACCATGCAAAGTTTTAAGTTGGTCAGTCAATCGGTTCTAGTTTAAATTTCAAAAATCACCGGAAAAATGGTTTCAAATATGAACCAATGGAACGATTTGGCTGAAACTTTGTATGATTGGGTACACTATTGGTTGCAATGACTTTGCTAAATTTCTAACTGATCGGACCAACCAATCGAAAGATAATTTTTCTAAAATTTGAACCCATCACAGGATTCCGTTTAAAAACGATCCCAGAGACCGCATGGATTACGTTAGTATAAGTGCAAAATTTCAGATTGATTGGTTGTGCGGTTTGACCTGGGCAGTGCAGCCAAAAAAAAACACAGAAAGTGCCATAAGAGTACTGTGGTGACGCTCGCTACGCTTGCTCAATTAAAAATTACGATTACTTTTCAAAATTATTGGTCAATAAAATTAGGTACCCAGCCATTTGTTGTCTAAATTGTTTTACCTACTGTGTTGGAAATTTGAATATGCATACATGGAATGCATGGTAACATCTGAATGTCATCTTATTATTAGGTCTGTTCGTTTACCCTGCCAAAAGCTACAGCAAACTGCCACAAGCTAAAGAGGAGCGATCTGATTGGATGATGTGTGTTTGTGGCAGTTTGCTGTAGCTTTTGGCAGGGTAAACGAACAGACCTAAAGTTTCATATGCAGGTCCCGCGAGGCTATGTCTGGCTTGAAGGTGACAACAGCAGCAACTCCGCTGACTCCCGCACTTACGGTCCCGTTCCTCAAGGACTCATCCGCGGCCGAGCGCTCTGCAAAGTCTGGCCGCCCAAGGACATCACCATGCTGACCAACACAGATCGCTGGGAAGTATCGAGATAGGTCACATATACCTAATGCAGTTGAGGATTATGAATGTGTATAAAATTAATGTAAGTTGTATTTTGATCTGTGTTGTTTATTGTCCCCAAGCTCTAAATGATCTAATGTAAAAATATGTGCAGCCTGTAGTTTTTAATAAAAATTTCAGTGTAACATTAACACACTGTCTACTGTATCTTTAGCATGCATTGTCCCATGCGTTGTCCGCAACTGTCCCAAGTCCAGTTTTACAATGTCCCAAGCAGGGGTGCAGTCCTAGTAAAATAAGTGCCAGATAGCAAAATCGACAATGAAAATCGACAATGAATGACTGTTGAACAGTCATTATCAGTTTCATATGCGTTTGAAAGTTTCTGCTTTAACTACCATGGACTGAAAAGTCGAATTTGCCGTGATCAACATTTTCGAGAAATTTGACAGCCAACAAGCAAAATGTCCGTAAAATGTCAAAATCTTTTGGATTTAAACACAGATAAGTCTGAAAATTGTCAAAAATACAGATAATGTTGGTCCCAACCATCATGCCAAGTTATAAGTTGATCGTTCAATCGGTTCTAGTATAAATGTCAAAAAACACAGGAAAGATGGTTTTGAATTTTAACCAATGGGAGGATTTGGCTGAAATTATGTAAGATTGGGAAAAATGTTGGTCGTAATGACATGCCAAAATTTCAAATTGTTCGGACCAACCAATCGAAAGATATTTTTTTTAAAATTTGAACCAATCAGGGGATTTCAAAAAAATTATGGTTTGCAACGCCCGGAAATGGTCCGTACGTGTGTGCAAAATTTTAGCTTGATCGAAGAAAAACTGTAACTCGTATATCGGCAGTAACAGAAATAAAACACAAAAAAGAAAACAGAGGTCCATTCCAAAAGAGCCAAAAGGAGACGCTCGCTTCTCTCGCTCAACCATTTTTTTTATTTGTAGTCAGGGTATGAGTTATGCCACCGAATGTAATGTTCAAAGCAAATTGAAATTCATGGAACATATTCAAAAATTGCGCCATTGTTCTTCTGAATAAATCAATAAAAAATCTGAACTGATGTGTATAAAATTTATTTAACGATCTAATAAACTATTGAAGAGTATTATAATTATAGTGTTTTATTTATTACAATATTTGTTTTAAATAAAATACATTTTATAAACCCAAATACAAACAATGCCACCGCCTCTAGCGTCACGTTATCGAACTCTTCCCGAACGCCTGAAAGTCCTGCAGCACGCAACGCTGCATCAAGTTCCCCCTCCCCGCGAGGCCGTCAAAAACAACCTCGTTTCGTTCTGTCACCTTACGGCAAGAATAACAACCAACGAACGAACTGCCTCCGCCTCGGGCACCCGCATTCGAAGTTGTAGCGTTGGTGCGTGCGTTCGTAGCAACAAACGCGACCACCAGCCCGATATGAAGCGCCGGGTGGGCGGTTTCGTTTGATCTCATCACTCTAGTGTCATTTCTTCTTTCCGATTTATCTGTGCTTGATTATTTCATCTAGCGACTTCATTCTTCTAGTACAAAGGGTAAGCATACATTTTGGGGGCGTGCCCTCCTCTTTTTTAGTCGTGACAGACCAAGGTTAACTTTTGTATTTTGGCAGTGGTTCTCTTCCCATCCCAGTAACTTTGTAACTAAAGCCGACTAGAATCTGTTATCTCATTAAATTAATTAATCACTGAGGACCTGGTATAGTCAAGTGAGATGTAATAATATCCAGAGTTTAACAAGTTAGTAGGTAGGTAATGAATTCGATTTTATTCTAGGTAGGTAGGTACGTACCTACCGCCCTTGTACCGCCTATGGCAGTATTAACAATGTTACCTACAACCCCTGTAAACTATCAACAATGATTGGAACTCCAGAATGTCCCTCAATCAATACTGCTTCATTTTTTCCAGGAGACAACTCTGTGACCATGGTGAGCAACAACGCAAAACATTTGTTGCACTGCCTGTTGCTGTTCACTGTCATCACAGTTTTTGAAATATCATCGGGCGGCATAAGATTGGTTGAACTCGAGGAATTCGATCCTTGGGAATATTATGGGTATCCGGCTGCCTTTGCCCTCTACCTACTTCGACTGTTGACTTTCTTGTCGCTGCCTCAAGTGTTGTTCAACTTCGCTGGACTCGTTCTGTACAATGCCTTTCCGGACAAAGTGACACTGAAGGGCTCTCCCATTCTTGCACCTTTCATCTGCATCAGGATCGTCACCCGCGGCGATTTCCCCCAGCTTGTCCGCGCGAACGTTGCTCGAAACATGACCAAATGCACCGATGCGGGGCTCGAGAACTTCCTCATCGAAGTGGTTACGGACAAGGCGGTGAACTTGCCGGCACATCAGCGAGTGCGCGAAGTGGTGGTACCGACGTCGTATCGCACCAAGAGCGGCGCGTTGTTCAAATCTCGTGCGTTGCAGTATTGTCTCGAGGACGATGTGAATATGTTGTCGGATAATGAGTGGATCGTTCACCTCGACGAGGAGACTCTATTAACGGAGAACTCGGTGCGAGGAATTCTGAATTTTGTCTTGGAAGGGAAGTACCACTTCGGCCAAGGTTTGATCACGTACGCCAATGAGGACGTCGTAAACTGGGTGACAACGTTGGCCGACAGTTTCCGAGTTGCTGACGATATGGGCAAGCTTCGCTTCCAGTTCACCATGTTCCACAAACCGCTCTTCAGTTGGAAGGGGTCATATGTTGTAACACAGGTAAAATAATCTACTTTATTATACCTACTATGATTACTAGTTCAATGAAGAAGGTGCCTAGTTACTCTCATTTTGTTTACCTACCTATAGGTACCGTACATACCAAAGCTATTTTGAATTGAGATTTTGTAATATCTTTGTAATATCTTTTACCTAGGTGGTGACAATGAAAATGACAATAGCAAGGCTTAGTTACATACATCTGTAGTGTAGTGTAGTGTGTGTGTGTGGTCCCATAATGCTACTCTAAGTAATTAGGTACCTAGGTACTAATCTATTTTGCTGATAATAGCATGTTCCAGATTGTAGGGTAGGTACCTACGTAGGTACCTACTATAAGGTAGATAATGAATGGATGATTGCTTTCGAATACTATTTTTTTAAGTTTCAGAATAATATGTTCATTGAATGTTCTAGTAGGGTTTGAAAATTTTCTTTATTTTGTAGGTACAATGAAAATTCCATCTTGATCTCAATACATTTTAATGCCTGGGGCCCTATTCCTGAAAAAAGTGAGAGTGAGTATGAGAAAAAAATAGTGAGAAAATCGGTATCAACCAATAGAATCTAAGCATGCTGGATTCCAATTGGTTGATAACAATTTTCTCACTATATTTTTCTCATACTCACTCTCACTTTTTTCAGGAATAGGGCTCCTGCTCTAGAATTTCAATGTGACTTTGCTAAATGCCGAAATAATAATGTGTGGGTACCTCCTTAGACTAAATAACGTACCTCCTATTACTTTGCATTTTGAAATTGCAATAGGCAGTAAATCGGTTGCTATACGAAAGACAGCTTGGAATTTCCCGTGGTCTCGGGAAGGTGCTAGAAGAGTAATGGTGTCATCCAATCTCGTGGCAGATATTTCGGTCGTTCCAATAAGTGTCCACAATCTGTTCTTGGCTGTCACTCAGTTACTGCTTGGTTAGGCAGAAACAGAGGGAGCCGAGTGTCCGAATTACTGAATCGTTGTAGAGCCGGACAAACTGAATGAAAACTTAGGAAGTGACGAGGGACTGTTAATCTTCATTGCCGACTATTACACGAATATTACGATGATGAATGTGGGCCGTTTCCTGGCAAGGTCCAAATTACTGTCTAACTCGTATTATTTGGCAGCGTGAGATTTGCCCCCCCAAGCAAAGCAAAGATGTGCCAGCGACACCCAACGCATTAATTAATGGCTAGCTCTAGCTATTATGCCGAGCTAAAAATACCCTCGTCTTTCTGCCTCCACCAGATAACATGTAGCTTTTTACGTCCTCTTCCTGTCGTTGTGGTTGCAGTCGGTACTTCCGCCCGCGGAACATTGTTATGCTGTAATTAGTTAATTGCGTTAGTACATATTACTCGCCGTGATTGCTGATTGGAGTTGCCCCCCCTAAAACAAGTCCATTTTCTAACTTGTACAGAGTATCTGCCGTTTCAGACGAGATCCCCTGTCAATTATACTTGGTCAATTGACACGACTATTTAGCTTGATCAAGTGCTGAATTAGTAGTAGAAATTTCACCTTTATTTCCTGAGGGGTTGGCACGGCCATTCTTTTGTTTCGTAAATTGTTTACCTACCTACGAATACTATGTAAAACCTTGGACACAATAAATAGCTGCACGCTTCCCTCCCAGCTAAGATTCCCCCATACGAAGTACAACATATTTAAAAAATTGTGTTTTTCCTGTACTTTATCATACAAGGTGTGTATGTTTACCCACAGAACTTTCAACCTAGGTCACATAATTTTAAAAAAAATGTTTGTCCAGTGAAACCTCTCCATTATGGTGCATCGCGTGCAATTGTCCCCCCCTCCCCCATACTGCCGGCCACTAACGACATTATAACGAGGCTTAGACTTTGCTGGTATTTTCTTTGCGATGCCAGTTAGCCACTTTCACTGCATGATGACACAGTAAACCAGTGACAGTCATAGATGTACTTGTAAGGTTAATTGCGTCGACTGTTAGCACCGCCTGACCCCTCGTAAAGTACTATGTGTTGCGCTGACCAGTCTTGCTGCTGTTGATAGCTGCGTGCTCTAGTTCCATGTGTCAGCACAGTCATTAATTAAGATAAGAATTTAATGCAGAGATTGTTAGACTAAGAGACACTTGCACTTGCTGATGCCCTCATTTGTACTCGACTATTTGTTCTTCGTGTAGGTGTGTGAGTGTGTCTTCTATTATGTTGGCTGGGCGTTTTGTAGAACTGGAATCAGAATGCTGTTTCTAGTAAATTGTTTCTTTTCCGGTGTTGTGTCATCTTGGCGACATAGTTTAAGAAATCTATATGTACATTTATTACTTATTGAAGTGATTACTAATAATAAGGCAATAAAGCTCTGCCATTAGCATTACAACACTATGGAACTTTTTACTAGACATCCACGAAGCTATAATCTATAGCTACACTTTGTATCTTGCAGGCCATGGCAATATACCTAATCATGAACGTCATGAATGTCAATTTCTAATACTTTTACATCTAACTATTGCTATCAATTTGTCACTATGCAATATTGCTGATAAAAGCGTTTGCCTACTTTACTAGAGAATAATTCTTTAGCCGGTGCACTCCAATCAATAGATAGAACGTGTTTTATTTTAGCGAATATATGACAGATGGATTATAATTCCATCCGTTACGTAAAGAAGTGTTTAAAACGCATAGATAGTGTTGATAATTTGCAGTTTATGACAATGATTATTGGTGAAAAAATGATCTAACCTATCTTGTAACTTATCAAACTTCATCGACTTGACGCTCATGTTTTATGACAAGGTTCAAGGTTTCGATCTTTAAACATTTCCTATTGTCTGTCCACATTTATATTTCAATTCTCATTTGTAACAACTAAAAAATTAATTGGCTGTTAAATATGCAAAATGGTAGATATTTAAAAATCATGACATGACGCGTACGGCGGAAGAATGTCCCCTCATTGTTTGAATGTGTGATTACTTAGTTTTGGACCGCTTCCGCCTCTGTTCCCTGCCAGTGCACGCACACCGCGCTCATAGAGTGATGAGCCCTGTTACGTCATACCAGAAACTAGAGAGATAAGATTCTTGCATGACGTCATCATCGGATTACTTCTAATACCTGGAATCTCTTGATTCGAACTTGCCTCATAAAACCCGAGATCTCGTCGATGATCGATCTGAAGGTGAACCGGCTTAGGCGTCCTTGCTCAGAGAAGTAATCCGGTGCGATTATGTGCAACTCGTCTGCCAAACGCCCCGTCTTCTTTAATCCGCACCACGCCCGCCACAGACCTTTCAATGTATACTTTTAGATACGTTCCGAAGAAATGGGTCAAACGTAATGTTTACTGTCGACGGTTCGGCAGTTGTGATTGTGTAAAGTTCTCGACGAGATAAGGTATTTGTGGACACTGCATTTAGCCTGTCGTGAGTGTCAGAGCGGCGTTATGTAATTAGTACTAAATGTAAAGTAAATCACGGGACTTAGTTTATGACGTCGAACTGTTGGTTCTTGTCAGATTCTTAAATCACTAATTAAATCTACTGAGTCGTGATTTACAATTTCAATAAGTCGCAGTTAAATTATCTAACGTCGTATGTTTTGTCTGGTACATTCGCCGCATGACCTGATGGATGGATACTTCACCCCTATAATAGCCATTAGGTTCTGGCCGGAATTTGATATCTTATCGTATTCATACAGGATACACGTTATCAGGATTGTTATCGGTAAACGTGCAATTACCGGAGGCCTATTCTATAACGTTTTCCCATTTCCATTCCTGATGGAATACGGTCACGGCCATAAGGATTAACATTGAATGAAATCAAATTCCGTCAGAATTGGGAATTTAAAGTTCTAGAATAGGGCCCCTGGACTTCTTTTCTATGAAGAATATTTTGTTCTTGTATAGATTGAACTTTGAAAATAAGCGCTTGCTCGCAAGGTCTAACTTTGATCTTAATAAATGGTTTTAAATAATACAAGTACATTGTCGTAGGTACAGCTAATTTTAACTCGTCCAGTGTGGCATTATATTGTAGTGAATTTGATTTGTTCGCGATCGCTAGATTTAAAAAAAATCTATTTATTATTTGCGAAGACAAGATTCAATCAACGCTCTGAAGTCTGAAGTCTGAAGGACCGCTTCCGCGTCTACAGCTTCCCAACTGATGGGTCCAGTCAACTCAATATGCCGTACTTTTTCCTTATTGTAAAGTTTGTTAGATCGTAGCCAATCAAGACAGCGATATTCAAATAAGGAAAATGTAATTGCAGTGATCGAATGCAGGAGATGACTATGACGTACCTAACAATTTGTTTTCAAAGTCTAGCCAGTAGACATGTACCTAGATATATTTTGATTACAAATAATAAATCACGATGTGGCTATCTTCTGAAGCGTGAATGTTCCATGAAGACCTTGCTGCTCAGGATGTAGGAGGTGACAAGTCTAGATGGCTGAGATAGCAGGTCGAAGTCGGGTCTATATAATCCTACATAGATAACGCAGAGATTAACTGATAACGCAAGATGCAAGCGCAATGTCATCCAGCGAGTGCATGTGTTACGTCCCGCGGCCGGCCGGCCGGGAGATGCGGAGTGTCTATTGCAGTGGTACTCAACCTGCGGCCCGCGGGACTAATTTTTGTGGCCCCCCAGTTGATGTTTCAAATACCTACTTATTCACAAAATGTGTACACTGTGAAAATAATAGGTACTTCAAAAATAGCGATTTCTCGTTTCATTTGAGATAAATGTGAGAGTTGTCATGTTATTATCCATGCATCAGGCTGAAAATGCGACGAAAGCTAAATGTAACTTCATACTTGTTGCAACGAAATGAAGCCTTTTACCAATTCCGAAAATTGTAAAAGAGTGTATTGTTTTGGTGTGTGAAACATTGTTCAATTCGTTTCCTAATAAACAAAACACTGAATGAAGCAGGCACGTAGGAAGACTAGCAGACTGACGCCCCCCCCCCCCCCCCCCCCACTCTCCATACAAAATTAAATTTAGCGTCCCAGAATCACTTAAATTGCTTCGAATTCTAAAAAAAACGCCCTGCGGGTCAACAATTGGAGAGTAGTTTGCTTCAGTTCGTGTATTTTAGAGACCCAGAATCAATTTTAAATTGTTAAATTCTCCAAAAAAACGCCCTGCGGGGCTAAGACTGAGGGGCTTCCCCCCCCCAGACCCCCTTCCGGGTGTCACGATCCTCCCCCCATGATAAGAGTAGTTTCTACGCGCCTGGAATGAACCCATGTGCGCATTATTGTACTTTTTTAAAAAGTGCGGCCCGCCAACAACAGCAAATTGGTATTATTTGCTGCCAAGTCAAAAAGGTTGAGTACCACTGGTCTATTGTAAGATATGACAAGATGTGAATGTTCAAGAGGAAGATATTCAACGTAAATAGTTTCATCTTTATTGTGTTCGCCCTTCTAAGAACCGCAGGACTCTTTAGTAAGAAAACTAAATAACCCTTGTGTTTTCGAGATGGAGATTTATTTATTGATCAATGGGAACTCTCCCGGTTCTGAAAAGATTGTTCCAGTTTCATCCGAAAGGTTAACGTACTTTGGAAATCTGGTGTACTAGCCTGGCAACCCTTGAAATCTTAGAAAACATAGGAAATATTTCAAAATCTTTGGACATTCTTTGAAAAATCCAGGACATCTTGAAAATCTTGTGAATAGGTACGTGAAAACTCGGAAATCTTGTAAAATCTGCGGAAATTCCAGGATATCTTTGTAAATCATTGTAAATCTTTAGAAATCCTCGGAAATCATTAAAATCTTTGGAAACCATTCGAAATCTTTTTAATCTGGGATTATCTTTGGAAATCTAGGAAATCTTTCGACATTTTTACGAAATCTTTAAAATCTCGGAAATCTTCAAAAATCTTGGAAATTATGGAAATCTTTTGAAATCTTGGAAATCCGAAATCAGGTGTAAACCATAACTATTAGTAAGTAAAGTTCATTCACGATTAGAATAGCAAGACGTAATGGCGGCGTGTACTACCGTAGTCAAGTGAACGTATACCTAAACATGTAAATATCAATATAATAATCAAAAAATGTGTATAATACGGCTGTAGATAAAAATAAATCAATTTTATTGAATTTTTATAATATTTAGTACTATTAAAAATTGTGTATTTGACATAATTTATACAATTTCAATAATACAAAGAAGAAAGTCTTGCCATTGACAGGGCAGTGTTCAAGTGACTGACCAATGAACGACGTGATCGACTAAAACGTCAGTGATATTCTTATCGTGAACGAACTTTATTAGTTGTTAACCCCTCGGTTTCGTCTTCACATTTTTAATGAATCTGCGCAAAATATTTTACACAAAATATTTTTTGGCATTATATTTTGGCAAAATATAATCATATTTTGAGGTTGTTGAGGACCGCGAAGGCAATAATATCTTGTTTCTCTCTGCATCGCATTGCGCCGACAATGTTGTGGGACGCCACCCGTGATTCTCTCCACATGGCTATATGCAGGTGTGAGTGCACACTACGCAATGCAGACTCACTGCCAAGCTGCAGCGAACATCTCGATGTCTTCTGTCGTGTGGGTACTGTATTGATCCCGCCAGCTGGACGCTGGTTCACTTTCCCCCGCATCCAGGCTGTCTCGCATGCTCCCGCAGGATCTGGGTCAGCTATCGACAGGACTTGTGGGGATTCCGACAACACGAAGCCTATTGACAGAGCCAAAGCGACGTCATACGTATTGATCGCTCTGATTTCTCTGCATTGTTACACCGCCAAGGTCGTTGAATTGCAGTATAGTCCGGGTCTGTGTGAAATGATGGGTCCGCTGACGGGCAGTGGCGTTTCTATGTTGACAATGCAATGATTTGGGCTAAAATAACTTTTTGAACCAAAGATAATTTTGATCCGCTGATAGACCTTAAGGGGGAGCAATCGATCGACATATACAAAAAAAAAATATTCTTGAAATTACAAGTTCAAAAAACGTTTTCCTACATTTCAACTATATTTAAGTACAACAGACTCATTAAATGTTCTGTAGTTTGCAACTCCAGTCCAACAATGAGTTTTCAATTTTATGTTATCAGAGGATGAACAAAACTTTAACATGGGAGGTATAGGAAAATCATTTCGAATTTGGTATATAACTTTTAAAGTAGCACACGTTGGTATTGTTTTCAATTTTTTTCCTGATAGTATGTCCATATGTCTACCATAAAAAAAGTTTTTTGCTCAAATCTATCGAGACAAAAAAAATAGATCTTCATTTTAGCCTAAAAATGACACGATTTTCTTATTCCGCCATAAGATAACATAGGGGAGACAAATCAATTTATCTCAGAAACTGGACACGAGAAGTGTTTCATTTTTTCATGGATTGTGTATTGCATGATTATCAATAAGTCACCAAAATTTCAAGTAAATCGGAAACATTAAGGTTATGGTGGTTCTACCTTAAGAGTGTTTGTCAACACGTTGGTCTATTTTACCTAGGGGTTAACAAACTAATAGTTTCGGTGTACACCTGATTTCGGATTTCCAAGATTTATCAGATTTTATAAGATTTCCGAAGATTTCCCAGATTTAAAAGATTTCACAACATTTCCAAGATTTTACGAGATTTCCAAGATTTCCTGGGATTTTTAAAGATGTCAAAAAAAGTTCAAAGATTTCCTAACATTTCCTAAAGGTTTTTAAGATTCCAAGATTTTTAGAGATTTCCGAATATTTCTAGGCTAGTACACCAGATTTCCGGAGTTGTTACCCCTATTTTACCTAGGAAAATAATTGTTATAAAAGTCATAATCCTAGATTTTACGCTGATTTTACCCATGAAAATGGTACAACATACCCAACATATCTTTTTTTTATCTTTACCCAAGTTGGCTCAGGCAGTTACGGTTTGGACTTGTATTCCGGAGGTTCCGGGTTCGAATCCCGCGTTCGTTCTTCCATGTTCTTCTTTCCTTACGTGGTTCCCCTTTAGCGA
The DNA here is from genome assembly GCA_934045905.1 of Leuctra nigra. NCBI lineage: Eukaryota > Metazoa > Arthropoda > Insecta > Plecoptera > Leuctridae > Leuctra > Leuctra nigra. Next base: position 31,486,038 of record OW203764.1, on the reverse strand, counting down.
GAGGCAACTGTTGGGAAGGTTACTAGGCTACGACCGCCTTCTCCCCACTGTCCATCATTGGAATTCTTCAACATCTACCAATTCAAACATCCGTCGCTTTTAGCTGAGTTACATAACAGTAAAAAGCATTTCTTTCAAGGCAACTTCATTAGTAATTTTTCTCTACGCTTCTGTTAAAAACCTCTCGAGTGGGAATGTAAACAATGCAGTTGATTGCTGTAACCTGTGCTTATTGTCGGTGATGTGTGGCCTTACAGTGTCTGTCAATGAATAGCGGCTATGTTCTGCCGAGTCGGCGCTTATAATATGCAAGGTCGTCACAAAACGTCGTTACGTGAACATCATGATGTATTCATGAGTTTGTTTATGCCGCTGTTCGATGTCGCATTACCATTATTCACCCCCATTAGCTTATTATTCATGAGTTGATGATTTGACACTTTTGTGTGTGCTGACATCGATCCGGTCAACTGCCTGTGTGTGGTTTCACTGCTTCACCTCGACGCATGTATTTATTATCGGACTGAACCGATATAGAGTTGCTATAAACTGACGATATCGGCTCGCCTTGACGTTGTAAACTATTTCAAACTCAAAAATGTGGTTCGGCAGTGAACTCTCTAAACTCTACAGATGATTGGTTCTAGTATTAAATTATTTCTCTTCGACCTCTGTTAGTAATCCTGTGGAGTAAAAGTATTACCCACATGGAATATTTGTTTCGTGTCTGTTTACAGTAATTGCAAATTGCAAATTAATTATTATTAAGTTTTATAAATGGTTGCTCAAAAGCGCAGAATAACTATCAAACGAACAACCAATTAATTACATATAATGATAAAGCTGATAACGAAAAATTCATATTAAATTAAGAACCTTTCAAAACTAACAAATTACAAAACAAAATATAGTCTATAGTCTAAATACAAAATTCATCATAATATTTTAAATTGAAATCCGCTGAAAAAAAATCGTAAAATACAAACAGCGGAAAAGGTCCTCGAGCGCCAATGAAAAGGCCTGACTGAACCAAAAAGTTTCTTTACTCTTTGCCTGAACTAATATCTTATCGAGATCACATTTATCCAATAGGTAGTGGATTTTTTTCTTGCTGTTGACATCATCGGATTGTTTTTTACGTTTCTTGTATGTATCGTAAGAATACGATATGGCCCTGGTTTGTAAAAAAAAAAAAACGTATGCAGTTTGATTTTCTGCTACGCAAAGATGACCGGCCACACTAACAGTACATTTAAAAATGCCAAGAAATCCTTTCCCGACTACTATCGATACATGTCACTGCTACCGCTGCTACCTGGCCAACAATGAGACTAAATGGCCCCCCACGTCAGGCGCGTAGGAACTACTTTCATCAGGGGGGGGGGGGGGATTTCGACACCCAGAGAGGGACAGGGGGTCTGTTTTAGCCCCGCAGAGCGTATTTTAGAATTTAAACCATTTGAGAGTGATTCTGGGGCTCTAAAATACACAAACTGAAGCAAAAACTCCAATTGTTGCCCCGCAGGCATTCATCGAATATCAACATTCTGGCATACATTCTGACATTCTGGGACGATTCTGGGATAAACTGCTCAAATAACATCAAACAACTCCCTATTTTTGCCCCGCAGGGCGATTTTTTTACAATTTCAACAATTTTTAGTGATATTTGGACACTGAACTTAATTTTGTATGATGAATGGGGGTCAGCCTGCTCGAGTGGGTGGGGGGGGGGGGGGGGGAGGGGGGAGAGGGGCTGCCCCACGCGGCTACTATGGCGTGCTGATGGCGGCTGTCTGTCTGGCCGGGGTTGAATGTTCCAACTCCGTGACTGCGGCGTGCTCTGCAGTCTCGCGTGACGGCGTGGTCGACCGGAAGGAACGTCCTTGCGGGTGGCGTGCGCGCCGCCCCGACGCCGTCCGTCCTGATTCCACCCGAGCACACGCAATAATAACACATTGATTAGCGTGACTTATTGATTGTCGGACGTCGATCACTAATTTATAAACACGGAGCAAGCTGGCTCGTGTACACTCAACTACACTTGTACACTCAACATAATATCATAATAAAAACAGTATTTAAGCGAAACAGGTTCCTTGACAATCAATCCTTGTTATTATCAATGAAATCAGAGCTCACCTATAAGAGTTAGATGACTAATAACACAGACTTCATAGGATGATGCCATTTAATTTTTTTCAGCCAATCCATTCAATTACCGTTTTGTCATTGTTGAGTGTACATGTTGTATAAAAGGTAAACATTGGAGATAATATTATTTCCTAAATATCGCAATACTTTTGAACCATTTAAATTATGAAATTTGGGAAAAATAATTAGCGTATCTAATTTTTGAGTCGATCTTAGCAATAAAAACTCGATAAAAACACCACCAAAGACTATTTGTGCCCAAACTCTGCGAAAATCTGAACAGAGCAATTTCAGATTTTCCATTAGCTTAGACACAAATATCTAGGTACTGTAATGAGATGGTGTTTATATATCGCTAAAGTCAACTAAAAAAAAATGCTCTAATTGTTTTTCCCATTTTTCGTCAATTAAAATGCTTCAAAAGTTAGGACGATAATGGCAATATTATCTCCAATGTTTACTTCGGGTGCAGCCGACTCTTCAGACGCGTTAAGCTGGCTTTCCATGATCCGTCATCTTCCGTCAACGTCCGACACCGTCCGACGAAAACGACCACGTGACCCGTCTCGACCAATCCCTCGCCGTCCGAGATTTTTGGGGATGGCTCTGATTGGTCGAGACCGGTCACCACGTGGTCGTTTTCGTCGGACGGTGTCGGACGTTGACGGAAGATAACGGAGCATGGAAAGCCAGCATTACACTCGGAAACACGTCCTAAGAATGTTTCAACTAGGGATGGAGCGAACTTGGATTTTGATATCGACTATCGGTATCATTTATATATCGATATATTGAAATATTGAAATATCGATATATCGAAATAATATATTTAGATGTATAGGAATAGAAATATTGATATATCGCATGAATGTATAAATTGCTCCTAAAACTGATAGGAATTTCAAAAGAAAATGTAAAAAGAAATAACACAGCTGTTCCAAAATATAGGGTCACTAGAGCCAGATAAGAAAGAAAATGTGAATAATCTGGTAATCGCTACACTGCAAATATGTAGCAAAATATGTAGCAAATGTGTAGATTATATATCGATATTTCAATATATCGATACCTATTTCGATATTTCAATATTTCGATATTACAATATTGATATTTCAATATTTTGATATTTCAATATTTTAATATATCGATATTTCACTATATCAATATTCAATATATATGCAGGTATCGATATTTCGATATTTTTTTGATATCGATATTTTCTCCATCCCTATAGTTTCAACCTTATTGCGATTCGAAGATCGAGTTGACTATAATATTATGTTGCTAGAAATTCATCCTTAGAGCGTATTACTAAAAGTACATATTCCCAGCACGACCCTGTTCTTGTGGGACGATTTATAAATTGAAAGTGATGACATCATAGGATTTATTTCATTACATTGTACAACAGACAGAGTCTACAGTTCGGCTTCGCGGCTAATATTTCTCTAGCGATTTGCAATGACTCGATAAGATAGCAAAACCATAAACGCCAGGGATTTCCTCTAAGCCAAGTAACCGTGACAGTGCCAATGCCACGCAATTATCCTTTTGTAAGCCGCATGAGACTGTTGTCGGGCACTAAAAATACTCTCCCCCCAACACTCAGCGGTTTCTCTGAGGAGTCGAGGTGTCGCGCTCTAAATAGATGGCGCCGGAGTAACCGCAAGAAACGTGTTCATTTGTTGAGACTTCTGGGTAACAGATGACGGAAAATATTGCGCTCACCATGCGGAAGACAAATTGCTGGTGACACTTGTTTTGAGGAGACCACTTAAACTCCATTCACTATAAGAATGGCAACCTTGAAATCTACTGTCAAGCCATAGATATTTAGCTCAATTTTGAATACGATTTTAATGACTGTATAATATCTGTAATGATAATTATAATGTGAATAAGTTGTTTCCAATACATTGCTGGATGACAATCAAATAAAAGGCTTAACTTTATGTTTCAAGGTTGCCATTCTTACAGTGAATGGACTCTAGCTAATAAAACAAAATATTCCAACTGATGCATTCTGAAAATTAATAACTTAAAAATAATAAAGATAAGAAAATAAAACAGAACATATCAAAAGCTGCTTTGTTTCAATAAAAGTGTATTGCGTTCGAATGTTAGAAATAATATCGAGTGCAGCATGCATAATTCAAAATGCAAAAATGCAATAAAATCAAACGATGGATCTCACTTTTACTGATTTCTTCATTAGAAAATATGTACACCCACGGTCAGAATAATTGACGGTAAACTGCTAAGTTGAAGCTCTAACTGCCGTCAATAATTGTTGAATGGCGAAAAAATTATGATTATTAGGTTGTTGGTTGATCCTTATAATCAAACCCTAAAAGTAAAATCCCACATGCTCAATATCTGCGTTTACCTCGGGGCTTTCGTCTGGGTAATCAAATTTAAAAAAGGACTTAGGCTGCAAACACACGGGCGTTTTTTTGCACGCCCAGCCGAAGCGTTCGAACGCCGGCGAGGCGCCGAGAAGATACGTAGCATTGAGTCTTATGGGAGCGAACAGACGAGGCGGTTTTTACACGCGGCGTTTTTTTCCACGCCGGCCAGACGCGACAAAGGAAAAACGTCGCGTGTTTTTTCATGCCCCGTGTGTTCGACCAAGAAAAATGCCCCTTTTTTCCACGCCGCCTGGCGTGGAAAAAAACGCCCCGTTTGTTTGCAGCCTTAGAATTTTGCAAGCAATTTATGTTACCGTGTGTGTACCTACCTAAATCCCTCAAATATGACAAGTTTGAAAATGTATTGCGCCATTCCTCAAGAAATATTTTAACTATCGGAATTATTCCGTCTCCATTTTTTCCGCACGCATTTTTCCATGCATTGATGTATTTGTACAAGAAGCTTCTTGCTACAGAACTTGGGCTCCACTTTTGGCTCAAGAAGACATTTCATTCCATCTAATATGTAACCTAGAAATGGAGCAATCTATTTTAACAATTGTGTTTCACGATGTAACTTTTTCTTATTGGAGCATCGCTGTAACGGTGCAGATGTGATGCTTTGTTATGTCGTTCTTATAGTGTAAAATGCCGTTTCAAGTTCATTTAACACTCGACTGTAGGTACAAAACTTACACAATTATCCCCAGTGCACTCACTTATTAATTACACCCCGGCATTGACATGTAATCTGGATACAATAGAGTAATGTTTTGAAGTAATTTTCCTGGTTGCGATTACCTACACTAAGGTCGAATTATTATACCTACTAAGATGCTATAAAATCACCCTTAGTGGATATTATAGGAGTGAAATGTGTTATTATAATAAGTAGACTTGATGCGGGTAGAGAGCTCTGATACTGCTATGGTTTTACAAATGATTTAACTCTTTTCTGTGTTTAAACCGATTGGGAACATGATCCATTTTCTTAAAACACTTTTTGGTACCGCCATACAGTTTACCGCTACAGCGATCAATAACTATTTAATCTGTCGCCTAATCATGTAACTATGATACATCTCTTTGACGTATACTTTTAGTAGCTTATATTGATTAAAAATGATAGGTATTGATTGTTCTTTTACAGTTTACAGCGGTTACAAAATTAACCATTTTCATTCATTGAATTTTTATAGTTCGTGCAAAGATAACGATAAGGACACAAAGCTATAAAATATCTTACGTAGGTTATGTGTGGCATTTACAAAATAAGCCGAAAAACAGAAAACTGTCGCATCGTATCAACTCACACCAAGATAATGCGGGAGTGAGTTTATATTCGACCGACGACTTGACATGGCCGAACTACTTCCAGGGGCCCTATCTACAACTCCGTGACGGATCCGATTCATGTCAATATGGTTGTGAATTGGATCCCGTCCGAATAGGCAATTGCAAGTTATAAGTTTAAAGAATAGTCCATTAATTTGTGATTATACCCACCACTAATTGCAACAGAAGGTTTCAATACATGAATCGATTCAGAAAAATGCCCTCTACAACATATCCAAAATCCTCCCGAATCCGAGTGCCGGAAGTACTTTTTAATCAAGTTTTAAGTTAATTTCCCATGTTAATTCCATCTTCCAAAAAAAAAAAAAATTCATGTAACTCCGATTTTGACGAAACTTGGCAGAATTATTCACCATTCTAAATGAACACAAATAGCTCTCTTAGCGTTTTCCTCTAAATCTCATCGTTTGGGAATTATGGCCCATTGAAAAGTAATATTTTAGTCAGTTTTCGACGATTTAGGTCACTTTGAGTGTAATTTGACGTTTTGCGAGGTCCATATTTCCCAAACGATGAGATTTAGAGGAAAACGCTAAGAGAGCTATTTGTGTTCATTTAGGACGGCGAACAATTCTGCCAAGTTTCGTCAAAATCGGAGTTACATGAAAAAATTTTTTTTTGGAAGATATGGAATTAACATGGGAAATTAACTTAAAAAGTGATTAAATAGTACTTCCGGCACTCGGATTCGGGAGGATTTTGTTGCAATTAGTGGTGGGTTCAGCTCTTTTTTTGCTTTAAATTACTGGGCTAGAAGGGGCCCAGGGGTTTTCCTCGTTCTGGTGATGAGCTCACTATCATATCCCTCCAATGTTTATACGCGATTTATAGAATGTGTGAACTTGTGATTTTACCTTTAAAAAAGGTTTATATACTGTGAATGATGTGAACACATGTATACAGACCGGATCCACGCCACGTAACTCTATCAGTCGTCTATTTGTTTTCACACATTGGTGACGTCACGCGTTGCTCTACCAAGACGCCGAGCAGTCGCAGAGCAAGCTGGCTCAGGCAGCATAGCCGTCCTTGCTGTGGCTCCCCTCAGTCAAGAGGCAAATGATTGAAAGGTTCCCTCCGCCCATTCTTACTGTTCTTCATCAACTTTCGTAGTCATTCGTCCAGCGCATTTAGCCTAGTTCCAGAACAGTGTGACGTTTAAAAATACCACTAGCAAAGGTTTTCATATCAAACCGCTTCCAAAATGCTCGTGCAAGCGAATATTTTATTATCCTAATAAGTTTATCTACGTCTAAAAAGAAAGCGGAAAGCATTGATAATCCTAGCGTTCTTCCTGAGAGATATACTTTAAATTGTTTTATTATCCTCCCTGCTGCGATTGTCAAAAATTAATGGAAGTAAAGTTTGTAACATTGTAAGACCTCTAGAACAGGAACTAATGGGAAATATAGGAAAACTCTATGCAAAGCGGTGATACGTGAGAATCCAGTATTTTGCACGTGATCAAGTTTGCGATGCATATTATACTTCATCGATGGACCAATTTTCAGAACTATGCTTCAAATTTCCTGATCTTGACCTGAAAATTTATAAACTCTAATACTGGTATGAAATGTATGCGAACTAACTTCAAACGGGTCATTTTCACATTTCAATAAATCCGACGATTTTATAAAGTGTGCGATCATATAAAATATTGTCGCGTGACTAGCTTCTCATCTCGCCGGAGAAGGCCGTGAATAACATGGAGATGAGAAACATGTCACGCGGGAACCAAGTTGTCACTTAATGTGATCGCACCCCAATCGAGTGTGTACTCAGCGTGTCTTATCGATTGGTTAATCTGTGTGACCCGGGTGGTGCCTACAGAATAAAACAAACAGAAGTCCCATAGCAACGCGACCCTCGGCGTGATGCCAGCCACACCTACACGCGTGGCCCTGCAAGTGACCTAGAAAGGGTTAAAACCAGGGACTGGAACCGGAACCGAAAATTTGTTATAGGAACCGGAACACATATTTATATTTTACATTATTTGAGTTCCAACTGTTCCGTAAAGGTTCTTTAATCTTTGAATATGTAATCCTTACGTAAGGGTTAAATATTCAAAGTTTTAATTAATAAATTACGTTGAATTTTTACTTCATTACCTTTCAAATATGTAATTATTTATTACCAATTTACAGTAAAAACACAATTTAAAAAATAATGATTTGAATTAAATTGTCTGAATTTGATGGAACCCAAATGGAACCGTTATTTTATTTATTCCAGGAACTGGAATCGGAACCGATATTATAAAAAACTTGAAACCGGAACCGATATCATTTGTGTTCCTGTCCCTGGTTAAAACACACACAAACAACCTATGCTCTGCAGAAGTTGCGTCCGCAAGTAGATATTTGCGGATGTCAGTCCTCAACACCACAAGACTCTGTCCGAGTCGACTCTGTGTCTATGAACCCATGTAATTGTATTGAATGCGTATTGATTGGGCGTGTATCGAGGGTGCTGTAGCGCGTGAGGTTGCGACCTATTGATCAGGCAGGACACCTCGCACGCATCGACATGCGTATGTCACGCTGCAGGATGAATACACACATCATTAGGAGCCAGCGCTTTGAGTGTTTCCATAATAAAATAACATACATGGTATTTATTACTTACCTGTCATTTAACATTAAAGTTAAATTGTGCTGGATTAACTAACTTTTTGATTAAATTCAATTGTTTCACTCATTTTGAGGTATCTGATTAGCTATGCCGCCAATTTAGTCCAATATTTAGTTAATCCGGCTCAGATTAACTTTGGTTATACCGGCCCTAAAAGTGGTAGGGTGGTGAGTTTGACCTTGAAGAGTTTTTTAATAGATTTTTATCAATATCTTTTACCAATGTAATGTTTAACAAAATAAGGCTTTGTATTCAGAACAGTTCAATGAAAATAATTCCATAGCGTGTAATAGTTTGTTAGATTTACTTTGTCATACAGACGTTTAGTGCCCGAAAATTAGTAAAATTATGGCACAAAACATCTGTTGGACAAAATAAAACTAATAACTTATTCCAAACTATGATATTATTTTCATTAAACTGTTCTGAATACTCGTACATTGCCCTATTTTGTTAACAATTACATTGGTAAAAGATATTGATAAAAATCGATTAAAACTCTTCATGGCCACGCTCACTACTCAGCCCACTTAAATTTCTATACAACTAAGAGATAGCAGAACTAAATGCTGAACTGTTTATTTTTTAATATTAATTTTCCCCAAAAATAAAAAAAAATAGGGGACCTATACATGTCAACAAATTCGTCGAAGTGTGGTCATTGACTCCAGGCCTCCTGCCTCTGAGGGGCTAGGGAACCCTAACGTAGCTTCATGGACAGTGTTTATTATGCATCCCCAACCGCTTTGCCTGCTAAAAACTTCGATCAGAATCATGATTTTCTATTTTGCAAAAATTGAATCTGACGTTTCAAGTAAAATACACATTCGAACCGATAGAGAACTCGTTATACTTTGAATAGATTTCTAACGATGTAGCACATATTTTGTCAAAGATGAATATCGCCTGCTTCTGTACTGAAGTGTTTGAAAATGATTGGTATGTTCTTCTCATGAGATATGCCGATTGCCGAAGGTCTGTGAAGTAGGTACTTGCTGATAATTCTAGTCTCAGTCTCAAAGTGCTATTACAAGCCATGCGTATCCCACCTATAATATCACATGATTACCCGGCTCATGGAGCACTGGCGACCTTCAGGCAGTCACATGCACTTGGCTGATCATCAAATCAAACGCATGCAATACTTGTGTAGAGCTGCAAGAGTCGAGTCATATTGCGAGGGAATCGCTCAAATAAATCAGTACAGGACATTTTGAAAAGAAATAAGGAAAATGGCATGAAATCGATCGTTCGCACATTTTTTTTTTTTAAATGCCACGTCGCTATTAGTTCCGCCAATCAACTGAAACTATCCACGGAATAATAAACAAACCCAAGGGCGTATATTCATCGAGGAACGCCGCGGTGCGCCCCCCCCCCTCGAAATCGGGCTTCGTCTAAAAAATTGCACATTTAAAATAATGAACAAAATCATGTAAATGACAGATCTTGTCGAAAACGTAACAAAATGCTCGGAATTGAGTTTAAATTTAAAAATCTCCGTGGGCTACGCATGCTTTTGTAATTTCTATTTGCCAAAAATAGCTACACTGCGATTGAAAATTGCACCAATACGAATGACCTTGACGGAAAATTTTCTCTGGGGCTTCGTCCCCGAACCCCCTTGTTTTCCCCTGTCATTTTTCATCATATTGATCATGTCCCCCCCCCTCTCACCCCCCCCCCCCCCCCGAAATTTTATCATACGCCCTTGAACAAAACAAATGTTCCCTGTACATTTCCCTCCTTCCCAGTCCACAGTCCATCCTTACTTATTACCTTCATCCTCTACCAATCTTCATTACTGGATAGTGAGGCACAAGTTCTACAGGCTATACGTTAATATTCACACTACCAGTAAATACATGTATAGCATGTATATTTTAAAATAAATAAATAATATTATTATTATCATCCGTCTCCTTGAGAATGATAAAGCAAATACTCCCTTATCAGAACGTTATTGCTGGTATTTTCTAAGTAGATTACCTGCTATTATTTATACCGTGTCATACTCCTGTCAAACTTGATATATCCGTGAGGTCATACAGCTGTCATACGGACTAAACCGGATAACGAGCGAGTGCACATGAATTCATCGCTTCGAGAGGTTGTGCACCTCTACTTCTCGATATCGATCGAGATCGACATCGACGGGCGGATTCCTCGAAGTGATTGCGTGCGGAGAAGACATAATGTCGCCGAAGCCACAGTGCAGCACGAGGAAGTTCGTGGCGTCTTCCGCTCTGGACATCGAGCATTCCCTTATCGAGCATGCGGTGGGCTGATGCAATGGTTATCCCGTTCTGATTACATAAAAGGACGTGTCGACATAGTAGGGGCAGTTTTCCAATATCCCGATCAAATACTACCCGGTCAAATACTACCCGGTCAAATACTACCCGGTAAAATACTACCCGCCCGGTAAAATACCAAATCAGGATCTTATCTCCAAATACATAGTTATTCAGGAGAGCAACAAAATCATACTCGAGGACAAAACTAGACAAAACTGTTTATAAATAGTTAAAGGTTTCAAAATTGAGATACGGTGGTGCTGCTTCCTGTCTTATCATTAGATGGGGATACAAGCTATTTACCATCTGTTGTAGCATTTATATTTTTACATATTTTTAGATAACTTAATTTCGTCCAAAATAGAGATAGGTACGTGGTACTGTTTCTGAGCGAGCCATCGATATCCGATAAAATGGTCAATATCTTATCGTCCGGATAGCTCCGCGAGAAGGAAAACGTGAAAGTCTTCCGCATTCTGGGATAGTAATGTTGACTGTAAAACCACTATTTTCCGTCAGTGTGAAGAGGAAATTGTTCTACGAATATGACACGACCGCCTTCTTCCTAACCGTCCATCATTCTTCGTCTCCCAATCATCACAATCATTCGTCGCACAAATAGACAAAAAAACTGTTTGGCACTTGAACTTGATCAATACAATAATATTATTGGCATGGTCGTCCGCAGGATTTCTGCCAGGAGGGGGGGTAAGGCAAGGAAAACAATTTTCCCCGTGCTAAGGGGGGCTTAGGGGATGCGCCTCGCACCCAGGCCCGCAGGGCGTTTTTTGTTTTTTGGACACTTTAAAATAAATTTTATGACGTGAGTTTCTTTTTTGAATTTGTCACTTTGGGGTGGTAGAGGGCATGCCCCCAACTTGCCTCGCAGCGCATTTTTTGGTTTTTTAACACTGCGAAATGAGTTTTTATAGTTTTTTTGCTTACAAAATAAAACTGTCAAAAAGTCTATGTTTTCCTGACATCCAGAGGGGGAACAGGTGCCCCCCCTCTCCCCCCCCCCCCCTGGACGCCTATGAGTATTGGCAACCTGCATGGAATTCTCTGTAACTCCGCTGAGTGATCGAGCCGGTTTGATGCTGGTGACTCATGCGTTGGTATCACAAGACAGTGAGACTTCAGTGACGTCACGATGAGATAAGCCGGCGGGAAGGAGAATCATCCTGTCAAGTGTCCTGTCAATCAGTCCTGTTACGCACGAGAAACCGCGAAGACGTATATGGATTCTTATTGGCTGATAACACACACAAGTACTTCGCGTATTTCAGGAATATGACCCATGTTCTGCTACTAGGCTAATGGCGACGGGTGAATGATTACGATGATGATTGGAAGATGATGTGATGAACGGTGGGATGGAGTGGTGGCCTATTAGTATGTCGGCAAGAACAGCCGCCGGAATCGAACCCAGGGCCTCCGCAGTTCAAATACAGAGCATGATTCCGGTTTTCATATGGATTCATTTATTGAGATTTCGTCTCTGTACTTTTCCTCTTGACATTGATACGTAATTCGATTCCATGGAAAGAAACTTGGTTCAGGTTAAGATATAATCCAACCAGAAAACATAATTACACCATTCTCTATCAAATGTAAATGTCTTCTTCTTTCTTCCTGACTGAGGTTTGTTGTTGGTTTCCCTCAGTCAAACTTGGCTGCAACAACGACTCGTGAGAGGAGCAAAGTGTAATACTATTTCAAATAGATTAAATTTGATCTCTCTTTTATGTCATCTAGTGTCATTCATAGAAAATGTGTCACTCCTGTATTCCTGTAAATGTGTCTCCGTCCACCATGGTCTCCGTGTTGTATTATTGTATGAATCAACGGGAAGACAATGAAACTCATAGCTGTAAACAGAAGACCGCCTGGCCTCTTAGTAAATCAAGAAGAATGTTTAATAATAGTCTTAATAGATTGTCAATTTCCAGCTGGCCTGTTTCGCACTGGTGACAGCCAAGCCAATTGATTGGAATCTCTCCGATTGCCTGCTGACGTGTGTTGACGTCACAGTGTACCTGTACTTGACATGTCGGCAGATAGCGGGTCACGTAGCCGGCTCATATCACGGGCATTGCACGTGTGTTGTCACTTGTCAGCAGGGGCAGATAGTACGAGTACGTCAGTGAATAGCTCGTGGAATTTACCGCGGAATCCGGACTTACAGGCGCGTAGGAAGGGGGGGGGGGGGGGGGGATTATTCCCTCATCCCTCGAGCAGGTTCACCATACAAAATTAAGTTTATTGTCCAAATATCACTTCGAAATTGTTTATATTCGAAGAACTAGGCCCTGTGGGGCAAAAATAGGGAGTAGTTTGTTGTAATTTGAGCCCAGTATCGATTGGGTTTTTTTCGTGGTATTCCTCAGTCGACAGGCAAATGCTAGGAAGGTAACCTACTAATAGGCTACCACCGCCTCCTTCCCACCTTCCATCCTTTCCTACTCTTCACCATCATCTCCCAATCATCCTCATAATCATAATCATTCATCCGTCGCCATTAGCCTCGCTGCAGAACAGTGCGACGTTAAGCTCCAGACAAAAAAATAAAACGTAAAAAAACGTTCTCCTGGGGGGCTAGGGAAACTACGTCAAACCTTCTAGCCTACTTGTAAAAAGTAATCTGATGTTGAGTTTCGGAAGCTGTGCCGCTGTTAATCTCTGCCTCTAATTGACATAACTCATCTGGTTGACCCGTGTCTCGTGGGATGTGACCTGGACTCAATTATCAGACCTCTTCATTCATACATGTTCGTGGAACACAAGTCACCCAGTGGATTATGCAAGTTATTACTTTTATCAATGAGTTGATTGTTCTCGACAGGACTTATCCATGTGTCATTTAGAAGGCAGTTTAATAAGCATTCCAATCGCGATAAGATATTGATTACACAATCCATATTTTTTCTTCCGTCACCCCTCTTTCCCCTTGCCTGAGCAATTAGTAATCGATGATAATACATTATTATCGTTGCCTGCCCTTTACCTTAGAGCAGCTTCCTATATGACTCCTGCTGACTGAATGTGTTGATAAATGCTTTGAGCCTTCTATATGCATGGGAGATATAAACCACAACCTTTCTTTCAGAATCCATGAGTATAGCTGAGGAAAAATCCAAGGCACAAATGCCTTGGCATAAATCAATTTTCGACCAGAATGCTATGAATATTTTCTGAAGAAAACGGCCTGATCCGTTATTGACTTGTAATGCAAAAAGCAGATTCGAATGACAAGTTCCAAATGGAGATGAAGGAAGTGTAGCAACTACCTAGTATTGTCGATTGGTTTGTCATAGCTGATTTGAGCATGTTAAAAACAAACAATAATTGTTCGAAAATTAAACCCAATGATGAAAACAATGTACAATACTGACAAACAAATCCTACCATCTATAGAGCTTGTTTAAATTTAGATACCTACTCTACTCTAGAAATCTAAAACAATATTAAATAAAGTGTGTAGAGCTGTTGGTAGAGGTCCCCATTAGTGTTTATAAGAGTATTAAAGTAACTACTACTGTGCAAATTTCAATAAACAATGTCCTAATGTGTCTTATGTGTTATGCATGAAGAGGTGATGGTTATGTGTATCACTTGTATGGTAATAGAGACATGAGTCAGACAATTTTCCCATTCACCTTTCAGTATTTTTTTTTCTTTTGGACTCATTTATTTCCAGAAATGTTACCAAGATCATAATATTTCAAATGAATAGCGTGTCGTATGTTAAATAGCTGGTGGTATGTGCAGTCCATTGCATTATACATCAAAATGTATACTATATGACACATTTAACTGGCCAGTAAGATATTTTGCATACCCCTTTAATACCCCTCGTAAGACCGCGCGATCGACCTCTCCGAACACGATGAGCGTCTGAGGGATGGACAAAAGAGCAGTTACATTTGCAAATTAGGGGACACTCATGGCGGCCAGCTAAATGGGACATGCAATACCTGTACAGTGGGAAAGTAACTTCATGACATGGCATTTAAAAAGGATCTAAAAAGACCGGAAAGTTGTCCAAATATTATCCAATATTTTCTCTAGAATGAGCTTCTAGTGGTACGTGGTAAATGAATGAGTTACTAATGTTATTGTGTTCTCCAGGTGGGAGCTGAACGAGCGGTCGGCTTCGACAACGGTCTTGACGGCTCGGTGGCCGAGGACTGCTACTTCTCGATGAAGGCCTTCCAGCAGGGCTACTCGTTCGACTTCATCGAGGGAGAGATGTGGGAGAAGTCGCCGTTCACCCTGTGGGACTTCGTGCAGCAACGCAAGCGCTGGCTTCAGGGCATCCTTCTCGTTGTGCACTCGAAACGCATCCCGATTCGCAACAAGCTGCTGCTCGCCATCTCGTGCTACTCGTGGGTGACGATGCCGCTGTCCACCTCCAACGTGATCCTCGCCAGCAGGTGTCCGATCCCGTGTCCGCCCCTCGTCGACTTCCTGTGCGCGTTCGTCGGCGCCGTCAACATCTACATGTACGTGTTTGGCGTCATCAAGTCGTTCTCTCTCTACCGCTTCGGCGCGGTGCGGTTCGTGCTCTGCATCTGCGGCGCGCTCTGCACGATACCGGTCAACATAGTGATAGAGAACTTCGCCGTCATCTGGGGCGTGTTCGGCCACAAACACAGGTTCTACGTCGTGCAGAAAGAGATCCGACCAGCGATCACAGTTTAGACGTTTATTATAGGAGAACACTTGATTCAATTGTGAGTGGTTTGCAGTTTTGAACTTTCCTCTTCAGAAGATATTAATTATTTACATAAGCGTAGGATGAAGAGAGATTGAAAGAATCTGAATTAGTGATGGATGCTGTTCTAAATGTAAATCTTTTAATTTGTAGCTCTAGTCTTTGTTCTGGCGTAAACATGCCATCTTTTGTAGAAGCAGTAACAATGCAATGAATGGACTGCATCTAGACAGAAAGTTTCTGCTAGTGATTGATAAAATACCAACAGAACCGTGTATATGACTGAAACCCAGTCCCAGGCATAACGTGGAATATTATTTGATTGATAAATTAAGAGGCTTGGGCACACACTCGGGTCTTCGCCATTCTCAAAAGCGGCTTTAATTTTTGTCTTCACCCTAATAAAAAAACAAAAAACGAGCCCTTGTGCTGGTGCACTATTCTGTCACACAAAAATAAATAATTCCGCTCACTGAAGTACATTGCTATCTTCCAGACGTTACATATGATTTTAAAAAGTTGACGTATTTAACGCTTTGAGGATAAAACCAGACCTTCAGTTTGTGTGGTATTTATATTACTGAGTTCCGATCATGTGCAAGTGCTCATTTTAACATATTTATACATGTGAAGACAAACCGATACTCACTTTGGTGAACCGCGAAGAATTGCTCGAGTGCCTAGGTTGCTAATTGATTTCACTTGAGCTGTGTGATACAAGAGATTGCGTTTGAACCCAGAATAAGTCTCCGTTCTCCACAAACATTATTCCAGAAAATAGTAAAATCATTCGGAAGGCAATCTGTGTATTCAGTAGTGTATTGGAGGTTGCTGTCAACTTGTAACTTTTTCAGTTTTTACCGTTTTACAATATTGTCTGATCTATTTTGTGAGGAGATCTGGAAGCCAATTACGCCAATAAAAATATGACTCGATGCCATGTTATACGTGACTGTATCATGGTCGATAGTGTCATGGTCGACAATTCACACAGATAAATACCAGAATTGGGGACCAGAGACCCAACACTCCAACACTTATTCCAACACTTAACGTATTCTCACAATATTATCGATAATAATATACTATTTTATGGCCTCTGATGGGTTTCAACAAAGATGCACTAATAATTTTCTATTCATGTTCATTATTGGTAGGTACAAACAGTGACAAAAACTGCTGGACTATTCATACTGAAGTATGAAAAATACACTTGCTTTTATGCTCATGGGGCATCTATTACAGCTAAGGAGGAAAGCTGGTTAGAGACGAATGTTAGTCATCGGTGAGCCTTCCCTTCTGATGCCAAGGTCATACGGACCTTGTTGAAGTGAGCATCCAGTTGGAAGAAGTCGAAATACCCTTTACATCTCTCTCTCTCTCTACCCAGCTTGACTGAAGTAACAATTACCCTCTCCTTCTGCTCAAATGAATTAAGCATAAAAATTATGCTACCGCGAGTTTTCTGTAATGTTCCAACAGATTCTTTGTGTACAGTAAGTTAATTTCTTGCCTGTAATGCTCAAAGGTTTGGACTACGGAGAAGGTCTTAACCTGAAATCCCTTCGTCAGCTGACGAAGCAGTGCAATAACTCAAGTGAATGTCAGGAGCGACCACTTACTAATGGTGTCCTACTCTAATTTATTCCTTCATTTCATAATATGTGTATATAAGTATTTATCACATTTATATATATTGTGTCGAACGAAGTAATAGCCAGCATTTGTACCTACCGTTGTATAAATACTAGTATAAATGCTCCTTTTGCTACAAATATTTTTGATGTTAACTTCGATGTTATGGTAATGCCAGGAATGTCCATTTTTAGTGTTATATTTTCATGTCACTCATAATTATAGTAATATCATTTAAAATGTACTGTTCTATTATAAGTATTAAGGGATTTTGTCCGATGTTCTACCTTGTTCTTATTCACAGGTCATGAGATTATTTTTTAGTTGACCTATCGGTAGCAAGAGACTTGATTTCCCTCCAAGAGTTGTTTGGATCGACGATTACTATGTAGATTATATTTGTGAAAGAGATTTGATGCATATAAAATTCATTCACTTTAAGGTTTACTCTCAAGTAAAGCTTATGATTAAGTACAGTTTTAAATATGAATTTACCTAATTACCATAAAATATCTCTCATATCGTATGATTTAAAAATAGAGTGCGTAGGTAAATGGTCTTAATAAAAAAAAATAGATATTAGATACCTACATTTTATTATAGGTACTTACAAACAACATTAATATATTGACGTTCGGAAGTTAGATTTTGTACTAACACTTGAACACTTACAGTGTCGCTGTAACAACCAACTCCGGAGATCATTTAGGATGTTAAAAAAGTACCTAGGTATTCTAAAATTTAATTATATTATATGAAATAGCTAACCAATATATGTATTCATTTAAAATTGTATGAAAGATATTTGACAGAATTAATTTTGAATTCAAAAGTGTGCCTAATTGTATTTATTAATTGAGCAACATACCCAGAGTGAATGGATTTTAGCCGTGCAACAAGAGACTTCACCTGCCCATACACTGTAGTAACACTCAACATTTGATTCATGTAACAATCAGAACAGAATCAGCTGATTTCTTTCCGATCTCTTGCAAGATCACATTGTTGTGTAATTTGTCGGACTCATATTGAGGCTGCAACATTTCATCTATGTTCATGGAATTGCAAGTTACAATATTATTTTCTCTGCGCTTTAGCAGAAAGTTTTTTATATTTTACTTCATAAATACATAAAAATCATATCATATTCATCTACCTGCTTGAGAAATTTGTAATTTTTAATATAAACATTGTAGATAACTTCTTTTACTTGGTTCTTCTCCCTCGGTGACATTTTTGGTGAACATGTAAATGGCTCGATACATTTTTTTTTTTTACACTTTACGGTCATTTCTTAAAAGCATTTATATTCTGTTCATTTTAAATAAGTTGTTGGCAAATGCAAGTACCTAGTTAAAAGTAACTCTTACACAATTGCCACTCGATCAAAGTGGGTTGCAATTTAGTAGTAGTTACAATTTTTATTTACCTAATTGGTTGAATTTCTGTACTATCAACTTGCAGCTTTTGAAGTGCAACAGTTGTAATCTCCACCATGTAGCGGCGATGTATATTCAGGGGTATTAACTCTTTGAAAATATTTACTACCTAATAATAATAATATCAAATATTTAGTTACAGAAAGAGTCTAGCTTATCAAATTTCCGTATAATCCAAGCTGCATCGTAGAGTAATGCACGAAGTTCATTACGAATTTAAAATTTTCCCAGACCCATTCAGCTTTGTGGCCCTCCCCTGAGCTCCCATTGTTTTGGTGGAATATAATGGAATTGCACTACTTAGCATAAGGTACCTTGAATATTCTACCTTTTCTACAATCTTGTTCTACGCTGAATGCCGTCGCCTCTTCTTAATGTGAAATCAAACTAAAAATACAGCTCTCTTTTGCTTCACAACTTCCACATTAAAATAACATTCATATTATCACATTTTAAATATTGTTTTGTCATTTTCTACTCCCATGCATTAATTCTCTTAATACTATTGTCATTACAAGTACAAATTACAAGAATCAAGTGTTTTAAAAAGCCAAGATTTGCCAGGCTTAGTTTTAAAATTGTTGAGCACCTGTGTAAAAAATGAACGTATTTGAAAATACACTTGTTTCGAACTAGTTAATTACCTGATCGTTTTAGGATAGCTACATACAAATCTACTTATGTAATTGGAAATTTATTTTGTGTTTGGAAAATCAAAAATATGCTTGTGCTATTGTAATTTGCATATTGTTGATTTGATGAGAAAGAAATTGTACGATGTACGTAATTCTGCACTTCTGCTGTTGACCAATGAACATGCCTATAACTAGTCTCTGAAGTAATTCAATAATTAGGTACTAATTGATGTGCTTGTATCATGTCACTGTCTTGTCCATGTAAATTATTCCGAGGCTGTTGATGATGGCAAATAAAATATTTACCTACAGATTATATCTAGAGTTGTTTTTAGTCCTCTCTTATCCTGCACAATATTTACATCAAAGGTGGAATTTAAGTTTGATTGTCCAGAAAATAGCAAGGAATGAAAAATAAATAGGTAGTACTACCACTGGACTAGGTACTGTTATTGCTACTGGAGCTTGTAGGAATTTTATAATTATGTTCAGTGCCGTAACTAGGGATTTCGGGGACCCGGTGCAAATCTAAATTTTGGTGCCCTCCCCCCCCCCCCCCCCCCCTCCCCACCACCCCAGAAAACGCTATACCCAACCAGTGATGATTTCAGACTAGGACAAACCAAAACTTTGGTTGTGCACAAAACAAATAATTATGCAAAACAGTGGTCAAACATTTTCACGGTCCTTTACAATGACAGCAATAAGGGGCCTGGGAGGGGGGGGGGGGAAGGACCTTCTAACCATATGCGAATCCAGGGCCCTGAAACGGAAAATTTTGATTTTTTTGATGGTTTTAATGGTTTTTAATCATTTTTTACTTTCAATTTCACTAAATAAAAATTTCAGCAGAATAATTTTTATTTAAAATCTTTATTTAAAAATTCTGTAAAGGGCGCATTAATTTGTAAAGGGGGAGGGGGGGCGTAGACCTCTTGGGTATGACTGAAATCATCACTGACATCAACCAAGCCCCGCAGGGCGTTTTATGTGTCTTCAACACGTAAAAATTAATATTGTTGAATATTATTGTTGGCGGCGCCCTGTGCTGCCGCACCGCCCGCACACCCCTTGTTACGGCCCTGATTATGTTGCATTTTCTATAGTTGTTTGTATTTTGTGTGGTGATACACACAAAGTCTGGGGTGAGGACCCACAGTCGATTTATGGCGTTTTCCACTGGACACACTAGTTCTGGGGTGCGATCACATAAAATGATAACTTCCTTGTCACGGTGACAAGTCCCTAGAAGGCCGTGAATAGCATTGAGTGAGAAGCTTGTCACCGTGATAAGGAAGTTATCATTTTATGTAATCCCACCCCTGTACTCGGTTTGAAATTTGCATTGAGTTTTGTATGGTGACGTCATTTCAGTGCGGCCTGTGGAAAAAAGCGATTAGACATGTAGTCGACGGAAAAAGTTTGAATTTTAAATGATTGATTTTTTTAAGGTTTTTGAGTCCAATGAAAATATATTGGATTGAAATTTCATCAAACCGTAAGTACCTGCTCCTCATTTAATAAAAACATTTTTTTTTAAATGAAAAAACTGAATTTTTATTTTTTTAAGTTAAAGTTTGAGGCGGAGGAAAGTTGTGGAGATGGCAATAGGGCTCCAAATAAAAAATTAAAAAAGATACCTAGTACAATGACATAAAATTTCTTTGAAAGATCTAGGATTTCACAGAATTTTATGAAAAGAACATTATTTTTAACAAGGTAAACTGGTAGATTTTGTTTTCATTCCCATTTCCCAAACGTGGTTACAGCAGACGTGGTCGGACTTTGAAAAACCATATTTCCATTGGGCATTGTGGTTCTCTAGAAAACCTACGCTTACGTCAATTTGTGGAAAATTTTATTTGAAAAGGAAAAACTTGTTAATAAACCAGTTTAAACGCCCCGCCATCACGCATAGCCACCTGGATTCGGACTCTTGAACTGCTGTTCTGCCCATACCAACATTGATAATATTTTCACTGTTCATGATAATTAAAAATTAGTCATGTTAATACTTTTATATGCATGCACAATTTTTAAAACAATTATTTAGTCTCTTAGCACTCATTAAATCAATCATATCCACGTTCCTAATCCTGATCACGTATTACTTTCGTATTCGTAGATTGGGAACACTACAGGATGTTACATCAAGTTTACGCCGACGCGTGCTGCTGTGTGTGCAAGCGAAAAAGCAAATAAAATGGCCTCCAGTTGTTTGCCTCCAGAAACGATGAAGAACTGGGAGAGACAAGGAAAGGCTGCTTTGTAAGTATTTACCTATCAAAATGTTATTATATAGTATGTCTTGCAACTATGATTTTGCTATTTAGCTTCGAAGTTTTGCTGATCAAAGATTCCAGTAAGAGTAGGTAATGTAAGGGTCCTAGGTAGTACTAGGACCTTGCTTACCTTGCAGTTTGCAGGTCCTACCATGTCCTACCCTAGTTTGTACCCTAGGTAGGACGTAGACATAACAATAAAACGAGATTATCAATTTGTTGTGAATAATATGCCTAGGTAGGTATAGTACTAGTAGTACGTGCTGTTCTTGTGATGATTTCTACTCCCATTTACATTTTAAGTAGGTATACCTACCTACCTACTAAGTACATACCTACGTGCATACATTGAAGGTAGGTAGGTACCTAGTTATAGGTACTTACCTCGTAAAAACGTCTCTATTCCACAAACCTGTTAAATGTACTAGCTAGGCTACATGTAGATACTAGTACCTACTTAATTTCTTAGGTAGTTAAAAGTGTAAACAATTGTACTAGCAAAGCAACTAGAGGTGCCTAGATCTGAGCTCAGGTTGCGGTATCTACATGTTGTACCTACTAGGAATTCTACCTACCTCAAGTTTTGACATTTATATCGTCAACATTGGATCACTTAAAACACGGGACACACTGTCAAGCTACTCTCTGCTTTTTTACCATGACCGAATAGCGTTGCATGTACGGCCACATGACAGCTGTCAGCTAATGAGAGAGCTTCTCTTCTCTCAGTTCTCTGCTTTTACTTGACCGTATCCCATTTAACACCGAACTGCAGCAACTTTGATTGCGTTGCGCGATTGTTAATATTTTATTAATAAGACATTATTATTATTTTGTACCCGATAGGTACAAAGAGAGAACGGTATAATTCTAATTTCCCATCTCCAAGAATGCATTGCTGTAGACAACTATTTTAATTTGTAAATCGGAGTTAACGTAGATCTGTACCTAGGGATGGCACCCGGTAAAATTTACCAGTAAATTAAGGTTAATTTACCGGTAAATTTACCGATTATTAATTTACCGGTAAAAAAATGGTAAATTTTGTTTTTTTATCCTCTCCAATGTATGAATGGAGATATCAAATTTTAAGTAAAAACTATAAGTAAACATCAGTGTGACAACATTAGCAGTTAGGCATATTTTACGTTGATTTTTGGTTGTCCTCAATCATTCAGAATGATAAATCCATCCATATACCATTACTTCCAATGTCGGAATCTCTCTTCAGGTTTGCTTGTTTAGCAGACACAGATTGTAACTTGATCAAATTGGTGGTCGACAATTCCTCTTATGGGAGAATAACACAGGCATGGCATAGCCTACACTAGATTGGTCGAATCAATGCTATTCGGCTATATCATCCCTTATCAATATGGAGTATTGTCATTATTAACATTGATTATAGATGAAGGTATTGTTATTGTCCTGACTGCGGTAATCTTTGTAAATTGATCAAATAATAAAGTAGGGTAATTTTTGTATTTGGTATAGTCATGAATTGGTATCTGCCATCATTTTTCAAAATTTACCGCTGACCGGTAAATTTACCGGTAAATTCACCGATTTTTTCAGACCCGGTAAAAGTGCCATCCCTATCTGTACCTACTTTCATTTACAACTGTATGCCATAATCTGCACCTGGTTTTCTCAAGTTGCAATGGAATGTTCAATCAAGTTTCTGAAATTAAGGGAATCTGTTTCCTTAAAATCTGTTCTCTCGAAGTAGTACGATGTTGCCATTAGGGCTGGAAAAAACTGAGCAGTTAACTGAGCATAAAAATGATACAATGATATTTATTGCCCTCCCCCTGTGCAACCATTTACAAAACCATTCCTCATTCTTGAGAGTTTATCAGCACTTGTTGAAATTGTAAAATGCCCAAAACTTTCCTTCAACTGATCAAAATAAAAATACATTTAATTTAAGAACGCGACTATTTTCACCGTGTGGTGAGAATAGCGTCAAGTGCTATTATCACCGTGTGGTGGAAATAGCGTCAGGTGCTATTATCACCGTGTGGTTAAAATATCCAACTGCTGTTTTCAAAGTATTTACCATCTAGAATCTTATGGCATTATTATAATTAGATCAAATATTACACACGCAAAATGTAAGCACTGTATCACAGATTGTTATAAACACACTAAATACAAAATACAATACAAATACATCAGTTAAATCACAGACTTATATCTCATTTTATAGATTGTCCTAAATATTTTTGTAATAAAATGTAAATCAATCACAGATTGTTTGAATCTCAGTTAATAAGCAAACACTGTGAAACCATCGATCACAATTGGCATCACAATCTACCCAATCTATTAGTTTGCCTTGCATTTATGACTTCAAGGGCTGTTTCCTCATACATACGTAACAAATCTCACTGTTTATGGTAACTTTCTTTTTAGAGGTATGTCATTCTTTTTAGAGCTATTGTCACACTTTTCAACATTTTTTAATATGTTTTTTAGTTTTATTTTTTGTTTAGTCATTTCGGGGCAGAGGTGCCAAAAAGACTCATATATTGCCCATGTTAGCACTTCCTCAAAACGAGAAAAAACATTTTTTATTATTTTTTTCGATCACAAGAGACACAGATTTACTCTTTATCTATGCTGTTAATTTTGAAAACAATCGGTCAAGCCGTGAAGAAAAAAGTAGGGGCCGCCTTTTTATGGTTTTTCGTGGTTTTCAATATTTGAATTTAAATAACTTACTTCACAGCAGTATATATGCAACATGCAACACACGATTAAATGTCACGTACAGTACAACCCAGAGCTAATGCATTGTCATGCATTTTTGGGGGAAAAAATACATCGGAATCGAAATTTTCTGCTAGTCCTGTCGACTCTTAACAAATCAATGGACGACCTGATGGCCCGTGACAATTATTGCGTGTGTAATATTTGATCTGATTATAATAATGCCAAAAGATTCTAGATGGTATACTTTGAAAATAGCAGTTGGATATTTTAACCACACGGTGATAATAGCACCTGACGCTATTTCCACCACACGGTGATAATAGCACTTGACGCTATTCTCACCACACGGTGAAAATAGCCACTCCGTTAATTTAAGGTGTAGAATATTTTCTAATAGCGTTTTCCACTGGGAAATCCAGTGTGCACTGAAGTGGTTTTTTCGTTTTCCACTGGCAAAGTTGCATGCTCTGAGGGCACATTTTTAGCACTGAGAAAATTCTCAGTGCAAGCCATTGCACTCGAATATTCCAAGATGGGCGCTTGAAAATTAGTTGCTGTTTATAACCTATTTGAATCTTCAAATAACAGTGATAGATTAGACCAACAATGGATGATCTAAAACGAATTCTATGAAATTCATTGCTATTTTTAGGTTATGTTAGCACTGGAAATATCCTTGTTTTCCACTGGGGTTGCTTTTTTTGCCACACTAGTGCAGAGCATGACGTCACAGAGCAATTCTTTGCTCTCATTCAGTGCATGCCAGAGGAAAACGCTATTAGGGGTGGGCGTGAGATGGAGATGGTGAGATGGCTTGAGGGGGAGGGGTAAAAGCATCACAACTCAAATGCTGAATGCTGATCGCAGCATTCTGACGAACTGACATCATAATAAAACAACTGGTGTTTGGTATTCTTTGATAATCAATACAGTTTTGAGTTTTACAAAATTTGTCAACACTTTTATGATGCAACGTTTATGCCTTTAAACACAAGCTTTACAGTTAAACGTTTAAAGGTCCCACCCCTAGTTGCCATATTATTGTAGGTACTACCGTATTTATAGTACAAATTTCAGTAGTCAATTCACAACGTACTGTTTGGGGTCTTAATGCTGTGTTAAATGATGATCTAATGTACCTACCGTATAAATGTTGTCTATTTCAACTACCAGGAGGCCAAGTCTTGAAGTAGGTACTTAAGCTTTCAGAACGCAAACGCTCTCGGACGTCAAAAAGTACCTACAGTTCACTGTAAGAATGATTGACATTGAACCTTAAAGTCAAGCCACTTATTTGATTGTCATCCATCCAGCAATCTATTGGAAACAATTTATTAACATTATAAATTAATTAATATTACAGATATTATACAGTCATTAAATCCTTATTCAAAATTAAGCTAAACAGTTGACAGTGGATTTCAAGGTCGTCATTCTTACAGTGAACGTTCTTATTGACATCCAAAAGCGTTTGCGTCCTGAAAGCTTTTAAGTTCAAGACTTGGCCCCCAGCTGTATTGATTAGATTCTGGTATGCTTACAGAATTTATAAACGTGATTATTTACATGTGACACTTAATAAATTAGTAAAATGTCTCCAATAGGTACTTCAAAAATTCGATTGATTCCGCCCCCTTAAATATCAAATTTCCAAACCTTTCAACCGCATAAAAAGTTTTCATGAAAATCTTTAGGTACATTGCTAACATTGCTTTTGGAGTGAAAGGTGTTTTGGAAATCAATTTAAATGTGTTCCTAGTAACTAACTTATTTTTTTAATTCTAGTATGAAAGCATGTAACCAGTACATTAAAGGTGAAAATATGGATGGAAGCCCCATTTTGGCAAAGAATGGCGCCAACGTTGGACTGTCAAGACTAATCTATGATCTCGTGTGGGGTGGCGTCAATGGAACGCCAAAGAAAGAAGATATCGTCAAAGGCTTAAAAGAATTAGTGGCAAGTATTTGTTATAAAACTCAGTTTCTAGGTAGTATCGCCGACATCCACTTTCAACATTTTTTGATCAAATAGTGGGGCAGGCAAAGATATTGAAGAGTACCTACCATTTAGTAGAAGTAGATGTTTCATCAAGTCTGTGAGAAATTGAGGAATACAGAATTGTGTTTCCAGTTCCTAACTTCTTCAACGCTAGATTTCACTAAGAAAGTAGACACCACTAGTGTAGGTATGTCGGGCTCTCTTTCACTCATTTCATTTGTCATATTAGCATCTTCTGATTTCAAGGTTAGGAACTTCGCATGACTCTTAGGATATTTTAAACATTCTGTCAATCTCAGAAGCCAGATTTTTCATGGAAAATCTTGTTTTCAGTATCTTTGGTGGATTTTCCCTTAAATGTTGTATAGGTACCTACACCCCAAATCATATTTAACGGTATTTGAAAGAAACGGTTTGGCTGCTGATCAGGTTTCTTGTCAATCAATCCTTGTTATTATCAATTAAATCAAAGCTCAACTACTAGAGGTAGATGACGAGTTAGCATAGACTTCATCGGATGATGCCATCACACTTCTTTCAGCCAATCAATTTCTTTTAATACCGTTTTATCATTTGTAAAGTGTTTACCTAATATAGTTTAATAATTTCTTTTACCAATTTCAAATTTGGTTGAAAATGCCAAAAGTGGAGGCAGAACAGCAGGCCACATTCTTGTAAGTTGTGTGAGTGTGTTAACCTGTATTCAATTTAAACGCAAACATGTCGTGTTCCAGGGTATGCACAAAGACCTGCCGTGTATTATTGTAGACATCTTCGGGATTATTGATGCAGAGACTTCGTGCATGGATCACATGAGCGAAGAGAGACAAGCATTCAATTGGATAATCAAGGAAACGGAGAAGTTCATATCCGAGAAGATACTTAAGGAACGGATGGAAATCGACACTCTACAAGAGGTTGGCACGCTGAAGAACAAGAACTTTTACACTAAATTCATCAAAGTGAAAACAAAACTCTAGTAAGTTGCCTGACTTTAGTTGTATGTACTTTTGTGTGATTTGATCACCTTTTGTGTTCTTTTGTGTGTGTTTGACCTTGAAGTGTTTTTTAATCGATTTTTAACAATATCTTTCAATGTAATTGTTAACAAAATTAGGGCTTTGTAGGAGTATTCAGAACAGTTCAATGAAAATAATTCCATAGCTTGTAATGGTTTATTAGATTTACTTTGTCCTACAGACATTTAGTGCCCGAAAATTAGTAAGTTTATGGCACTAAACATCTGTTGGACAAAATAAAACTAATAACTTATTCCAATCTATGAAATTATTTTCATTGAACTGTTCTGAATACTCGTACAAAGTCCTATTTTGTTAACAATTACATTGGTAAAAGATATTGATAAGAATTGATTGAAAAACTCTTCAAGGTCAAACTCACTACTCAGCCGTCTTAATTTTTAAGTAAGCTATCTACAATCTAAAATTTCATGTGAGTTTACAAAAGTACTATTACGGACATTCCACATTTAGTAGACCATGGGTGCTTGAAATTATCCTTTACTTTCATGGGTTAAATTAAACTTGCCGTGTCAAAAAATGAGTTCAAACTTTGCTCCAACTGCCTTTGTAAAATAACTCGTGCGTTAAGCCGCGTTTACAACAAAATTAACGTTCGAAAATTAAGAAAATTAACGCAATTTCAATTATCAAGCCCATGGTAAACTTATGGATTGGTTCACAACGAAATTTTGTAAATTAACGTACGCCAATTTCACCTCAAAGTAGACCTACTTCCTACTTTCAAGTCGAACGTTAAGTGCGTTAAGTGGCGCATGCGCACGGACACTTCTCTCACATCTTACTCACAGCTGATCGCGCTGGCCGGCGCCATCTTGTTTTACGTGTGTGTTATTTTTCCTAAGTGGTTGTAAACGAAAGTGGAATTGCGTTAATTTTGCTACGTTAATTTTCGAACGTTAAGTTGTTGTAAACGCGGCTTTAGGATCAATTTTCATTCAATTGGGCTCGGGGCCATCACATCATGAAATAATAATGAACACAGTAAGGTACCTATATGGAAATCGGAACTTTCAGTCATAATAGGGTATGCGGCCTTGCCTGTTGTACACATTGTATTGACATTTTTACTTTTATCTCATTCTTTTGTGTATTTTATCTCAAACTTTTTATTCATTTATGCTCATTGGTTATCATTATCAATAAATCGATTGATGCTGCATAAAATGAAACTAAACAATAAAACATTAATGATTGTCAAAATATGAATTCTCGTCCAAAATTAAACGAATCACTTTTTATTTGTCGGTTTTTCTATCAATCTGATTCTAGGTCAAGCGACCATACCCCTTTGAAATAACACCAAAGCTAGGTTGATAATTCAAGTTAATTGCTGATAACTTGGCTTGTTATCACTTTACGCTTTCAAGTAGAAAAGGGAAAACAACACAAATTTACCATTCAAACATTGAAGACAACAAGATGCACTAAAAATTTATGTTTTACAATAAATATTTAGGTACCTAGAATCTACCTCGAGCTACTAACAGTAGTACAGTACGTCCAGTGAGCGTGTAGCCAGTTCAGCAAATGCTGTGTAAAATTCAACAATGGGTTTAGCTTGTAATCCTGAGTGTTTTGACGCGTGTGCGGTTGTAAATATCTCTCAACGACTGCGGGTGATCTGGAAAGGGTTGTTTTGTTGTGGTGCCAAATATCTTTCAATGCAGTTGGCTTTTAAAATTCAAGGAATGTTGTTTAAAATGGCAACAGTGTAGGTGGAAGGGGTGGCAGGTCATAAAAAGAGTTGTATCTTGTCAGAGCTTAACTGTCGAACAAGGGTCGAACAATACTGCTCATCTTATGAAAGGAAAGGCTACACGCTCGCTGGACGTACTTTAACTGTGCAGTTCCTACCAAAACCAAAAGCAAGCTAACTGGAGATCCCAGGAGGCAAATTCTGAAGAATACACTTTTGAAATTGTAGAATTGCACTAGTTATCGACTTTTTTAAGTTTTAAACAATAAAACCTTGGACTTTTTCAAGACATGATACATATCTCAAGAATTGGTGTCCAGCAGACCTCGGAAAGTATAAGCAATTAGCAAACAGAGGTACCTATTGTTTGAAAATTGAATTTTCTTACGAGGGTAGACATTAAATGTTGGCACGTTGACGGTTCAGATTAATATGCAAATATGAATCGACTGCATGGTACGTAGTAGATTAAAATCAATGTTTTTCTGTTTTCCCCAGTTACAAACAAAGAAAGTTCAACCTGTTCCGCGAAGAGAGCGAGGGCTACTCGAAGCTGATCGTGGAACTGAACCAGGACATCAACGCCAGCGTGACGGTCGCGAACATGCTCCAGGTGATCATCTCGCTCATCGGCTGCTTCAACCTCGATCCCAACCGAGTGCTCGACATCATCCTCGAGTCGTTCGAGTGCCGTCCCGAGCAGCACGACTTCTTCATCCCGCTGCTCCGAGACTACATGTCAGACCCCAAGACTCTGAGCGAAGTGCTCGGATTCAAGTACTGCTTCTACCAGAGCAGTCAGGAGGAGAAGACGCCCAAGTCTCTGTATCGCGTCACGGCCTTGATGATTCAGTACGAGATCATCCAGCTTGATGACATCTTCTGCTGGGTTAGTTTTAAATTTATTTTGGTAATTAGGGAAATGTTCTTTGACCAATACTAATAGCAATGAAACATTCAATTAATTACACTTACTAACAACCGAACTGTCTTATGGTGCTAACTAGGCACAGATTAAATAACATAAAAATGCTAGAAAATAATTAAGAAACACCCAATTCTTAAGTTCTTACTTTTTGAAACCATTTACATTTTAATTGTTTAAAACTTGGAAAAGTTGACAACTATTGCTTAGCCTTCAACTTTTTTTCGTTTTAAACAATGAAAATGTACATGGTTTCAAAACGTGAATCTCAAGAATTGGCCCCCAGGGTCCAGATTCACGAAGCTGTTCCCTCGAGGGTTTTAAAATAAAACCACTTATTTCACTGCTTAAATTAGATAGACCAAAGTGGAGTGAACTATCAATTCCCCCGGGGAAAATGCTTTGTGAATCTGGGCCTAAGGTCGGGGACAGGCAAAGAAGGCATTGCCATGTAAAAGGCGGCCCATCCTAGCGCGGGTACATCTTTGCCCGTCATCGACCATAGTTCAAAAATGAATTGCTTTCACCCACAGACTAACTACACTTTTATCTCAAAAACGGTTTCATTGTGTTAGTCTGTGGTGTGGACCTAGTATACAGGTTAGCAATTTCTATAAAATTATATAATGAGTGGAAAGGATTGCAAACATTTCTTTCCCAACAAAAGGTTTAGAGTTTGAGCTATTTTTATCTGAGAATGTAGACTCAAACAAATATTAACAGTACTCTAAAGAAAAGGATTGTCTGATAAAGGTTTGATGGTATCATCCCATGATGTCTGTGCTTACGTGTCAGCTAACTGTAGTACCGTATTAACTCGTGTATAAGACGCAATTATATGTCAATATTTGGATTCTGAAAACAGCCCTGCGTCTTATACACGCATACCAAGCTTTTTTCCCAGTAAATCCAAGGTGGATGTTTGTAAACAGAGCTGTGGTAGACTGCCACATGTTGTCTATCTCTGCCTTTCCCTCTCACTCTGTCTGGACTACTCATACTGTGTCTAGACACAACACTATTAACATATTACATTTTTGCAACAAAATGTTTTCCCTTGCATTTAGATCAGGAGACAAAATATATGTTTACGTCTGAAAAACATTGCTCTGACAGACATAAAATAGACTAAACACTGTTGAATGGCGATCTTAATGGAAGGGGAGGAGAGAAGTTGGGTTTGTTTTGGAATGCAGAGGAAAGGCAGGTGCATGCCTCTTAAAGCAAGCAACAGCTGCTGGGAAGAGACTCCCCTCCCCCCTTTCTCAGAAGCAGGAAATTACTGTTTGTTTACAAGTTGGCAGTGATTTTCATTCAAATAGCTCAGTTAGCTGGAAAACCAACATTTAGATGGATATCATGTATACAAACACACAATGTTTTTCATCATTTTACTGCGTCTTATACACGCATGCTAAGTGTTTTCTTAAAATAGACTTATCAAAACAAGGGTGCGTCTTATACACGAGTGCGTCTTATACACAAGTTAATACGGTAGATTAGCTATTTCATTGATAATAACAAGGATTGATTGTCAAGGAACCTGACCAGCAGTCGATCCGTTTGTTGAAATACCGTTTTTAATTGGTTTGAGTGTACATGTGCCGAGTGAAATGGCATCTGCCGTGTGAACGCCTCGCCTGACAATGTTCTCTCCAGCTGATGCCGGACAACCGCGTGGTGCAGAAGGAGTGGGACGCGGAGATGCGCGCCGCCAAGGAGTTCGTCCGCAAGCTCAACATCCTCTCCACCAAGGACAAGGACACCGAGGAGCCGGTCGAGGAGGCGGAGGACTACGTCGGCAAGTTCGACGCCAACCAGAAGTTCGGGCTGTGCGAGGCGCTGCTGCTGATCGGGGACTGGACGCACGCGGAGCTGCTGGTCAAGAAGTTCCCCGAGTACTGCGTCATGGAGCAGCCGCCTGTCGCGCGCGCCGCCTGCCAGCTGCTGCACGCGCTCGTAGAGCCGGTCTATCGAAAGTGAGTCCCAAGCAAGATGGAGGAAGGAGTAACGTGAATCAACTTTAATTTAAGCAATTTGTTAGTTGAACCAAAACTCTACCTTAGAAGTAGAAGCCATATTCAATTCATCCAATCTTACTTGTAATGTTGTCACAGCAGACACAACAGTCATTTTAGAACAAAATACTTTGAGTACAACTGTAGGATTTGTGGTCTATTAGCAATTGAGAGCTTGATTCCAAGTTCCAAAATTGTTGAACTGAAAATCGAGAAAATTCCCTTGTTCAGAAATCAGACCTTTTTCTTCTAACATTCAGATATTTCATCCATCCATGATGTCCTAAGGGACTTTTTGTAAAAAAAATATGTGCTTGATCAAGTTCTAATAAGATGGAAAGAAGTAGTAGATTTCTCTGTCATTCTTCTTTTCATCTCGAGAGAACCTGATGATTGATGAATGTGTGTGCGCGCGCAGGAACACCTGCCTGCCTGCACGAGTGCTGACCGGCTCATTCCCCGCGTTCTCCGCCCCCCGCGCGCCGCGGCCGGCCGTGGCGCTGACCGACCTGCGCGACACAGTCATCCCCATGCTGCTCACCATGGGCCCCTCGCTGCACTACGACGCCTGCCTCATGTACAAGATGCTGCGGATATGCAAGTCCGTCCTCACCGCACACAAGGCATCGCCAGGTAGGATCTCGCATGGCAATGTTTCCGGAAGAGAATTTACTATACTCTTACTTACCAGGACTCTGCAGATTCAAATGTGGCAGATGCTACTGAGTTGCCACATGTTTGTAAATCAATAACAGCTGTCATGCTAATATTTTTTATTTTAAAATAATTACAATTACCTAAAAAAAAAATTAATTTGATTGATGCTTTTAATTTTTATTAAATTTTAAGTACCTAGGTACCTACCTAGATAACTGATTAATGTGAGGTAAGAAAATAGGTAGGTAGGTACGTGTCAAAAGGTCTAACTCGAAGTACTACATATTCTAAAATTATTTATTTTTCCTAAAAACAATACCTAGGTGGGTACTAAAACAAAAAATACTTATGACCCACATTCGAACTGACGTTAATTTTTTTCTGCTAGTGCTCTTACAAAAATCAACAATCAAAGAGTACTTTTTCGGATATGTTCCGTCCGTTTAAAGCTTACTTCACATAGTAAGCCTACCTACAAGCATTAACTTCCTTCTCCCTCGACACCCGCCAGGCTCTGGTGGGATCTACTACGAGGTGATCACACTGTTCGACGACGTGTTCCTGCCGGCGCTCTCCTTCATGGAGTGCAACTGCTCGATAGCCGAGGAGATCTGGGTGACGCTCAAGCTGCTGCCCTACCAGTGTCGCTACTGCCTCTACAGCCGATGGAAGAACGAAACGTATCTGCACCATGCCAAGCTGGCCAAGCGCAGGGGCGAGGGCGAGAAGAAGATCAAGGTGCTGATGAAGAGGGTCAGCAAGGAGACAATCAAACCGGTGAGTCATCGCCCATCGGACAGAACATTAGTTTCAAATAACTATCAAATATGAACTGTTATTTGCTTGGAAGAAGTTATTAATCAACTGATATTATAATGCAACTAGTTATGTTATTTTATTATTACCGTATTAACTCGTGTATAAGACGCACTCGTGTATAAGACGCACCCTTGTTTTGAGAAGTCTATTTTAAGAAAACACTTAGCATGCATGTATAAGACGCAGTAAATGATGAAAAACAGTGTGTGTTTGTATACATGATATCCATCTAAATGTTGGTTTTCCAGCTAACTGAGCTATTTGAATGAAAATCACTGCCAACTTGTTGTAAACAAACAGTAATTTCCTGCTTCTGAGAAAGGGGGGAGGGGAGTCTCTTCCCAGCAGCTGTTGCTTGCTCTAAGAGGCATGCACCTGCCTTTCCTCTGCATTCCAAAACAAACCCAACTCCTCTCCTCCCCTTCCATTTAGATCGCCATTCAACAGTGTTTTGTCTATTTTATGTCTGTCAGAGCAATGTTTTTCAGACGTAAACATATATTTTGTCTCCTGATCTAAATGCAAGGGAAAACATTTTGTTGCAAAAATGTAATATGTTAATAGTGTTGTGTCTAGACACAGTAAGAGTAGTCCAGACAGAGTGAGAGGGAAGGGCAGAGATAGACAACATGTGGCAGTCTACCACAGCTCTGTTTACAAACATCCACCTTGGATTTACTGGGAAAAAAGCTTGGTATGCGTGTATAAGACGCAGGGCTGTTTTCAGAATCAAAATATTGACATATAATTGCGTCTTATACACGAGTTAATACGGTATTAGGTCTACCTGATTTTCGCAATCGCGAAATTCGCGAAATATTAAGTGTGTCAAGATATCACGCTTCAAACAACTTTTCTCCATGAATCACATCATAACCTGTCATAATCTGACTGCGACAAAACACGAAATTGCGATGTTTTATGCCATAACACCAAAATCAATCTTTTATAACACCAAAATGATCTTAAAACGAAATTTTGAATTTTATACAACCATTTTCAGTTGCTTCTACTTATTATTAATTTTTTATTTATATTCGAGGTGGACACCTCTTAGTCAAGAGGCAAATGCTGTGAAGGTGTCCTAGGCCATGACCGCCTTAACACTACCATCCATTCTTGCCTATTTTTCATTCTACATCATCACATGATAATCATTCATCTTCAATTCATTGTCTCATCATGCGACTGTCTGCCTGCAGGTTGGCCGCAACATCGGCAAGCTGGCGCACTGCTCCCCCGGCTTCCTGTTCGACTACATCCTGATCCAGATCCAGCACTACGACAACCTCATCAACCCCGTGGTGGACTCGCTCAAGTACATGACCAATCTGT
Source organism: Leuctra nigra (assembly GCA_934045905.1). Lineage (NCBI taxonomy): Eukaryota > Metazoa > Arthropoda > Insecta > Plecoptera > Leuctridae > Leuctra > Leuctra nigra. Next base: position 31,451,277 of record OW203764.1, on the reverse strand, counting down.
CCTACGACGTGCTGGGATTCTGCCTCGTGGAGACGCTGGCCAAGGCCGACAAGGACAGGCTCATGCACGACGGTAGGCTCACTTCATTACACCCCTTTAGAGTAGAGGTTTATTGATTATTTTTTAAGTCAAATCAGATCTTTTTGCATCAAACTTAATTGATTATTAATCGGATTAAATTGTAGGATCAAAAAATGTTTTACTTTGACCATTGACTTCCGCTCTATGTGATTTGCGAGACTGTCGTTACGCGTCCGGCTGAGATCGTCTTACCTTTGAATAGATTGCAGGGAAATCTGACACAGTACTACAATATGCTTAAGGTACTACAAGCGCGAGCGATTTTGCTGCTTTTTGTAGACACTTTTTGCGATACGATTGCAGACGAAATGGGTTTACCAAATTACTTGAAATTTTAATCGTGATTAGATAAAAGAAAAACTTAGGGTTATCCCTTGGTACATTTTTCATTTTTTGTTTCGTTAATTAGTAATAATTAGTGGATTTTTGGTGAAAAATTAGATATTTTCTCGTCTCCCTGGGTGCCGTATAAAATTAAATTTCAAAAATGTGCCAAGTGATAACCCTAAGTTTGTCTTTCATCTAAACATGATTAAAATTTGAGATCAATTGGTTAACGGGTTTGGTCTCCAATCGTATCGCAAATTTCATAGTTTTGCGCGGTTTTGTTGAATAACCAGCGCCTAATTAACGATGCAATAAGCAAAAATAAAAAAGTGCTACTAATATACAATCTGACTGATCATGTGAACATCATATCAAAGCTACAACCACTTATGAAACAATCTTTCTCTCTCAATTTTCTAAAACGGCCGAGCGCTAGTATCACCTTAATACGAATGTCTGTAATAAATATGAACACAGGACATGGTATTAAACAAAATTAATAATATGTCTTTATATTGCCTGAATCTGGTCAAGCAGTGCGGCCTTCCACATCGGCGAAAGCATTCAGTGCTGCAGCTATAGCAGTCACGAATCCCATGTAGAGCGGAAGTCAATGCTTTGACTGAAATATCAACCTCAACAGTGGTCTATGTTTGGGAATGTAACGGTTGCTTTCAAGGCGCCGTTGTGAGGGCCAAGTCATTTGTATGAACATTGAACACCAATGTACACCAATAGTTCTTTTTGATATGATGTATTGTTGCTGTACTCGTATGAAGTACGATGATGATGGAATGTTGTGTCCCAGGCACGTCTCTCTCGCTCTGGCTGCAGAGTCTGGCCTCGTTCTGCGGCGCCATCTTCAAGAAGTACAACATCGAGCTGAGCGGCCTGCTGCAGTACGTGTGCAACCAGCTCAAGGCCAAGAAGAGTCTGGACCTGTTGATCCTCAAGGAGATCATCCAGAAGATGGCCGGCATCGAGGCGACCGAGGAGATGACCAACGACCAGCTGGACGCGATGGCGGGCGGGGAACTGCTCAAGTCAGAGGTACTAACAACCTCCTTAGAGAGAAGCAATGTCTTTCCAAGTTCTAGAATATGTTTTTACTGAGAAATTAAGTATAGGTTTGTCTAAGCTCGCGGGTTTCTTCTCGAGTTTGTTGCAAAAGTTCATCATGTGGATGGTATTCAGCAAGATTAGCTTGTGTCATTGTTTTGCCTCGGGACTTCAGCTGGACTGACGTCGCACGAAGACCTGTCTAGTGGCCCTCCCAGGCCAGCTTATCCAAAATCCAATCCAGAATGTTTGCTTCGTCGTTGTTGATTCAAATTAATATCAACCCGCTACCGTTGTTTCCTTCAGGCCGGCTACTTCAGTCAGGTGCGCAACACGAAGAAGTCTTCAATGCGGCTGAAAGAGGCTCTGGCGGACGACGACCTCTCCGTGGCGCTGTGCCTGGCGATGGCGCAGCAGCGCTACGGCGTGGTGTACCGCGAGACGGAGACTAACCACCTGAAGCTGGTGGGCAAGCTGTACGACCAGAGCCAGGACACTCTGGTGCAGTTCGGCACGTTCCTGGCGGCCACCATGACGGTGGAGGAGTATGTGGCGCGGCTGCCGACCATACACTCCATGCTCGCCGACTACCACATCCACGCCGACGTTGCCTTCTTCCTGGCGCGGCCCATGTTCACGCACGCCATCACGGTAACATACATTCATATCGCATGAGATGTAGCCTCATTCGTAACCAAAGCAGTTGACATTGTGAAGAAAAGCAACTTTCTCTCTGGGTTTTCCCAAAATATAGGTTGAAATTGAAACTCTTTTCGCATGACTCGGGCTGCACTGAAAAGAATGTACAGACTCTTTGAAAAGGAATTCGTTACCTTGAACCCTACTATGAATATTATTTGTTTGCTAAAATAAATTCTTAAACTGGATGAAAACCATGCAGGCTTTTAAACAATAGACCAATGATGATGGAACAATGTTGCTGATGATAAATATTGAGCTTAAAATGAAGGAATATGTAGAAATATTCCAATACAAAGTGTTGGGATTGTGGTTCACTTAGGCCCGGTTGCACAATGTCCCGATAAGTAAGATAAAGTTCACTTTAGCCTAAAGTGAACTTTAGCGGTCTAGATGGCTGTGTTTCATTGGCTGTTGCCATGGTTAGAGATACGGAAATTTCGCATTAACGAAATAGGCGACAAGAATTAAATGTTGTTTTAAGAAATATTTGAAGTGTTTTCTTTATGTTTCATGGTGTTTGGGGGCGTTAAGAGTAGTGTTCTTTTTCGCGAATTAATGCGATATATGCCTTTTAATGCGAATTGTTACTGTTTAAGCGAAATAGGCGCGAAAAAGAAGAATTCACTGCTAAATGTATACTTTTTCCCTTTTTATTCCAATAATCAAACATTCATTTGTAATATTTCTCAGAAATTCATCTGAAAATATGTAAACAACAGCTGCTGAAGCAGGTTTTACCCCTCTGTTCCCCTTCCCCCGGAACCAACCCAGTCACCAAAGCAGATGTTCATTTCCCCTCCCCTACCTACCCCTCCCTACCCAGCCAGGTCACTGACCTTCAAGGACACTAGGACTTGCCTTCATCATTTCTGTCAAGTGTCTTGGTGCAATATAGATCGCAGCAAATCCATAACTATTCAGGAAAGAGCAACAAATATGCTTAATATATTAAGTGTAATCTTGTTCATGATTAATTGAATACTCATTAATTAATATAAGGGCATTAACCCCGAAAAAGAAACAGATTTTGATATTTTGCTAAATTAATGCTATTTTTAAAAGAATTAATGCGAATTAATGCTAAATTTCTAATAATTAATGCTATGAAACCCAATAATTAATGCTAAATTTCCGTATCTCTAGCCATGGTTTCAGCCGATATATCCTACCGCTAACTTTATCGGGACATGGTGCAACCGGGCCTTATTGTGATCATTGAGTGAGTTTTCTTTTCAAATTCTTGAATCGGCTCTCATCTATGAATAAACTCTTGCAGAAGGATGTGATGTGACTTGCACATTTAACGTTGCAGCAAAAGTTCGAGGGCCTGCGCAAATCCGACCCAAACTGGAAGAAGCTGTCTGTGAGCGTGAAGCACCAGAAGTACTGCGAGTGCGCCAGCGAGATCATGAGCCCCATCGTGATGTCGGTGCGTCCGCTGCACCCCGCCAAGGTGTGGGAGGACATCTCGCCGCAGTTCCTCGTCACCTTCTGGTCGCTCACCATGTACGACCTCTTTGTGCCGGTGGATAGCTACGCCCGGGAAGTCAACAAGGTCAAGGCGTTGGCGCTCCAGCAGGCGGACTCCAAGGACATGGTGAGCACTTGCATAGAGCTCGACTACTTTACTTGCCCATTTCAGCAATTCATAGTCGGCTTTATGGAACAGGTATGGCTGAGCGGTAACGCTCTGAACTTGTATTCCGGAGGCCCGGGCTCGATTCCCGCGGCCGTCCTTCTTGACTGGTTTTTTTCATGGTATTCCTTCAGTCAACAGGCAAATGCTGAAAAGGTACCCTACTACCTAATAGGCTACAACCTTAGGCCTTCAGTCGACAGGCAAATGCTGAAAAGGTACCCTACTACCTAATACCCCACAACCGCCTCCTTCCATACTTACCTACTCTTCACCATCATCTCCCAATCATCATCATAATCATTTATCCGCCGCCATTAGCCTCGCTGTAGAACAGTGAGCCCCAGAAAAAAATAGTAGTCAAAAAACTACTTATAACAATTTTTATGCTATAGTATTTGCATTATTTTGCTATTGGTACACTATTTATTTATTTCATTGCAGATTTATTGGAAGTAATAAATTATTCATAAAGTAAAATGAAGAATTGATACTATCACATGTTTCTAGGTCAATTTATCTACTTTTTCCACCATTTCTTTGTACTGTTTGACCACTATTTTATCCATCTCTTGGGCCACTCTTGCTTCCTTTTCCGAAAGGAAAGTAGAGCGAAGCACTGCAGATTAATTACATCCTTCATTGTGTTGTCCTAATTGATTTACTTGTTTTGTTACAGGGAAGTTCAAGTACGAAGAACAAGAAGGAGCAGGAACGTTATCTCTCATTGGTGGATAAGTTACAAGGTAAGCTGACTCGAATCATTTCTTCTGAATAGGCCTCCTGTACTTGTTAAAACAGATTGATTTTGCCAAAACATGATAATAGTAGGTAAAAATAATTTAGACTTATTTAAACTTGGACTCTCATGTGTAAGGTGCGTATGTTGGTAACGTATTGCCATTGTGTGGTGTCATTTTATGTGCCAATGGGGCTAAGAAGTTCTTGTGACTCGTACAGTAAACAGTGATTTGTGTAACACGCGGGTGCCGTTTCAGACGAGAAGAAGAAGCAGCAGGAGCACGTGGAGAAGGTGATGTCTCGGCTGCGGCAGGAGAAGGACTCGTGGTTCCTCTCGCGCTCGGCCAAGTCGGCCAAGAACGAGACCATCACCCAGTTCCTGCAGCTGTGTCTGTTCCCCCGCTGCATCTTCACCGCCGTCGACGCCGTCTACTGCGCCAAATTCGTGCACACGATACACAGCCTCAAGACGGCCAACTTCTCCACGCTGCTCTGCTACGACCGGGTGAGTTCATTCGACTTGTTGCTCGAGGTGACCTGGGCAGTGACTTGTTTTTCAGTTCTTAACCCCGTAGAATGTTCTGTACATTCCAACTGGGGACCTAGAATGAGTTTTCAATTGTGAAGTGAAGATTATGAAGAACAACAATACAATACTTTATAGGCCCTACTAGAACATCAGTTTTTTGGACAAATTATCAGTATGTAGGGTCAGCGTCAAAAGAAGCCGGCCGAATCCTCATGTTGGTATATGGGAAACCGGCACAGGAACTATTGGAAGTGGGTGTACTTACAATATCAGCCAGATCTATCTTCTTGATAGCTAATTTTATCCTCTAGCTAATGCTATCAAGAAGTTAAAAGGCAACTGCTAACGCTATCAAGAAGTTGATCCGTTCGCTAAGCTATCAAGAACTTTTTGCAAGAGGTAGGGTCAGCGTCAAAAGAAGCCAGCCAAATCCTCATGTTGGTATGGGAAACCGGCATAGGAACTATTGGAAATGGGTGTACAAAGACCGGCCCTAAAATTGAGATGTTAATTGAATTTTTTTATTTTATTGAATGTCTCGGAAATTACACACAAGATTTTAAAATTTAGGGAACTACATAATGGAGGCATTGATTATCAATCAATAGGTCAGGGTGCGAATTGTTCAATTTTCAGAGGGGGGGATAGGAATAATTAAAATTCCGATTTGTTGGGAAATATACTAGCAAAGGCGAAAAATACGATTGCCCACGAATACAATGAGGGGTCTTGGGGGAGGGTCCCCCAGCACCATGCCCGGGAAATGTTGAATTTCAAGATTGGATATGGTGCATATCTAAGCGATTTATACACTGTTTTTTGCCATTTGTCGTGATGAAAAACATCACGTCATAGGGCATTATAAAAGAGGATTTGCTTTTAATTTAAAAGGGAAATCAGAAGTGGTGAAAATAAATCTTGGAATAAATAAATCTTTACAAATACAGGCGATCAAATACTGTCAAATTTGCTAATAAAGGCAATTTGACAGTTGTTTTGTGTGACAATTTATTTTTATAATTGTAGATTTATTTCAGAAAAAAGTAGGTACCTATTCTATTGTTTTGTAGATTAAAAGTCAACATTTTACAGAGGGGGGGGAAAATCTATTCCCCCCTGGGATGATTTATTGGGAAACAGAGCCGGGGATGAGAAAACCAGAGGGGGGGGGGGGGGGGGGGAATCCCCCCCATCAATTCGCACCCTGCAATATGTACACATAAAATTAGAATGATCTGTGTCAGTGGCATGCCGTGTAGGTACAGAGTTATACGAAGTTATCTTACATTAAAACAAAGTATGTGCCAGTTGTTTGAAGATGTCTCTGATTGGGAGCTTTCGGAGAGTTATGGTTTGCTTGAAGGTAGCTGGCAGGAAAGCCGTTGCTTCACCCTCTGTGCGGGTATCTGGGAATAGAGTGACTGACCGTGTGAATATGTCGCCAGCTGTTCTGCGACATCACCTACTCCGTGACCTCCTGCACGGAGAACGAGGCGAACCGCTACGGCCGCTTCCTGTGCGCGATGCTGGAGACCGTGATGCGGTGGCACGCGAACCGCGCGACGTTCGAGAGCGAGTGCAGCGACTATCCCGGCTTCGTCACCAAGTTCCGAGTCAGCAACCACTTCTCCGAGGCCAACGACCACGTCGGCTACGAGAACTACCGCCACGTGTGTCACAAGTGGCACTACAAGATCACCAAAGCCATGGTCGTCTGTCTCGACAGCAAGGACTTTGTGCAGGTCAGTTTCATTCTGTGGGAGGGGGAGGAGATTTATACGATTTTTCATTAGTGCTCAAAATCTAGTACGGCAACTTTTGTCCAATCTCATATTTGTAATGGTTTGAGAAAACTGTTTGATAATCGTAATCAACAAAACACTACCTAATTAGGACAGCCATTTATATGAACTAGCTGTTTAGCTTTCCTGTAAAATCATTGTCATTTACTTCTGCCTGTCAACTTTTAAGGTATGAATTGGAAAATTTAATATTTGATCTAGAATTAGAGGAAGCAAAGCAATACCATAATAATAGATAAAGAAACTGAAATGAGGTACGAAAGAAGACAGGGGCAGCTATTCTATAACTTTAAATGTATCTGGATTCGGCCCGAATTCGATTCACGGCCATATGGATTAATATTGCACCGAAGCCGATTTCGGCCAAATCGCGATATTTAATGTTATAGAATAGCTGCCCAGATTGCTGTTTGTACTCATGTTGAGTAAATGAAAGTTCTGCCCGAGTGTACAGTATTCATGGCATCCCACCTACCACCTTCTGGTCTTATTCACATTAAACTATCCACCTATCAGTAATCCGTATGACCTCTGAAGATCATGTTGTTTCTGACTGGGAAGTGTTTGGTCCCCAGATCCGCAACTCGCTGATCATCCTGATCAAGATCCTGCCGCACTTCCCGGTGCTGGCCAAGCTGAGCCAGATCATCGAGAAGAAGGTGGAGAAGGTGCGCGACGAGGAGAAGGTGCAGCGGCAGGACCTGTACATCACCGCCACCAGCTACAGCGGCCAGCTCAAGGCCCGGTCGTCCACCATGATCAGGGAGAGCGACTTCCACCAGGTCAGCGACAAGGTGAGTCCATTTAGTCACTTGTTTAATAAGGTGGTGCAAGCGCTCGGCCGTTTTAGAAAATTGAGAGAACATTGTTTCATAAGTGGGTGTAACATTGATAGGATGTTCACATGATCAGTCTGATTGTATATTAGACTTAGAGCACTTTTTCCTTTTTGCTTCATGCCTTGTTAATTAGGCGCCGCTTATTCAACAAAACCGCACAAAACTATGATATTTCCGATACTATTGGAGACCAAACCCGTTAACCAATTGATATCATGATTAGATAAAAGACGGACTTAGGAGGGTTATCACTTATCCAATCGTATCCAAAAATGTGCCTGCAATAAGCGGCAAAATCGCTCGCGCTTGCACCACATTAAGTTGTTTATTTTATGTCGATGTTTGAGCTGTAATATAGCAAAAACTAGATGAACAAACTAACATAACTAACATCCCTCAAACATCCAAGTACCTACTGCAAAATAATTGTCTACCTACAATATCAACATCAATTCTACTAAGCTGAGACGCTCTTTATTCTCCTTCCGTTGGTTGAAAATGTTAAATGTGTTTTCCAGAATAATTTTCTGAGTTGATTTGTACATACTAGTATGCAAGTGAAATAGGACATACTTTAAGGGTTTTTCACATCTGTGATGAAACTCTATGATTGCTACCAGATTGTTAAAGTGGTTATTTCAGGTACCTATAAATTTCTTGTAGTTGGCATGGCAATAATTGTTTATATTTGGTTAATCGATGACTATCTCTTAATAGGCCAAGCAACGAAGGCTAAAAACAGGCCGAACCAGGGACAAATTGCAAGATTTGTCTTTTTCATCAGACCTTATTCAGAAAAATTCGCTGATTACAACAAAAAAAAGTTTTACGCAGAGATGTGAAGGGAAATTGTCCAAAATTACGTGTAAAGTTCAAATTTTGAGAACATAAAATATTTTTTTTTAGAATCACAGAACACATTTTGATATTTGTTTTCAATAAAAAGAATGTATTATATTAGGATACAATACTCGAAAAAAAATTGGGTGATAATATTAATTATTTTTGGATTTATTCAATGATTTCATAAAATGACGTCATTTAAATAATTAGTCGTAGTGGCGTAACTAAAGGAGCTAGAATAAATGTTTTTACAAGAAAATGTTGGTAATAAAACCTAATATTTTTGGTATGAATATGATCAAAAGTTCACCACGCATCTACTAATTGTTGTCAAACAAAAATTTAATCAAATTATATGAAAAATTAAACATCAATATAACGCAATTATTGGCATAACGGCGGAACTGTTTGATTAGGAAATGTTGTCCCTTATAGAATTTTGGTGCCTGATAAAACCTAGCCCAGAGAGAGATTTGGGACGCCATTTTGAAACCGGAAGTTGCATCATCTTGAAAACGGCTGAACCGATTATAACGGAACTCATGGCAATCGACTCCAACGGTCATATGACAAAACAGATCAATAGTATAACCAGAAATTACCAAAAACAAATACCGGAAATGACGTCACAAGTATTAAAAGTTCTTCTATACCTCCTGTTCAACAATAATACATTATTCTGGCTTGTTATAATGTAGGTAATATATGAATTTATTTAAAAAAAATCTATGGGGCATTGTTTTCAGTCGCCATTTTGAGAACCGGAAGTGATTCCATAGCTCGGAAACGTTTTTTATATAAAATCTTTATTCACACATGTACATAGATTTACAATCACAGTTGATATACAAACAGAAAAAGTGAATACAGTAAAACCTCGTTAAGTCGAAATTGAAGGGACCCAAAAAAAAGCACTTCGACTCATGATTTTTCGATTTATAAGTATTTTCATAGAATGATGTTTTCCAGACCTGTAGTAAAGATAAGCCTCATAAACCTACCCCCTCCCCCTGCGCAAGGGTCTAGAGACCACTTGAAGACAGCTGTTTAGTGAAGGGTCAATGCCTCCAATGGTTTAAAGGACTCTTATTATTTACGCAATTATATATAATCTGCAGACTGGAAACAACAATTTTATTCAAACATATTTAAACAAATACAATACATAGGAGTCAAATAATCATAAATCTTGCAGTTTTCATACACATTAAAACAATGGAATCAGTTTCCACAAGTAATTAAAAAAAAATACTTTGAATTATCAAAGATGTCAATTAATCAATACATTAACATTAAAAAAACAGGACTAGTTGAATACACACTACAAAGGCAAAATTAATTACATGTTCCTTAGTCAAATGCAATTACGATAGGAACAATGAAATTTAAAATTTACGGCAATCTGTATTGGACGTGGCCGGACACGTGTGTCACATAAATGTCTCTTGACCACCTGATTGCGTCACTTATCATTAGACGACGCATGATGTTGGCGTATCCACTTTTAACTTTCAGTCGTCTAAACACCTCATCGTTTGCCTGCTCCCACCCACCAAGGCTGCCGACGACCACAGCGCCCACAAACACAGTGTAACCTTGGTTGCGTAACTGGATAGCGTGCGGCGAATATTTTTCAAGTTTCCGAAGACGTTGAGCGGTCATGGCCTCCAATCTGTTCTCAAAAGGAACACAGACGTCGACCACGTACGCCATCTTCTTCTCTTGGTTAATCACCACTATATCGGGCCGCTCTTCGCCCACTATCCCCGGCACGCGACGGTCCAGTGTGATGTCACCCAGAGTATCTGGGATTGCCTGGGCTAGCCTGCTGACTATGGCGTTGTGCCTCTCTCGGATGGCGACGAACTGGGGCGGGCAGTGATTCAGCACATGTGGCAGCGTCTCATTCTGATAGCCACAGCGCCGACAACACTTGCTTCCGCCCGACACCCAACGTCTACATCCATTGAGAGGCACACAGCCCAGGCGCCCTCTGTGCACGAAGCGCCAGTCCGCGAAGCGTGTGAAGCGGCCGTCTCGCATGAAGTGGTTACTGTGCTTATGTCTTGACGTCACCTCATACACCTTGCCTTGATCAGGTTTGGCAAGGAGGCGCTGACAGTAGAAGTCCGTGACCTGCTGACGCAGACGTCGCTGGAGGTGGCGCCTTGCCCCACCATCAATCCTCACCGGCGCCTGACCATCGTCACGACGCCCCCGCGGAATCTGGATTTCAAGTCCACCCCTCGCCTGACACCAGACCCACGATATTCCCGTCCAAGATGCAAGGCGACGCGAAGCGTTCCTGACACACGACCACGTTGTAGCAATGGTCCCGCTGTTGCGAGCAAAATGTCCGCGCATGCTCCCAGTCAAATACTCGGCCACATCGTAGTTGGAAGGATCCCGGCCAGTTTTAGAGCGGACAGCTGCCCGAAGGGTTGACCAAGCTAGCTGCCGCACAAAGACGTCATAGCATGTCAAGAGGCGGAAGCCCTGAACCAAGGTCGATATGTCCACAAGATCACTTAGAGGTAGTAGTCCTGCACCACCCATCGAGGTTGGCAAATACAAAACCTCGGCACTGGCACGTTGTGGTAGGTACAACCAAGACTTGACCATTCGCTTGATTTCTCGGTCCGCCTCAGAGAGGGGAGCTTTTGCTACTCTCCCTCCTCTCAAAATGAAATCTAGCCGCGTCAAACAAAAAGTTTTTACCGCATCAATCTTCTGCCAAGGAGCAAGAGGGCTCTGGTTTATTAGTCTAACTTCGTCCGTTATGGCAGTAATTTCATCGAAGGGAGTTTGCGACACTCGAAAACCATTTGGCACACCTAAATACTGATACGTATCCCCCTCTTTCATAGCGCGAATGTTAGTTCCTTGCACTCGAAACACCGCGTCACCCACTCCAGATGTACCGCGGCAATCCACGTGGATAGCTGCGCATTTCGATGGGTTGAATGCGAGACCTGACCATGTGGCAGCAGACGTTGCCCTATCCAACAATAACTGAAGGTCCTCAGGAGATTTGCCCACCAACAAGAGATCATCCGCATAAGCCAATACCGAGACTTGCTGCTCATGGAGGTGATAACCATGGCCAGATTTAGCAGCATCCAGTGAACGAAGCAACGGCTCGATGGCCAAATTAAAGACAATAGGGCTCAACGGGCACCCTTGCTTAACACCAGCCCGTATGTTAATTGGCTGAGATAATCCCGAAGATGACCTGACGACAGTAGTGTTGTCAGTATACAAGTCCTTTATAACCTCAACTAAATGCTCAGGTAAGCCGAACTCAACAAGAGTATTGAATATGTGTTGAAACGGAACTGAACCAAAAGCATTACACAGATCTAACCAAGCCATACATGTTTGCTGTTTTCGGCTGCGAGCGTGGTCCAGAATTGATTGTGCTACAAAATTATGTTCATGACACCCTTCATGTTCTAAAAAACCCTTCTGCGATGCTGAGAGTCTATCTGTTTTTGATGCCCATAGCGTCAACCTATCAGCAATTACACCGGAGTATAGCTTGCATATAGTATCCGACAACGAGAGTGGTCGCCAACTAGTGACTTCATTCCTAGGTCCTTTCTTATAAATGAGCACTGTACGCGATCGACGCCAGCTATCCGGCACACGCTTTTCAATCAGGCATCGGTTGAATATAATAGTTACCAGAACACACGATGGGTCCGCAAGCTTCCAATCACCATAGGTAAGTCCATCCGGCCCTGGTGCAGTGTTTTTCATCCTACGAAGCCGTCGCAAGATTTCACGGGAGGTCAATCTTGCAGTTAGCTCAGACGTATTCTCTTCAAGTGAGGGCACAAACATTGGAATATGATCCGGTTTTACACCTTGAGTGAACCCATCGTTACCCAACGTTAATTGGAAGTGATCGACGAGCACTTGTTCTGGAATGTCACAAAAACCACCATGAACTTTATTTAAAACCTGAGCAACTGCTTTTTTACGATTAATCCTGTACAGACGTTGCAAGTTAGCAGCCACTTGCGCCGGAGGAACCGACTCAGCTTGTTGACGTTGTCTCTGCTCCTCAAGGACCCGATGACGTCCACGATCGCGACCAGCACCCTGACGTCCACAACCCCTTGTACCACGTCCACGAGATCCGCTGGGGACAGCTGCCATGTTTTCGGAGTCGCTCGACCTCTTCTTAGACGCACCAAGCTCAGCCGACAAGTCGTCCACCAACGTTTGGAAAACATCCCAGGAATCCGACGCAGCATCAAACTTGTTCAGCCACCGACGTTGGAAGTCCTTCGCACGTTGCCCAGGCTTGGAAACTGTGACAGGTTGAGGGGTCGTTACGACGTCGTTCACCTCCATTGTGATAGGACTAGAGGTCTGAGTGCGAACAGATGGAGTGTTTACATCTGAGCTGTCAGTATTTAATTCCTTACGCACCGGCGTACACCTCAAAAGTTGCAGTCTTCGCACGAGATCAATTTCTTCATCAGCATCAAGTGGTAGGAGCTGTGTCGATAAGTCAGACGGAGCGACCTCGTCTTCCGAGAGCGACATCCTCAGAAAGTGAGTCAATGATAGCGAGCTAGTGTTGTCAGCGCTATGCGGAGACGTAATTGGCTCACCCAGTTGCAGACCCGACGCGGGCGACGCTGCACGAATGAGCGCCTCCATACTTTCTCGCAGCGCCGCAACCCTGGGTCCTGGCTGCGGAGTACCAGGGACGTCTCCATTAATAGAACTGGAACTCACCGGTCTCATGATCTTCTCTCTCTTCCGCAACTTCGCTCGTCTGTTTTGAAACCAGACCAGCACTCGCGCCTCGCTGAGATCCAGCCTCCTACCCAGCTCCTCTCTCGCGAGCACATCTGGAAACAGATTTTCCAAGAACATCGCCTCCAACTGATGTATTTGAAAAGTCGTGAAAGTCGTCCGACATCGACGTGCCCTCTTCGGCCCCTCATCTTCATTGACGACGCCGGCGTCATCTTCGTCAAGGTCGCCAGACGGCGTCAATATACTGCTCATGTTCATTCACTGTTTATAATATTACGATTAACTATGTTACTTAGAAATTCATTGAGATGAACATTGCAGTTCCCAAAGTCGCGCAGTTCAATAACATTACACACGCAACGATGATTCACTATAGATACACAATTAAACTGGTTGAGCGGAGCGGCTCAAGAGACGTCCGTTCACCGCGGCAGCCGAAAGAGAACTCAATTATATATAATCTGCAGACTGGATACTAAACAAATTAATCACACACTTAATTTTTGACAAATCGATTTCACAATTATTATTTATTCAACTACCTATAGGTGTGGTGTTATTGAAAAAATAAATAATGGAACAGAAACGGAAAGATAATTGTTCGCTGTCATTTATGAATCATCAAAAGATTGAGAAAAAAATTAAATAGGTGGAAGATTTCTTGAAAAAGTCACTGATTTCAGTTTGTTTTTCAGTCGACAGAATATTTATTTTATGTGGACATCCATATTAAAAGTAAACATAAGATTAAATATTACGCGAATAATAATTCAATGACCAATGTTTATGCCGGCAGTCAGTTGTTGACTATTTACAGCCCTTTTCAGAGTGACTTTTTGCTCTAATTCTTAGAAACAGGGATTCAACCCTCCACCCGAGTCTGTTTTTTTGTTGAGAGACCCACCACTTGTCTTTGAGATAGAGCAGGTAGTGCCAGCTGGGGTGCCGCGGAAAAGGGAGGGAAGTCAGGCGGACACTCTGCTCCAAAAATAGAGGACATTTTTGAAAGAAATAATCCTGTATTCTCCGAAAATTGTATTATACAAAATAAATACTTCGATTTATAAACTGAAATCACATGTTATATTTCAACTTGGGGCCAAATATTACTTCGAATTACGACTTACGCAAATTTCGGTTTATAATTTATTTTAACATGTAACAGATTATACTGTGGACGGGACTTGAGTTTACTTCGATTTATGATGGATTTCGGCTAATGGTTGTTCGATTTAAGGAGGTTTTACTGTAATAGGAATACTTAGAAACTAATAAAGAAATCAGGGTATTTAACTTCCAGGCAAAAGGAAACGTATTGGAATGAAATCAAATACCAATAAATTAAGTGGATACCACTCTGTGTCTGGAATTAGAAAAGGTTTAAGCCTTATGCCGGCATAATTTTATGTCGGTACAGCATTATAACTAGGTACCAATATTTTTATTACCATGATATAACCATGTTAAAACTTATTATTTTATCATTATAAATAGGGTTTTTTACAATTAAATTCATAAAGATATGCATTTATGTATTTATTTAATGTACTTATTGTTAAATAGGGCGTTTTAGAAGAATTTTGAATATTTGTGACGTCATTTCCGGTATTTGTTATTGGAAATTTCTGGTTTTACTATTGATCTGTTCTGTCATATGACCGTTGGAGTCGATTGCCACCAGTTCCGTTATTATCGGTTCAGCCGTTTTCAAGATGATGCCACTTCCGGTTTCAAAATGGCGTCCCAAATCTCTCTTTGGGCTAGGTTTTATCAGGCTCCAAAATTCTATAAGTGACAACATTTTCTGATCAAACAGTTCCGCCGTTATGCCAATAATTGCGTTATATTGATGTTTAATTTTTCATATAATTTGATTAAAATTTAGTTTGACAACAATTAGTAGATGCGTGATGAACTTTTGATCATATACATACCAAAAATATAAGGCTTTATTACCAACATTTTCCCGTAAAAACATTTATTCTAGCTCCTTTAGTTACGTCACTACGACTAATTATTTAAATGACGTCATTTTATGAAATCATTGAATAAATCCAAAAATAATTAATATTATCACCCAATTTTTTTTCGGCTATTGTATCCTAATATAATACATACTTTTTATTGAAAACAAATATCTAAATGTGTCCTGTGATTCTTAAAAAAAATATTTTATGTTCTCAAAGTTTGAACTTTACACGTAATTTTGGGCAATTTCCCTTCACATCTCTGCGTAAAACTTTTTTTTGTTGTAATCAGCGAATTTTTCTAAATAAGGTCTGATGAAAAAGACAAATCTTGCAATTTGTCCCGGGTTAAATGCTTCGTTGCTTGGCCTATAATCATAGATTAAACTGACCCAAGTGTGCAATGGCTAGTGAGAGCTGCTCACGTCTAAAGCTGTGTTGAGTAGAGCTGCTCATGTCTAAAGCTGTGTTGAGTGAGAGCTGCTCATCTCTAAAGCTGTGTTGAGTGAGAGCTGCTCATGTCCAAAGCTGTGTTGAGTGAGAGCTGCTCATCTCTAAAGCTGTGTTGAGTGAGAGCTGCTCATGTCCAAAGCTGTGTTGAGTGAGAGCTGCTCATCTCTAAAGCTGTGTTGAGTGAGGGCTGCTCATCTCTAAAGCTGTGTTGAGTGAGAGCTACTCAGGTCTAAAGCTGTGTTGAGTGAGGGCTGCTCATCTCTAAAGCTGTGTTGAGTGAGAGCTGCTCATCTCTAAAGCTGTGTTGAGTGAGAGCTGCTCATGTCCAAAGCTGTGTTGAGTGAGAGCTGCTCATGTCCAAAGCTGTGTTGAGTGAGAGCTGCTCATCTCTAAAGCTGTGTTGAGTGAGAGCTGCTCATCTCTAAAGCTGTGTTGAGTGAGAGCTGCTCATGTCCAAAGCTGTGTTGAGTGAGAGCTGCTCATGTCCAAAGCTGTGTTGAGTGAGAGCTGCTCATCTCTAAAGCTGTGTTGAGTGAGAGCTGCTCATCTCTAAAGCTGTGTTGAGTGAGAGCTGCTCATGTCCAAAGCTGTGTTGAGTGAGAGCTGCTCATGTCCAAAGCTGTGTTGAGTGAGAGCTGCTCATGTCTAAAGCTGTGTTGAGTGAGAGCTGCTCATGTCCAAAGCTGTGTTGAGTGAGAACTGCTCATCTCTAAAGCTGTGTTGAGTGAGAGCTGCTCATGTCCAAAGCTGTGTTGAGTGAGAGCTGCTCATGTCTAAAGCTGTGTTGAGTGAGAGCTGCTCATCTCTAAAGCTGTGTTGAGTGAGAGCTGCTCATGTCCAAAGCTGTGTTGAGTGAGAACTGCTCATCTCTAAAGCTGTGTTGAGTGAGAGCTGCTCATCTCTAAAGCTGTGTTGAGTGAGAGCTGCTCATGTCTAAAGCTGTGTTGAGTGAGAGCTGCTCATGTCTAAAGCTGTGTTGAGTGAGAACTGCTCATCTCTAAAGCTGTGTTGAGTGAGAGCTGCTCATGTCCAAAGCTGTGTTGAGTGAGAGCTGCTCATGTCTAAAGCTGTGTTGAGTGAGAGCTGCTCATGTCCAAAGCTGTGTTGAGTGAGAGCTGCTCATGTCCAAAGCTGTGTTGAGTGAGAGCTGCTCATCTCTAAAGCTGTGTTGAGTGAGAGCTGCTCATGTCTAAAGCTGTGTTGAGTGAGAGCTGCTCATGTCTAAAGCTGTGTTGAGTGAGAGCTGCTCATGTCCAAAGCTGTGTTGAGTGAGAACTGCTCATCTCTAAAGCTGTGTTGAGTGAGAGCTGCTCATGTCCAAAGCTGTGTTGAGTGAGAGCTGCTCATGTCTAAAGCTGTGTTGAGTGAGAGCTGCTCATCTCTAAAGCTGTGTTGAGTGAGAGCTGCTCATGTCCAAAGCTGTGTTGAGTGAGAACTGCTCATCTCTAAAGCTGTGTTGAGTGAGAGCTGCTCATCTCTAAAGCTGTGTTGAGTGAGAGCTGCTCATGTCTAAAGCTGTGTTGAGTGAGAGCTGCTCATGTCCAAAGCTGTGTTGAGTGAGAGCTGCTCATGTCCAAAGCTGTGTTGAGTGAGAGCTGCTCATCTCTAAAGCTGTGTTGAGTGAGAGCTGCTCATGTCTAAAACTGTGTTGAGTGAGAGCTGCTCATGTCCAAAGCTGTGTTGAGTGAGAACTGCTCATCTCTAAAGCTGTGTTGAGTGAGAGCTGCTCATGTCTAAAGCTGTGTTGAGTGGGGGCTGCTCATCTCTAAAGCTGTGTTGAGTGAGAGCTGCTCATGTCCAAAGCTGTGTTGAGTGAGAGCTGCTCATCTCTTAAGCTGTGTTGAGTGAGAGCTGCTCATGTCTAAAGCTGTGTTGAGTGAGAGCTGCTCATCTCTAAAGCTGTGTTGAGTGAGAGCTGCTCATGACTAAAGCTGTGTTGAGTGAGGGCTGCTCATGTCGAAAGCTGTGTTGAGTGTGGGCTGCTCATCTCTAAAGCTGTGTTGAGTGAGAGCTGCTCATGTCTAAAGCTGTGTTGAGTGGGGGCTGCTCATCTCTAAAGCTGTGTTGAGTGAGAGCTGCTCATCTCTAAAGCTGTGTTGAGTGAGAGCTGCTCATGTCCAAAGCTGTGTTGAGTGAGAGCTGCTCATGTCTAAAGCTGTGTTGAGTGAGAGCTGCTCATCTCTAAAGCTGTGTTGAGTGAGAGTTGCTCATCTCTAAAGCTGTGTTGAGTGAGAGCTGCTCATGTCTAAAGCTGTGTTGAGTGAGAGCTGCTCATGTCCAAAGCTGTGTTGAGTGAGAGCTGCTCATCTCTAAAGCTGTGTTGAGTGAGAGCTGCTCATGTCTAAAGCTGTGTTGAGTGAGAGCTGCTCATGTTCAAAGCTGTGTTGAGTGAGAGCTGCTCATGTCCAAAGCTGTGTTGAGTGAGAGCTGCTCATGTCCAAAGCTGTGTTGAGTGAGACTGACGCTGTTGTCCGACCGCAGTTGTTCAAGCAGCAAGAAGCGGCGGCTGTGAGCGTGAAGACGGAGCCGGCGGTCAACGGAGAGGTGAAGACGGAGAAAGACGTCCCGGTGCCGAAGAAGGACACGCCTGCCAAGGAGGGGCGAGGGGAGAAGAGGACCACCAGTCGCATGTCTGCCGAGAGCAAGGCGGCCAAGAGCTGCGCCGCACAGTCGGCCGACAGCAGTCGAGGCGCCACGCCCAGGTGAGTGACCACATCAGCAAGGTCAAGTCACAACTCCTGTATCTTCAGGAATTATTAGATTTGAAATAGTGCAGTCCTGGATTTATCTTTTGGAATTGTTTTTTGTTATTATATTGTAAATTTAATTATTTATCCAAAAACTACCATGTACTATTTTCTCTACTGTGACATTTCTTGTTTGGCTTCCAAGACCCATTTGTCTGTAGGAAATGTTAAAAATATTTTTCTAAGATCCATGCATAGTTCCTAGCCTAAGCGTTTGACATGGGCAAATGACGTACGTACATGGGAAGCCCTCTAGATTCGGATATCAATTGCATACAATACATTGTCAAGTGCTTGGTGAGATGTACATCAAGGCTAGGAACTAGATGAGTTGCTCAGATTTCTCGCTATTTCTCACAGATTGTTTTACCATTTATTTTATTGAATGTCTTCTTGAATGAAATACCTTAACCTTTGACACTGACTGTCATGGTTGCCAAAAGTAGTCCTCAAACAATAAGAACCCCATAAAAAACACTCCGTGTAAAATACCAGCCAAGTCTCTTCAACTCTAAAAAAAAGGAAGAAATCTAAAAAATTCAGCACTGAAAAGTAGTGATATCAAAAAATGGGCCAAGTCAAAACTTAATTTTAAAAACCAAAATATACTTGGCGCATCGTAGAAATAGTAAGAAGCATATGGCCAAAAATTAAATGTACCTTAACTTAACATATTATATAATATACTTAAAATCGATGCGCCAAGTATATTTTGGTTTTTAAAATTAAGTTTTGACTTGGCCCATTTTTTGATATCACTACTTTTCAGTGCTGAATTTTTTAGATTTCTTCTATTTTTTTTAGAGTTAAAGAGACTTGGCTGGTATTTTACACGGAGTGTTTTTTAAGGGGATATCACTCCTTTTTTTAGATTATTCTCACGCCTGTAACACAAATCGGAGCAACAATGACTAATTCCTTTAAAAAAAATACGCCATTTCCGAATTGGTTACTGAGAAAAATTGTGTTTGATGCGTAACATAAGTTTAAAGTGATATACCATGAAGAATTGCGAAAGCATCGTTCCAATCGGTCCAGCCGTTTTCGAGCTATGGCGTCACTTCCTGTTTTCAAAATGGCGGCTAAAATTACTGCCACCTAGAATTTATTTCTATAAATGTTTTGTATCATTATAAGCCTTCTGAATAATGTAGTTATTGTAGTAAGAGGTGATTAAAGTCTAATTCTTTTTTTTTATGACGTCATTTCCGGATTCGGTGAAAGTATATTTCTACTTTAACATTTGATGTTCCATATAGATGACCGGCTGAATCATTTGGCGCTAGTTTCATTCCGATCGGTCAAGCCGTTTTCGAGATATGACGTCACTTCCGGTTTCAAAATGGCGGTATAAAACCAGTTATAGCAAAAGGCACCTTAGACGCCAAAAGTGCACATGTGGTAAAAATTTCAGATAGATCAGTTCAGCCCTTTAGGCTGTGGCAGTGATAGCGGTGTTTCCTGATATCTGAATCTGAATCATCATCAGATAGCTTTTAAAAGGGGTGTAATTTCACTGTTTTCACGGCCCCCTAGCTCGCAAATGACATAACCTGTTGTTCCCAAATTTGGTAAAGGGGGTGGGGATATATGGAGATATTTCGCAACAATGTGAGATTTTCGAATTTTAAGATCCAGTAGGCCGAAAATGCCATGTTGTTGCTTACAGTAAAAGTGTTTGGTCTGCTCCTCAGTTTATTAGGCATTTACGGTATGTTGAGTGACTGTGAGTGTACAGTACGATTTGGCTGGGTGGAGCGACCGCCACACTAGATCTGCTTAGGTACTCATCCGCACATTGATTTCAGCAAGGAGAAAGCGGACCGGGAGAAGACCAAGGAGAAAGAGGACCGTCGCGAGGAATCGGACCGGGAGAAGCGAGCGAGAGAGAAGTTGGAGGAGAAACTCAATGCGCGAGAAGAACGAGCACATCGGGTGAGCAAACAGAACACTAGGTTTGCCAATGGCATTCCACTTAGTCTGCTAAAAAAATGTCAAAAACATCTTGACAATAGATCAAAATAATTTCGACAAATTATAATGACATTGAAATAATTCATTTTTGCTCCTTGTATTTTTTTTAGGGATGGGACGATTCCAATTTTTCACGATTCCGATTCTGATTCTTTGAAACGATTCTTCCGATTCCGATTCTTGACCGATTCCGATTCTTTATTTATTGATAATTAATTTTTTTTAATTTTC
Organism: Leuctra nigra; assembly: GCA_934045905.1. Lineage (NCBI taxonomy): Eukaryota > Metazoa > Arthropoda > Insecta > Plecoptera > Leuctridae > Leuctra > Leuctra nigra. The sequence continues at coordinate 31,430,573 of OW203764.1, read as the reverse complement.
ACTATCAAGTACTGATTGATACTAACAACTCAAATACCAAGTTACATTCCACACTGTATATTCTTCCAGGAACAATTAATTAATTTTTAAATTAGGTTTTGCTTTTTAAGTTTTTCTTTAATTTTTAAAGCAATACTTTTTCAGGAAAAGGTGTAGTATTTTACAAGGAGGTTAGGGACAATTCTACAATAAAAAATAAAAATTATACTCTAAAATTACTGCTCTTTTTAAGTTTATTTTCTTTGGAAACATTTGTAAATTACTAGTAGGTATCTCTTTCCTTTTTATTGTAAAAGACAATATAACAAATGGTTAATACATGAGAGATATTAAATGAATTATTGTTTATTAATTAATTTATTATCATTTTGGCAGAACCGACTAGCCTTGATTTAACGGTTTTCATTACATACTTCAGAAATATTTAAAATTCTCATCAAACTTAATATTAGGAACTAACTAGTACTGATAATTCACCATGGGAAGGTTCTTATTCAAAAATACAAGCATTTGTACTTTCTCAGGATTTAACCTATTCCTCCTCTTATCACAAATTATTCCAGATGTACTGAAGAGGCGCTCGGAGAAGACTGTTGATGGTGGGGTTCCCAAATACTTTCTTGCAAGTTGCTTTAAGTTCTTGAACCTGGAAATCCTCCAATATTGAAATGGATCTTCACTGCTTGAGAGGAGAGGTTCGCAAAGATACTCTCTCACCTCATCAGCCATGCTGATAGGATTGTTATGAATCTGAAATGAAATTAATAATGAAATTGAAATTAGAATGCCATGTATTTAAAATTTCTTAGTAGGAAGTAGGAACCTAAGATAAAAAAAAGTATATTAAAAATAAAATAGCTTACCACACTATTAGTGTTCAAGAGCTGAGAGTACAAGGACCAAACTGGCCCAGGTGTTGAATTGGATGTTGCTGCAACTTCTGGTTCAGGATTGGTTGCGAGTGCGACTACATTTTCCAACTCGAGGATTAGATCTTTCACAGCTCTGTCGGCTTTTCTTTTTGAGTGAAATATCTTTGTTTTGAACCGTGGATCGAGGATCGTGGCGAAAGCATAAATAGCCTCACTCTCACATTCTCCATATCTACGGACTAAGGATTCTTGCAGTGCGTCTTTAAAGTTTTCATACGAATCGTCAATAGCGCCCAGTGAGATGGTGATTGCGTTGTATAAAGGAATCACTTCAGACACCGTAACATTTGCCTTGCTCACTGTATAAGTTACATCGTCGAAGACCTTGAGGGCTGCTAGAAGAGGCACCAAACTCTCCCATTCTTCTGTTGTCAGTGATTTTGATTGCTTCCCTATAGTACTGATGTGTGGGGTCACTAACAATATAGCGTCCCTTTGCTCAACTAGGCGAGAGAGCATGTGGTATGTGCTGTTCCACCTGGTAGGTTCGTCTTGAATTATGCTATGCTTTGGCAATCCGAGCAATTCTTGCGATTTTCGTAGCAACTTGTAAGATTTTGCGGAGTGCTTGAAATGACCCACAATTCGACGGCAAATTGCAGTTACAGATGCAATTTGGTTGTTGTTTAGTGCTCCATCCTTGACCACCAACTGTAAAGTGTGCGCCATACATGGAATGTGTTTGAACTTTGCTATTTCCATAGCAGCCACTACATTTCTTGCGTTATCTCTCACTACGACATTTAACTTCTCAAGAAACCCCCATTGCTGCAGACAGTCATTAATAAATGATGAGATATTGACACCATTATGGGACTCATGTGGGAATGGTGTGACATCCAGACCTATATGAACTTGTTCCATTTCTTCTGTCAAAAAATGGGCTGTTATGCTCATATAATCAACGTTTGCTGTGGAAGTCCACATGTCAGTAGTGATACTGATGTACTCTGCTTTCGATGCTAATGCTCGAATTCTCTTCGAAACCTTTTCATACATTTGGGGTATGACAGTAGCCGAAAAGTTTTTCCTTACTGGTATTTTATACCTAGGCTCTAAGAACTTCAACAACCTTGTGAAACCCACATCCTCAACCATGCTTAGAGGTAGATTGTCTTGACATATCATTTCGGCAATTAACTTCGTAATTTGAAGAGCTCGGGGATCCGATGGCTTAAATGGGATTCCTTTTTCAAAAGATTGTTTAATTGTTGGTTGATGTATCTTTGGGAGCAAACCTTTAGCAGCAATATTAGCTGAAGTCACAGATCCTGAACCTGAACTTGACTTACTAGTACTTGCAGAACCAGTAAAAATTGGTGCTAATCCTGGCCTATTTACAATGTCAATTGGTGCACAAGTAGAAGCCTGATCCTGAGAATGAATAGATACGTGGTCCGTATCTAGTTCAGTACAATCATCTGGATCATCAACATTTATATCTTCTTGGACATTAACATTACTAGCTTGATCCATGTCAGTGGCATGGAAATGTTTTAAATGCTTGAGCATATTTGAGGTTGTGAAAGATGCGCCAACAACCTTAGCCCCACCTCTGGAAAGACTAGCATGGCAGAGCTGACACACCGCGATGTTAGTATCAGTGTCTTTAATTTGAAAAAAGTCCCACACGACACTTTTCTTCCTTTTAGACATTTTTCACAATTTACAATTTCACAAAAAGAATAAAATAAACAACTCACAGCACAAAATACAAAGCAGCCATTTTATTCTCTGTCAGTACTAGTGTGAAGTTAGTTAGTTCACACCAGCAGGCTAGCAGGTATACCAATCTGAAAAGCCATGCAAAAACTGGCGGGAAAATTTAAATTTAAGAATCGGAATCGCGAAAATTGCTCAAAAAAGTAAAGAATTGCGATTCTTCCGATTCTCTAAGAATCGGAGGAATCGGAAGAATCGGAATCGTCCCATCCCTAATTTTTTTTCTTAATAGACAACATTAAAAATTAGGCTTACATAGTTAACTCTGCTTTTTATAAAATTTCACATGCAGTTCAACGATCCTGATAGGTTATCTAGAAATATATTCATTCAATAATAGGTACAAGTAACATAGATAATTTAGGGGTGTGCGAATATTCGAAAATTTCGAATACTTCGAAAATATTTGGTTCAAATATTCGATTCGGTATTCGAAAAAAAAAGTATTCGAAATTTCGAATACTTCGAAAATTCGAATATTCGAAAATTTTCGAATAGTTTATGGTCTTTTAATTCAAAATAATCCCGCCATTTCTCATATGGGAGTGTTTTTCAATGCTGCCAACTGCTACAAAGTCTAAAACTTCAACCGAAAATTGTCACGGCCGCCATTTTGATTTCCAGGGATATTATTTGTAGGTTATTGTTCCTCCAGGTAGACCTTCCTCATACTCCATTTGTTCCTGTTAATTTCATTTTTTGTGATGATTAATGACAACAATATAATCCTGGTATATTACATCATAATCAGTACATTCATTTATATAATGGCCATCTTTCATTCTAGTCATATGAAAAAAGTTTGGTGTCCATTTTTTTATTTTTTTATTGATATTATGTAGGTATTTTAATGTAGGTTCCAACTATTCGATATTCAATTCGATATTCGAAATATTTTTGTCAATTATTCGATATTCGTATTCGAAGTCAAAAATCACGATTCGCACACCCCTAAGATAATTTGATACCTACTACCTGGAAACTCGAACTGTATTTGACATTTTTGTAAATGGCGATCTAAGGGCCGGTAATACCAAATTGGCGGCACAGCCAATCAGATACTACATCAAAATGATTGAAACAATTGAATATAATCCAAAATTTAGTTAATCCAGACCAATTTAATTTTTTTTTTCAATTTAACCTGACCTAACTATAGATCATTTTTAATGTGGAAACCAACTGAACTGAGTCATGATGATCAGTCTTGTCATGCAGAAGAATGAGATGATTGAACAATGTGATATTACTAGTCCAAAAGTAATAAGTTAATAACTGTAATTGTTGATGTTTCAAAAACGTTTCATGAAAATTAAATCAATGTTTATTGTTTAACAATTGGTACATAATTTATAGTGTCAAATTGAGACTCACTGGTGAGTTTGACATGGATGTCAAGTGACACTGGATGACCTTGTTCGTCTGAGCTAATGAAGTTATCTCTTCAGGAGGAGCGCTACGCCGAGCCGGCAGCCAAGGAGGACTCCAGACACTACAGCGCAGCCGCCGGTAGCAGCAACTCGTACTACGCCGCGCCACTCGACGAGCGGGAGCTCAGCAGTCTCTCCAACAGCAGCGGGGGGTCACATTGTCGAAGCCAGGAGCCTCCGGAGGTGGATAGAGGTGAGAACACGTCTTGAGTCCACAAGGGTTGCCAACTTGCCGGAATTCTGAACATGTAACTCTTGCGGGACGGTCAGCAAGCTCCGCACGCTTGGTTTTGAAATTATTGTATTAGAAGCGATTATTGGATCTTAAAATTGGTTTGTAAAAATCAGCAAGATTCGTACATTTTAAAAGCTTTGAAGCACACTACATGTCAACTGGCTATCTTTATTGTTTTTGTTAGTGTTGCAGGTATTTTTTTGTACAGTAAAACCTCGTTAAGTCGAAATTGAAGGGACCCAAAAAAAAGCACTTCGACTCACGAATTTTCGAGTTATAAGTATTTTCATAGAATAATGTTTTCCAGATGTGTAGTAAAGATAAGCAGGTGATCACCAGTTACCATTCCCCCCCTCCCTCTCTCAAGTCAAGTGGCTAGACACTTGAAAACAGCTGTTTGATGGGGTGTTTGTTTATGCAGATATTATTTGTAAACACAGAAGTACAATCGGGACAAGTTTCCTTTTATTGTGATTTGTGAGTGATAATTAAAGCAGTTGTTTTTTAATTTACTTTCAAACTCAATGCCACACACAATCTTTACGTTTCATCTTGGAATTTTGTTCCGAAAATACGCAAGTTGAGAGATCCTTTGACTGTCTTTTTTCCACAAATACATTGCATTTGTACACGAAAATATAAGTTAATTTTCCTGAAAACTTTATTTTGCCATATTATTTTTGATTTTACAGAAATGTGTGTTAGTGTTACAACCAAGGGTGGAAACCTCAGAGGTACACTCTTGTTATTGTAGGTACTAGGGCGTGATAAAATATTATTCCATTCATTAGATCGCAAGACAAAATAATGTTTACGTCCTTCACAACATTGCTCTTTATAACAGTGAACACTTGTTTTGCGGAATGTTTACCTACTTCCAAAATATTTATTGAACATGTTAATGCCCTTGCCTTCTTACCACAGGAAACGACCCTCTCACAGTGTTCATTGTTATAAGAACAGGTAGCAGGCCAGCTGGTTCGGCGAGTTAGGGGGGAAAAAGGGAAAGTTGTGCCCTTGTTGTACCCTCTGCCACAAAAGTATAGACCACTTTTATACACTAGGAAAACGCTCTGTGAAACGCGTTGATGAGCGAGCACGGATACGCGCAACACCTCGAACCGAAATTCTGCGTCTATCGAAAATATCATTAAAAGCCAATAATTCTTGCATTTTTCACAGACTTGTTTAAAAATCTCCAAATATCACTCAAATATTAGTCCCAATAACCATGCAAAGTTTTAAGTTGATCGATTGAACCTTTATAATTGAACAACGTTCCCAGTAAATATTCAAAAATCACAGAATCTCTTTCAAAAAATATACCACTCATACGATATTAGTGTGTGTACACAATATCAGATCGATCTGTTGAACGGTCATTATTAGTTTCATATACGTTTACAAGTTTTTGCTCAACTACCTAACCTTGGATTAGAACTGAAGAGTCAAAGTAGCCGTGATCAACATTTTCCAGAAATTTGACAGCCAACACGCAAAATGTCCGTAAAATGTCAATTACTTTTGGATTTAAAAACAGAATAGTCTGAAAGTAGTAAAAAATACAGAGAATGTTGGTCTCAATGACCATGCAAAGTTTTAAGTTGATCGATCATACGGTTCTAGTTAAAATTTCAAAAAACATATGAAATAATTTTTTTAATTTTTTTTTTAACCAATAGGAGGATTTGGATGAAATTTTGTTTGATTGGGCAAAATGTTGGTCGTAATGACTTCTCAAAATTTCAAATTGAAGGGGCAAACCAATCGAAAGATAATTTTTTTAAAATTTGAACCAATCGCAGGATCCCTTTCAAAAACGATCCCAGAGACCGCATAGATTACGTTAGTACGTGTGCAAAATTTCAGATCGATTGGTTGAGCGGTTTGAGCTGGGCAGTGAACACAAAAAAAAAAAAAAAAAACACACACAAAAAAAAAAAAACACACACACAAAAAAAAAAAAAAAAAAACACACAAAAAAAAAAAAAAAAAACACACGGAGAAAGTGCCGTAAGAGTACCGTGGTGACGCTCGCTCAATAAAATCACACTTTATACTACAAAATTGTGTTTTACAAAATAATTACGTACTTCGACTTAAACACTGAAAACCAATGTTATTTTTCAACTTGGGGCCAAATATTACTTCGAATTACGACTTATCCAAAATTCGAGTTATAATTTATTTTATTATTATTATTATTTATTGATTGATACAACTTTGACTTATGCTACTATACATGTTTCAATTATTAATAATAGTCAATGTTCTTAAGTGCACTTATTCGTCGGTTGTTGTAGTTTTGTAAACTCATGTCGGAACAACGGACTTCATCCTCTTCCTCAATTCTTTATTGTTCTGGGGAAGTGGCTCCACGACGCTGGCAGCCAGATTGTTCCACAATCTGATCCCATGCGCTGCGAGAGAGAACTTGCCAGTGTCTGTTCGCGGCTGCAACAGACGAATTTTCTCGGTGTGGTCTCCTCTCGCGGTGTAATTCGGTCTCTGCAGTAGCTCACCTAGCTCCTCCCAAGCCTCTTCATGGCAGTAAGCCCTGTATATAGCGATAGCTCTGGATGCGTCTCGCCGGTCTTCCAGAGACTCCCACTTCAGTGATTTTATGAGTTCAGTGGGGCCAGGAGAGTTTCCGAATGAACTCTCAACATACCGTGCAGCCCTCCTCTGTACCATATCCAGCTGGTGTTTATTCACCATGGTATATGGACTCCACACACTGGCACAATATTCCATCTGTGGACGAACAAGGGTGAGATATGCCAGTTCCTTTGCCTTCTTTGCTGCACCTTTGAGGTTCCTCATGACGAACTGCAGTGATTTGGATGCCTTCTTTGAAGTTACGTCAATGTGGTTATTCCACTTCAGGTCATCAGACAGCCACACTCCAAGGTACTTAGCATCCTTTGTGGGATCAATTGGTAGGTTCCCAAGCTGGTACTGGTACTGTATCCGTGTTTTCCTAGTGCTGAATGACATCTTGATGGTCTTATCGATGTTGATTCGCATCTGATTCAGGTCCACCCACTTGGCTAGTTCTTCGAGGTCTTCCTGGAGCTGCCCGCAGTCTGTTAACATTGAACAGACTATACTGTGGACGGGACTTGAGTTTACTTTGATTTATGGTAGATTTCGGCTAATGGTTGTTCGATTGAAGGAGGTTTTACTGTATTCCATTGCATGAAACACTATTTTTTGATCTTTGGAAAAACCTATGATTAATGAAAACCATAGAATATTGCTTCAAGTATGATCTTTTCATAAATTGTCTGGAATGTGGTACCTAATTCCGGCATCCGGACAAAGCCCGTACAGTTGGCAACCCAGCCCCAAACTCTATGATCATTTCCCACTGTGGGACGTGGATGACACTCGTTTTTTTGTTTCAGAAGCAAAGAGACGCAAGGTGGATGTGGGATCATCCTCTTCGAAGGTTAGTATCCAAGCCACGTAGCGACGGCTGTCTGGAGTGGTTTCTGGGTTCTAGGCAAAGGAGAATAAGCGCTTAACGAAACCTTGCGAAGAGCTGTAATCGATGACCCATTCTCGGCGTCCAATCTGTAACACTGCTGCTCGAATGCAACTTAACGTTCCCTTGACAAGTTTTCAAGCTATGTGGGGTGGAGCGCCGTTTTCAAGGAACCGAAGAATCAAGTTTTAACGCCGTTCTCGTTAGAGGCTATTGGTTTACCTATCGGGATCGTCGCTGGCAGATGGAAACAGGAGCCAAGAGAATAGTTACCACTTACATGTTTACACAAGTTTGAGGGTGCATTAATATTAAGTTATCTATAAGGAAATACAAGAAGAATTGTACCTGAATTCGAGTACGAGGGAGAGAGATATGGAAGAAGCTATGTGATGTACAGAAGACTTAATATAGTTCCGGAGAGAAGAGATGCCATGATCAAGGTCTTCTCACTGCCTTATTTGTATCATCCGTCGGCTAGTCAATAACCATAGGTGCCTAGATGTACACAATATTACAAGCAAGTATATATTTGCATAGATTTTAATCTCGGTACTGAAACCAATGCAACGCTTGAACACAGATTGAAGAAGAAACTAGAAGAGGATACGAACAGATTTATTTAATTGTCATATTTGGGATCACAATAAATGCCGAAGATATAAATTCACAATTCCATGCTCGGCTTCGCTGCTAAAATGACATCCGAAGTGATGGAGATCTTAGATAATCAACGAAGTACGTTTGAAAATGAATATTATTCAAGATTGATGCGGCCACGAGAGAGTTTATTTTACTACATTTCTATTTTATATGGTATTCCCGAGACAGCAGAAGAATTGCTCAAATTATAGCTTTTAAAGACTGGGAGTAATATTTTACTTAACCTAATTATTTACGAGAAGTACGCTATCATCAAATCGTCTGACGCTGAAAAAGTCCACTGTAATTTCCGGCTCGGGGAGAGACGCTGCAATAACTCCAATAATGCTAAAACTCCGTCCTGTCTTTATGGAATCCAACTCGATGCACAATGAGCTCACTTTCCTTGCATCCACCCCACTGGTTAATTAGCGAATGAATGCAAACTGCTCCGGCAACCTTCCCAAGACGGTTCCAAGAAGATCCTGACCGAGATCGATAACTAACAACGCGAATCCTCTCGCCGAGAAGTCAATCGTCGTGTTGGTCGACTCGACCGGACAACAGAGCGCGTACTCGAACCCTAGTTCCCACCTTCGCTCCGGTCGCGGACAGAACTTCATTCTTCTTAATCTTGGTGTCTTTGAGTGGGTCTGAGAGAACGCAATGCACTGTGAGTACTCCATCTTGAGGACATTGATTAACTCTTATTAGACGGATGAGCAAGCAAAGCGCTGTGCTATTGTAGTTCACATGACCGTTATATGATTCATCTTATCAGCGACCACCGAGTTAACCTGATCTTTTCATTCCCGTTCATTTCCTCAGCTTTGCTCTCTCATCTACTTCCAGCCTAAACTATCAAATAAGATTAGATAAGGGTTTCGAAACTTAAATCCAACAAAAATAATTTTAAAACAGACTAGTGACAATTTTCAATTTTTTTTATTTCCAATTTCACCTGCACTTTGATTTCTTCATATCTATTGGCGTGTGTGTTACCTATTGTTGACATATGTCAATATATATCGGGACAACCAAACTGCACGTGCATTATTTTAGAAACCACAATTGAAATAACACAGGAATTCTATTTAAATCCTTTTAAGTTTGAATTATTTTCTCATTACAAGCTATCACGTAACCTGGCCGGCTCCGCCTATTAACATGTTTGAAGTCAGTATCCACAGGAAGGGATGTTGTGTTTGTGCACGAGGGGCCGCCGCCACCCGTCTAACCCCGGCCCTCCCCTCGGCCTCCTCTGTCTTGCTAGAGCGCCAAGCACGAGGAACTGCGCAAGCATCCGCCGCTGCTGCTGCTCGACCAGCTGGCCTCCGCGAGCACCGAGAAGATGGAAAAGGAGCGGAGGACGTCCAAGAGCAAGGCGCTGCGAGAGAAAGCCGTCACCGAGGAGGAGAAGGAGCTGAGAAAGGAGCGCAAACTCGGGAGGAAAAGGGTATGCCGTGGGAAGAGGTTCTTTCTTGAACAAACTTCTCGTGTGAACACTTGTGAATATTTGTACTACTTGTATTTGCAGGATCGGGCGGAGGAAGCTTTGTTAATGGCTGAACAAAAGCGACGCAAAGATGAAGATAAAGGTAAATCACTCAGTTAAAACTTAAAAATTCATTTCATATATAATTCTAAAACAAATTATTGTGATGTTGTGCTGCATTTGTAATCTTGAGGTTATTCTGTCCATAAAATGTCAATAGATTCTAAATTCATGATGTAGATAACACTACATCGATTTATCTACTAGCAATAATTCTACAAAATTCAAGGTATATTAATCTAGTGGAGCGGTCGCTCCACGCCAGCCAAGTCGTACGGCGCGCGCACACACTCATTTAAAAAGGCTGGAGCAAACCCACTTTTACTGTAAGCATCAAAGTGGCATTTTCGGCCTACTGGATCTTAAAATTGGAAAATCTCACATTGTTGCGATATATCTTAATTTCGAGCTATGGCCCACCCTACAACATATACCAAATTTGGGAACAATAGGTTACGCCCTTTGCGCGCTAGAGGGCCACGAAAACAGTGTTTTAGGGCGGTTTTCATAATAATAATCTCAGTAGTAGTAGTAGTAGTAGTAGTAGTATCCTGGAATTCAAATCCGGTAAACAGGCCACAGCCTAAACGGCTGAACCGATTGTTTTGAAATTTTTACCACGTGTGCACTTTTGGCGTCTGAGGTGCCTTTTGCTATAACTGGTTTTATGCCGCCATTTTGAAACCGGAAGTAACGTCAAATCTCGAAAACAGCTGAACCGATCGGAACGAAATTAGCTCCATTCGATTTAGATGGTCATCTATATGAAGTACCAATAAAAAAAATTTAATTTTCTTATTTTCTAAACCGGAAGTGACGTCATAAATACGCAATATTTATCTAATTTCAACAAATTATACTTAAAATACATACAAAATGAACTTACATTGTAACATAGACAATAAAAATAAAAATTTCAAGGTTGCAGTGTTCTCGGCCGCCATTCCTGAAACCGGAAGTGACGTCATATATCGAAAACGCCTGTACCGATTACAACTGAAATAGATCCTGTCTATTCATTCTGCTTTCTATTTGAAAAATCAATTGGGATGAATAAATATACAAATTAACGGTACCGGAAATGGCGGGAGGAACCACTAAATTAAACCGGAAGTGACGTCATATATTGGAAACGGCATGACCGATTTGACGGAAATTAGCGCTAATAAATTCAGAAGGTCATTCAAGAAGTATCAACTAGATAAAACTAGATTGTTTTCTTATTACCTATACCGGAAATGACGTCATAAATATGCTAAATTACGTCATTTATATGCAAAATGACACTAAATTCACCACTTTATTTATTTTAAATAGATATTTAGTAATCGTACACTGTAAATATTTATAAATTCAAGGTTGCTGTGTTCTCGGCCGCCATTTTTAAAACCGGAGCTGACGTCATATATCGAAAACGGCTGTACCGATTGCAACCAAATTTTGGAAATGTGTAGGACTAATAATTATGAATTCAAGTTGACATTATTTTCGGCCACCATTGTTAAAACCGGAAGTGACGTCATATATCAAAAACGGCTGTACGGATTGCAACTAAATTATGTAATTATGTAGGACTTATAAATGAATTAAATACGACATCAATTTCGGCCGCCATTGTTAAAACCGGAAGTGACATCATATATCGAAAACGGCTGTACCGATTGCAACCAAATTTAAGAAATGTGTTGGTCTAATAATTATGAGTTCTGGACGACATTATTTTCGGCCGCCATTGTTAAAACCGGAAGTGACGTCATACATCGAAAACGGCTGTACAGATTGCAACCTAATTATGTAATTATAAGGACAAATAATTATGAATTCAGGACGACATTATTTTCGGCCGCCATAGTTAAAACCGGAAGTGACGTCATATATAAAAAACAGCTGTACCGATTGCAATTAAATTTTGGAAATGTGTAGGACTAATACTTATGAATAAAGACTACATTATTTTCGGCCGCCATTGTTAAAACCGGAAGTGACGTCATATATCGAAAACGGCTGTACCGATTGTAATCAAATTTTGGAAATACTTAGGACTAATAATTATGAATTAAATACAATATTATATTCGGCCGCCATTGTTAAAACCGGAAGTGACGTCATATATCGAAAACGGCTGTACCGATTGCAACCAAATTATGCAATTATGTAGGACTTATAATTATGAATTCAAGACGACATTATTTTCGGCCGCTATTTCAAAACCGGAAGTGACGTCATATATCGAAAACGGTTGGATCTATTGTAACGAAACTTAAGCTATTCTTCTTGGATAATCATTTTAATCTTATACCAAACGCAACTTTTCTTAGTAACCAAATCAGTTGAGGCGTATTTTTTTTAAAGAAATTAGTCCTTGCTCCGACATGTGCATCAAGCTGTATGAATAAACTAACAAAAGAAGTGATATCCCAGAAAAAACACTCCGTGTAAAAAAGGCAGCCAAGTCTCTTTACTTTAAAAAAATTCAACACCGAAAAGGAGTGATATCAAAAAAGGAGCCAAGTCAATGACATTTTCCAAATATTTAATCGTATTTTTTTAATAAAAGTATAAACACCGAGAAATACTTTACAAAAGGACTTGGCGCATCGTTTTTTTAAAGATATTTTTCTACTCATAATCATATGTCATTTATATACAACCGTCATTTAGAATTTTTAGAATAATAGGGAAACATCTTTCAATTACATATTGTACAAACCTATGTAAAATATTTTCTATTTGTATTTGTACACGATGAAACTTGTTGCCTATGTTTGTAATAAATACACAATCTAGTTATCTTTGTAATATTGTTTCGTGGTCAACATAATTACCTAAGTCTCATGCGTTATACCTTCTCAACATGAAATAAATTTCTATTAATCCACATTTTATAACAATACATTTCACAAAGTACACAGTAAGGTCACATTGAATTTATATTAAAAAATTTAACTTTATACACTTGACACTTCAAAAATATATAATAGTGTTCCGTAGATAGTTAGTAATTATTTGACAACGTTTCATGATTTCCTTCAGTCAAGATCAAATTATGAAAAGTTACCCTTCTAATATCACCATTTTAACAGTGCTAGAAGAATATGTATGAGCCCCACTTCCAATTGTTATTTAATTCTTCCCACTTTATATTACCTATCTATTACAGCATGAAATCTTTCTTCTATCGCCATTGACAAAACTATAAAATAACCATTACTAAAAGTAGCTTGATTCATATATTCTGGCTCCAACAAAAAGAGGAAAATGTACCTACTTGTAAATTTCTTTCCACTTTTAGTATAGAATGATGTCTTTAAAAAAACGATGCGCCAAGTCCTTTTGTAAAGTATTTCTCGGTGTTTATACTTTTATTTAAAAAATACGATTAAATATTTGGAAAATGTCATTGACTTGGCTCCTTTTTTGATATCACTCCTTTTCGGTGTTGAATTTTTTTAAAGTAAAGAGACTTGGCTGCCTTTTTTACACGGAGTGTTTTTTCTGGGATTAATCTGTACAAGAACAAGAGAAAATGTATATAAAAATTAATACCTGTACAGTGTACTGAATTATCATTTCAAATAACTCAATTATTGATTATTGTTCATGTGCAAATGTTGTCCATTAACTTGATGTTGTGCATTCTGTCATTTGCAGCTCTTGCTAAGATGACTGGCCATCAGAACGGAGACCAATCGGTGGAACAGAGAGAAAAGCATCATTACCCACGGGTGAGTGCAGTGACCATCGACAACATTCAGAACACCTAAATCCTTGAATGAAATGACGTCTGAAACAGTGTGCTCATTTGCTCTCACTCGCACAGCAAGGTCTTGTAAATAGCAACCGAGTTGTCAAGTAGCAGATGTTGACTTTGTTGTTTCTTTTGCAGGAGAAGTCGCCGTACGCTCGAGACAGGTCCAATGACCGAGAGGGACGTGATAAACAATATCCTTTACCAATACACATATAATGTGCCTTATGCAACCAAGCAGTAGGTACAGACCACATATCCTATTGTGTAAAGACGCTCGACCCCGCAGTAAATTATGGAGTTATTTTACTGAAATAATTATTGGCGTGCATTTGAACCATTCACATTGTTTATTTACACAATATGAAAAATAATTGGCATTCTGTTACAACCTTAGGAGTCCACCTTAGGAATATTAATAGCAACTACCTAGTCGGTAGTATGTAGCTACAACTTGATTTATGTAGTGCAGTTTCATGATAAAGGATAGATAAAGGATACTAGATAGATATTAATAATAATCTATCTGCTGGTTCCAATTTAATGGGTCAGGGGGTGGGTGTTCCCACTAACAGTAGGGCTGCAGGACTACTGGAGACATGCTGGCCACGCCTGGCGTCTCCTCGTCTTCTTCTTCTTCCTCCTCTTCCAATTGTTCCACAAATTGCCTCCACCTTGTTCTGTCCTCCCACTGCCTTTCAGCCTCCAACTCACTCCGACTTCCTCCTCTCTCCAAAACATCCTCCTTAAAATAACTCCAATCCACCTCTCTCTTGGTCTTCCTACTCTACTTGGCCCCGAAGTAGCCGACTCAAACACCCGCCGTGGCACTCGCCCTGTTCCCATCCTATTCAAGTTACCAAACCACCGAAGCCTCTCTCTGCCCAGTTTAAACCCCAATCTCTCTACCTCCAGCTCACTTCTTATCTTCTTACTTCGGATCTTGTCCATTCTTGTGACTCCCTTCACAAGATATTGTGACAATTTTAAAAATTTTCAGACTTGAGAATTTCCCGTGGCTTTCTTCAGTCAAGAAGCAAATGCTTCAACTGTTCTCCACCGAGCTTTCATCCTTATTCATTCTACATCTCTCAATCATCAGCATTCATGCGTTTCCTTTAGCCTACTTGCAGTACAGTACAGTATACAACTAAATCCATGATACAACGTTACATTACACACCACTAGAAGGAAAATTAATTTTTTACCTTATTGTAGAGCCTACTTTTTACACTTACACTTTGAACAACACTTGAACCCTGAAGTCTAAACAGTTCTAATTAACTTACGATAATCCTTTTCCAATAAATAGTATGCTCATTATTCCATCCCTGATGCTTAGATATGGGAGTTTGGGAGTTTGACATTTTTGAAACAATGTAGGAATAACAGACACCTCTGAAGAGTTCTCCAATAGTTCGGTGTGTTCCATCGAATTGAATTATGTACCTACTTGTAAACAGTTGTTTCCTTAACAGAAAATAATCGGCGCTCGGGCAATGAAACCAAGAGGAGGTGATGGCTTCTCAATGCAGACGTTGTGAAATAAATAACAAATCATTTATCATTTATAATCAGGTCCATTATTTTAGATTTTGACAAATGAATATCACTTCTATAGGTACTGTTGTAGAAGTGAGTCAACATCTTTTCCTAACTTCACTACTACCTAATGTTAGTAATCAAATCATACATTGTAAGGAGTACCAACATTTAAGAGAACCTGTGTACTTGTACGTTGCCTTGGTTGTTAGAAATATGTATACTTTGTTGTGAATTGCTCGCAGGTGCTCGTTTACATCAATCAAATTACGTATGAAAAATCCAAGCATTTCTTATTCATTTTAATTTTTTATGTGTTCAATGAGTTTTATAAATTATGTAGTACATATTGCTTTTTTCACTTAACTTTCATATTGTTACTGTCATAGTTATTATTACCCAATCGTTGAACTACAACAATGTCAGTTGCTAATTAATTAGTAATACTGATATAGGTATATTCAATATTATGTTATATCTTAAAAATTGATCTTGAATATGGTACCCATTCCTGCGGATCAATTCTGTTTTTGTGCCTGTACCTAGATATATTTTTCATTACAAAGTATGCTTACTTACTTGAGCTCCGTTTCTTATTATTTGGTATGAAATCTAGATGAATTGGTATGTTCTGTCCAGATAGTTTTAGTTTTGAATAATATATTGGAAATGCCAAAAAAGAAGTGTGAACTACCTAGATCGAATTGGAAAATAAATGAAATCTTACATTGTCTTACATTCAAGTTTTCTTTTCCTGTTTTCTATATAAATATCCTAGCAAAGAAGCTAACGAACTAGTAACCTTGCTAGTGGAAACAACTGCATGTAATAAATCTAGGTCTGTTCGCCTGTCACCACTTTCTCCACCAAAATGGTACAGCAGTTCAAAACTGCTTTACCATTTGGGTGCGAAAACAGTACTAGTGAAAAGTGGTGACATGCAAAACAGACCTAATAAGTGACATTTGCAGAAGAACTAGTAAAAGTAATTTTTTTTAAATAAATTTGTTTGCAAAACAATTTGTTTTTCTTTCCAGTATTTACCTATGTCAATATTTACACTAGGAAAACGCTCTGTGAAACGCTTTGATGAGCGAGCTTGGATACGCGCAACACCTCGAACCGAAATTCTGCGTCAATCAAAAATATCATTAAAAGCCAATTTCTTGAATTTTTCACAGACTTGTTTAAAAATCTCCAAATATCACTCAAATATTAGTCCCAATAACTATGTTGAGCGAGCGAAGCGAGCGACTCCATTTGTCTCTTTTAGCACGGACCTCTGTTTTTTTTTTGTTTTTTTTTTTGTTTTTGTTTTTGTATGCTAAAGGAAGCAATGGAAGTCGCACCGTTTCACCGATCGACCTGAAATTTTGCACACATGTAAAGACAACCTTCTCTGTTTGCAGACCCAATTTTTTTTTGAAATCCATCCATTGGTTCAATGTTAAAATAAGTATCTCCTGATAGCCTAAAAAATGAAAATGGTCTTCGAGAAATGTGATCAAACTCATATTTAGCAGGTCAGTAAGTGTTGGTCAGTAAGACCAACAATGTCACTTATTTTACAAATTTTCAGCCGAATCTGTCAAGAAAGTATGCACTTATTGACATTTTTAATAGCTGTCAGAAATGAAACATTGAAAATGAATGTCTTTCCAATACAACTGAATCTGATTTGCTTTAGGTACAAGAGTGTTTTGATGGTATGTACAGTTTTTTAGTGAAAAGCAGATATTTTTATGTTTATTGAGTTGATCAAATTTGAATAATTCAATTTGGATCATAGTTTCCAACAAATCATTTCGAGTTTTTAAGGACCTTGATTGTCTTTTCGTCAATTCGTAGTTCTAATGGCCGTGCCTCCCGTGTTTCTACTTGGCTGATTTTGCATCCAGGAGGGATTAGAAACATAAGCTCACATTTCAATAATATCATTGAGTGGCGTTTGTTCTCTTCTAGCGTTCACCCGTCATTCCAAATCCCTCCTGCATTTTGCTTCTTTTCGTTGATAATTTTGGCAATTTGGTGTACTTTGTGAAGGTATTAGTAAAATTGAATCGCTTTTAAAGCATAGATATTAGGTATCTACAGTTTTTGTCCAGGGGATTGATTATTTCAAATTATTTTCTTCTTGGAAACGTTGGATTTATTCCGTTTCTGAGCTTCTGTCTAGCCTGACATTTCCTTGAAGGTTGCTATTTTTTTTTGAAAGTGTTGATTCATTCAGTTCAAAACATTACGTTGTCTTATTTTAATTGTGGAACGTTGGATTCATTCCGTTTCTAAACTAGGTAGTTACTATTTTACCTGATCCGTTTTTTGTGTGGAACTTTGATTCCTTTCGCTTATTAGTTGAAAGGTGATTACTTTATTTTCATATTTGCGAAGTTTTGTTCAAGATTCATTTCGTAACATTACGACATTGAATACATTACGTCTTTGAGCACACATTTCGTGCATTTCAAACATTGATCACACAAATATTATTGTACTTTAATTAGGTAGGTACTCTACTTCTTACTTTTTCATTACCTATCTTATCCCTATTTAAACATGCCGAAAAATGGAAAGACTTCTGCTAGAATGAAAGCAATAAAGGCGAAAAAGCGTCTGCGTGAAATTGAAGATCAAGAAACTGACGAAGCTAAATCTAAAAGGTTGAAACAAAATGTCGTTAATAATAAAGCATCAAGGAGCAAAGAGACCCCCGACCAGACTGCTGCAAGGAGATACTCAAACAATCAACGCAATACCCGCTCTCGTGCAGCGGGTATTGCCGATTGACCGACCTACTAAAAACTTCGCATGGTAATTGGTAGCAACATTTAAGGTAATTTTGCCAATTTTCAGTCTAATTTGTAGTTATTTTCAAAAGTTTTTGTAATTTTAGGGACATTTTGTGTGTTGGCTGTCAAATTCACGGCGACATCGAATCTTTAGTTCAAGGCAAGGTAGTTAGAGCAGAAAGTTTCAAACGAAATGAAACTAATAATGACCGTTTAACAGATTGATCTGATATTGTGTCCACAGTAATATCATATCATATGAGTGGTCCCAGGTATATTGTTTGAAAGATATCCTGTGATTTTTGAAACTTAACAAGGAACCGTTCAATCAAAGGTTTAATCGATCAACTTAAAACTTAGCAAGGTTATTGGGACCAATATTTTTGGAAATTTTGGAGATATTTATACAAGTCTGTGACGAAATTCAAGAATTATTGGCTTTTAATTACATTTTCGATAAACATAATTTCGGTTCGAGGTGTTGCGTGTATCCGTGCTCGCTCATCAACGCGTTACTCAGAGCGTTTTCCTAGTAAAGTTTTAAGTTGATCGATTGAACCTTTATAATTGAACTACGTTCCCAGTAAATATTCAAAAATCACAGAATCTCTTTCAAAAAATATACCTGGAACCACTCATACGATAAGTGTGTGTACACAATATCAGATCGATCTGTTGAACGGTAATTATTAGTTTCATATGCGTTTAAAAGTTTTTGCTCAACTACCTTGGATTAGAACTGAAGAGTCAAAGTAGCCGTGATCAACATTTTCGAGAAATTTGACAGCCAACACGTAAAATGTCAATTACTTTTGGATTTAAACACAGAATAGTCTGAAAGTAGTCAAAAATACAGATTATGTTAATCCCAATGACCATGCAACGTTCTAAGTTGATCGGTGATACGGTTCTAGTTTAAATTTCAAAAAAACATAAAATAATTTTTTTAATTTTAACCAATGGGGGGATTTGGATGAAATTGTGTTTGATTGGGCAAAATGTTGGTCGTAATGACTTATCAAAATTTCAAATTGAACGGGATAACCAATCGAAAGATAATTTTTTTTTAAATTTGAAACAATCGCAGGATCCCTTTCAAAAACGATCCCAGAGACCGCATAGATCACGTTAGTACGTGTGCAAAATTTCAGATCGATTGGTTGTGCGGTTTGACCTCGGCAGTGCAGACAAAAAAAAACAGAAAGTGCCATAAGAGTACAGTGGTGACGCTCGCTCAATTATGTGCTAGATAGCTGGAATTGTTTTTTCCAATTAAATGGAATTCAGTACTACTTGTTTGTAGATTAGAAATGAGGTAAAACTTCATTGTTTTTAGCAACTTTCAATAAAACCACAATTTTACAGTCGAGTTAAATCCCGACAGAAACTTTTCTCTCGATGTGACAATTAGGTTATCAGTCCTAGCTGTTCAAAGTTAAATGCGAACATAGACTTGTAATTGGAAAGATTTGCATCTTACATCATTCCTATGTGGTTCTGAAATATGGTATATTATAAAGCTAATTACGAATTGGAAGGGAAAAGGATGTATCAAGTATCAATCTACATTGGATATTTTCTTCATTAATTCATTTATTTTATGTAAGTCACACGGATACAGAAAGCCTTTTGCCCAGCCCTGCAGATTTTTGCATAGTAATACATAGGTTCTCCAGTTTCAATTTGGTTGTTTAATTTGTATCACAACTTCTTCATTGACTTAGGTGCTATTTGACTAAGAAATTATTAAATACTAATCTCAAAATACTGATTAAAATACACACTGCATGGTAACTAAAAACTAAAAGGAACCAGAAAGCATTCAATAAATTAATGATAAAATTTAAACAATAAGTACCTATGTTATTGCCACGATGCCTAGAATGATATACCTCCATCAATATTTTGACTAGAAACAGCCTGGAGGCATTGTATAGATGTTCATACTGATTTGATTGAAGTTGTATTTGGAACTCGCTCGGCTCAACATGATAACAGCTAGAGCCCGGCAGATTTTGTCGCCAGAGTTCTCAACACATCTTGACATATGTATACGTATAATTTACAATGGTAACGACTAAACACAAAAGTGCTGTAACTTGTGAAATTAAAATAATACTATTTTTTCTACTAACGGCGGACTCGGAGTTTAGAAAACATCCTAAATACAAATACAATTTAAAAATCATTTGCACAAATATCATGACTTGACTCTAAAGAGTTGTTCACATAGATGTAATGTGCATCACATTTTTTATTTTTCAAGAATAAATTGCTGCCTTGCACACACTGTCAGAATGACGTGGTGATCACCATGTGACATATCCTGAGCTAGCACGTGATCTGCTATTCGAAAACCTCAATGGCATCCGGCACAGCGAGGAGAAAACCGTCTGCCAATGAATCATATCAGATTGACTAAGAAAAAAATCTTTCTGCTCGCTTCACAAACACATCTATGTAAACGACTCATTAGTTACACATCTTTATTAGTCGTATCATCATGTATTAGCGAAAAGGCAAATTTTAACCTAGTATTTGAGCTGGCAAAATTCCAGTATAAATAATGTTAAGTATTAGCACACTGGTATAAATCATTTTGGTATTACAGACAGGAACACCTCACGAAATGAACACATCTAAATGCATTTTATATGATAATTAAGTAGGTATTAATTCATTCACTGAGGTATTGTCCATAGATAAAGAAAATTATCATCTCAGTGTTGTGATAATCTTCTTATTCAGCCTTTCTGAATCATTTTACATGTTTGTCAAATGCCTCTCATAGGACTAGAGGCTCTAGATTCCTCATAGCTCTCGATTCCTACGTTATTACTTTCCTATAAAAATACAAGGCATAGTTTTCAATGTAAAATTTTTGAAATTATTGTACTCGTTTACAATTTATTATATATATTTATATTATACCTACAAATATTTCCATTTAAAATTTGGTAGGCATTAATTATTATATTAAAATATAGTGTTTTCAATACTGTTATAAAATTATCTACCGCTATGATGAATATAAATATAGTTTTTGCTTCTAATTTAACTAGGATAATCGTTCCAAAATTATGAAATATTTAATGCTTTAGGAGTACATATTCCTAATGGAATTGCCTTGCATACCATTCTCTTCTTGTTCCAAATTTGTGGACTTATTTTCTTGCGCTTTAATTGATGTTCGACGTCTGCTGCTGTCTTTGGGGGATTAATTTCAGACTTCATATCCGATGTAAAGGAGTTGTTGGTTGGCAGTGACTTGGATGATGGAGTTTCATTAACGATGGTAGTTTTGTCCAAATGTGCTTTCATTTCGTGTTTCTGTAGCAGAAAGTTTCGCGTGAACGTGGCAGTGCATTGCTGACACTTGAAAGGTCGTTCGCCAGTGTGCGTCAATACGTGGCGTTTCAAATCAGTCGACCAACCAAATACTTTCCAGCAAACGTTGCATGGATACTTCTTTTTGGAAGCTTTTGCTAAATTTAACTCCTTATTATCCTCAATGTCCATACATTCCAGACTTGTTACCGCTTTCTCATCAACATGTTTTATTTTTCTCGGACTTTTCTGTTTACGATTTGACGTCATTTTTGACAACTTTGGAGACTGAACATTTTCTAATTCGGTTTTTGAAGTATCCAATTCAAGTTGTTCTTCTCCTTCATCCATTGTAACTACACAGAATTTTAATGGGTTAAATTCTTCGTGGTCTAA
Organism: Leuctra nigra; assembly: GCA_934045905.1. NCBI lineage: Eukaryota > Metazoa > Arthropoda > Insecta > Plecoptera > Leuctridae > Leuctra > Leuctra nigra. The sequence goes on along the minus strand of OW203764.1, from coordinate 31,408,768 downwards.
ATTACTTTTTGTGCTGGGGTGTTTGGGGCTAGGAGATTTTCTTAATTTTGATACAGTGTTACTCTCCACGGTTGAATCCTTTTTTGAAACCAATTTTAAAATGCAGTTTTCCAGTCGTTGTTGGAGGTCAAATTTTGCAAGTAACACATCACTGGGCGTGGGATGCAAGGGCGACGTACGCTGCCCGATCTCGATTACTGGAATCGGAATTTGCTTCTCGTGCTCGGATGAGCAAGCATCGTTATCGGTCGTAGATGCGCCGCAGTCGGAGTTGGACGAAGAGGAATCCACGGCATTGGAATCGCAGGAGCTCGCATCTAACAGAGATTGTCGAAGAACCTGCTCCAATATGCTTTCTGTCTTAGGATCTTGATTTGGGAGACGAGTATTTTTCCTACTGAAGACAGAGTTCTGTTGGATCTGGCTTCCATGTTTCTCCAATAAATAAATGTGTTGTGAAAAGTGGTTCAAGAGTAAAGCTGCGGAGTTGAATCGGGCTTTACAATCTGCACAGTAGAAACGATCATTATCTGCAAACAAACCGAGAGTTAAAAAGGTGGTTACGTAGGTAGGTACCTACTAATTATTAATAAGGTAACTATGCAATAGGTAGTACTACATTAATGCTTTCCCCACGGGGTTTTAACTCGCTCTCGATTTTTTACTCACTCAGGGGCTCGGCCAGGCCAAAAGTTTATTATTATTATTAAAATGCCCAATTGCATTCTCGCAGGGATGGTCAGAAATACTGACATTTTACCATTTCTTAAAATATTGAAGAATCAGTTAGGTACCACAAAATATGCTGACTGAGTGTGGAATGACAATATCCAAAGGTCATGACCCTTGAAAGTGCTTACTATCTATAAATAACTTACCTGGAAGTGATTGCATGGCTTGTCAAAAGGTCACGTTTTCATTTGAAGGCAGGCTATGAGCAACATCAGCAAGAAGCACGTTCTGTTGGGAGTGGAAGCGATATTTATGTAGTAATAAACAATGAAGCTATTTAATGGATTGCGAAAAGGGCAATTTGACATGCACAATTCGTCAGATCACAATAAAAAACGCCTCAAGTGATGTTCAAATAACTAGGTACGAGATTTTTCAATCAATACATCTTACACTATACAAAATAATCAAGTAATTAGACAATGAACTGCAATGACAGCTGATTTTGTAGATACAATCATCTTGAGACGAACGATTTTGATCGAAGATTTGACACAAGCTTAGGTTAGGTCACCACAAAATTAGCAGATATTGACAGATCTATCCAATAACTAGGCATCTAAACACACTAAATTTGTAAGAGAAAATAAAAACCTACCTGTATTTTTCTTCAATTAAAATCCTAGTCTACTAAACTATAAGAAATTAAAAAACTATCAAAATATTTATGTTATAAACGCAGACTACCATTTTGCACTCTGTCTCTAAAAACAGGTGTACCAACTACCAACACCACAATACACTACATCAAACTACATGATGATGCGACATGCGACTGCGAACTTTGAGTTGAGCCCAAGCTATGAAATCTGTCTCACCAAAAATAAACTAAGCTGTAAAAAATAAATATATCAATTAAAATGAAAACAGAGCAACAGAAAAGACTGTATTTTTAACTTGACTGTAAATTTCTTTTGACTAAAAGCTTCCGTTGATTACCTCTTCTTCCGTTTCCGCCACGCCATCACAAGAAAAACTAAAGATTTTGCGTTTGCATTGATTGAAAGTAAATGTTAGTGTTTTAGTGTGTTAATACATTGAAATGAATTTCTAGTACCAACTTTTTCTTGAGAAATCAAGAAAACATGGTACCAGAGTGGACACTCTAAGAAATCGTCTACAAAAAATGTGTTGATTCTGAAGAAAATAGCGGGCTGATTTTGCAAGAATCAACACACATTTTGTGTGGATTTTGCAACACAACATGCAACACATTATTTGAGTCGTCAGAAATCAACATATTTTGTAGACGATTTCTTAGAGTGTAATAAGTAAGTATGGTTTATTTTTATTTTTATTTTCCTTTTTTGATTCGTTTGTGTAAATTGGCACTATTTTTTTCATAATTTGCCGCCTTATAAAATGTTCTTTACCGTATAAATACACTTATTTGATTGTCGTCCCGTGTTTGTTGAAAAATATAGAGAAATGTAATGCTGACGTGATTTCTTTTTAATCACTTTTAAGTTAATTTCCCATGTTAATTCCATCGTAAAAAAAAAAAAAAAATCTCATAATACTAAGAAGAGTATTAACGTGACCTCCTGTTTAAATATGTATGTTATTTCCTAAAAAATATGGATTATTTTTGGATTAACAATGTAATACCTACCAGTTAGTTTTGTAAATGAACATACTTTCTGTGAATAAAACGATGATAATAATAATAATAATAATAATAATAATAATAATAATAATAATAATAATAATAATAATAATAATAATAATAATAATAATAATATTATTTGCTTCAAACCTGTCATCTGACGAGAAAATTCCTGAATTAGTAAATACATTTAAAGGCTTGGGATGAATTTCCCCGCCGAGAGCGCCGGATCAATTCCGATCAAATAATAATAATAATAATAATAATAATAATAATAATAATAATAATAATAATAATAATAATAATAATAATGTAACTCCGATTTTGACGAAACTTGACAGAATTGTTCACCATTCCTAAATGAACACAAATAGCTTTTGGGCGATTTTCTCTAAATCTTATCGTTTGGGAAATATGGCCCATTGAAAAGTCATATTTTACTCAGTTTTCGACGATTTAGTTGATTGTAGGTCTTAATTGGACGTTTTGCGAGGTCCATATTTCCCAAACGATGAGATTTAGAGAAAAACGCTCAGAGAGCTATTTGTGTTCATTTAGGATGGTGAACAATTCTGCCAAGTTTCGTCAAAATCGGATCAGTTACATGAAAAAAAGGTTTTTCTGCAAGATGGAATTAACATGGGAAATTAACTTAAAAAGTGATTAAAAAGTACTTCCGGTGCACGGAATTTGAGTGATTTTGGATATGTAGTAGAGGGCATTTTTCTGAATCGATTCATGTATTGAAACCTTCTGCTGCAATTAGGGGTGGGTTTAGCCCTTTTTTGCTTTAAATTACATGGTATAGTAAAGCTTTTCTCATTATACCTATTTGAAAGTTTCCATTGAATTCCAATCAGAATTTGCACAATGGAGCTTGACTAGGAACAATGTCTGTGTTGGCAGGTTGTAAATTTAGAGATGAGCCAGGTATCAAGTCAGGAGCAGGGAGGGCGATTTTTGCTTAGCAGTGCATTGATGCCAAATACCACACATTTGAGAGGTTTAGAAAGATATTATCTATATTCTATATTCTAAGACACATTTGACCATATTTGACAACAGGGGAAGGTTGGGATTTGGAGATCATAAAACACGACCTGTAGCCGAGCATGTAGCTTGTTAGAAAGTGTCATGTTTTTGAGCCATTGACAATGGATGAATGGCATTTGACTGGATACCGCGTTTGCCGATATAGGTACCTATTATGAGAAAAACTTTACTGTACCAGTCTATCAGGTAATACAGTCCACAAGCTAGATTCCTATTCCTGTTATTCCCCTTTCGATTTTTTTGTCTGGGGCTTAACGTCGCACTGTTCTGCAGCGAGGCTAATGGCGACGGATGATTGGGAGATGATGATGAAGAGTAGGTAAGGATGGAAGGTGGTAAGGAGGCGGTCGAGGCCTATTAGTAGGGTATCTTCCCAGCATTTGCCTGTCGACTGAGGAAAAACCACGAAAAACCCCCAGTCAGGAAGGACGGCCGCGGGAATCGAACCCGGGCCTCCGGAATACAAGTTCAGAGCGTGTTCAGCGTGTTCAGAGCGTGAACACCCAACGTGTTCCGTTTCCCCTTTCGATTCCTATACTTCGGACTGCCTGCAAATGCACTGAGTGTATTTGAAAATAATAAATAAAACAATAAAAAAAGAACGGATTAAAAGATCTAAACTCCGTTTCATGGGGTCTATAGTCCTAGATAGCATGGGCAGGTATAGGACTACCCATGTTAAACAGGACTCTAGACTGCATGAAACGGAGTTTAATTGACTAATTGAGGCGTTGCTCGTGCGGGTGGGACGTTGCGTTAGTCATGAATGCAGCAACTGAGCACCTTTCTACCAGTTTTCAAGGTATGACGCTACTTCCGGTTTCAAAATGGCAGCTGAAATATCTGACCCCTTGAATTATATTTTAAACATGTTTACAATTTTATAAGCTGTCTCAAATAGTATATTTATTGCATCAAAATGTAAATTTGTGAGATTTTTAAAATGTGTGACGTCATTTCCGGTTTCGGTATGGGAAACTGCAAATATTAATGATGCAAATACATAAAGTTGACCGTCTAAATTGTTTTGCGCTGGTTTCGTTCAAATCTATTTAGCCGTTATTGAGATATGATGTCACTTCCGGTTTCAAAATGGCGGCTTCCGGTTGGTTTTATAACAAGTCCCATGAGACGTCAAAAGTACATACGTTACATAAATATCAAAATAATCGGATCAACCTTTGTTGCCGAAATGCCATTCAAATTTCATTGCGTCATTTCCGGTTTCTTTAACATAATGTTTAGTCTTTTGCTACTGATAATGCATATGCAGGCTGTTCAATTTACGCTTACTAACAACGCCGTTAGGGTGTAACTAAGCAGCACCATCCAGGCCTTCCACCTGAATTCACACTTTGCCAACCTAAACTTTCCAAAGTGAATCCGCTAACTTGAATGTGCCATCTAGTTCTAGCTGATTTTTATTTGTTGTGTTAGTGCTAGCGTTGTACATCATTTTCGTTGCCATCTTCACCACCATAATCATTGTAAAGAAGATTTGAACAAACTATAGATGACCGTCTGAATCGTTTGGCGCAAATTTCGTTCCAATCGGTCCAGCCGTTGACGAGATTTGACGTCACTTCCGGTTTCAAAATGGCGGCATAAAAAGTCCTGGGCGGGGAAGTTTAATCAGACGCCAAAAGTGCACACGTGGTAAAAATTTCAGATCAATCGGTTCAGCCGTTTAGGCTGTGGCCTGTTTACCGGATTTTAGCTCCAGCCTATAATACTATTATTATTATTATTTTCTTTATTCACAGTAATCTAATACAAAGTACTATAATTGATACTGGCGACATTCAAAGTATGGAAAGCCAGGAGTAAACCATACTCCTAAGGCTTTCATGTCATGTTATGGAGACTATGTGATAACTTTTCTTATGATTCGACAAGTTCCAAGTAGTGCAGTTTTCTGTATTTCTTCACTAAAGTGTGTGCCAGGAATTGCACTCAAGTAGCCCTACAACTTCTTGCTTATTGTACCTAAAGCTTCCACAACAATGGGCTCTACTTTAGTTTTCAATTTCCACATTCTTCCAATTTCAATTTCCAGGTCTCTATACTTAATTCTTTTTTCTGCTTCTTTCTGCACCACATTCCTGTCCATAGGTATTGCCACGTCAATTATTATGCATGTCTTCGTTGCTGTGTTCTTAATGACAATATCAGGTTTGTTAGCCATGATGGTTCTATCTGTATGTATTTGTTCATTCCATAAAATTGTCCCTTCTTTGAATAAAGTTACCTGGTTTGGATTATGTTCGTACCAATTTGAATTGACAGGTAAGCCAAATTGTTTACAGATTGCCCAGTGTAATGATGACGCTACTTTATCATGTCTCTCTATATACTCCTTTTTAGCTAAAACAGGACATCCTGCTACTATATGATCGATCGTCTCTTCGAAATGTTGACAAATTCGACATATACCGTTTGAACCAGTCTTTAACCCCTTCTCTACTTATGACGTGTCAGACCCGCCAAAATAAATAATGCACTGAGGACCAATGACGTGTCCAGCCCGCCAATTGCCGCTATGATTCAAATCATTCTGGTTCACTTGAATCCTCATAGATGGTGCTAATAGTACTGATTATTGTAGCTGAAGTGTTAGAGAATGGAACCAGTGTTCGAATTGGGGGGGGGGGGGATGCGGGGGGATGGCATCCCCCCATAATGAATTTATGGGCATGACCAGCCCCCCATAATGAATTTAGGTACAAAACCATCCCCCCATTAAACATAATTGACTTCTACGTGTGTTGGCGCCAGAATTCCTATTATTCCTATTACTGACAATTTAGGGGCTGTGCATAAAGGACGTCACGCTAAAAATGGTATATTTTGACACCCCCCCTCCCCCCTGTCACGCTGTGTCACACTTTTCGAGACCCCCCCCCCCCTAAAAGGACGTCACAAATCTATCTCTACCCCCCCTTAAATAGAATATTTTTGACTGTAAAATGTATCAGAATTTCTCGTTTTTAGCGAAATTTACGGTCTCGACGTATCAACTGAAATTTAAAATGCTTGAAAAATCTAAATCAAAACGTGACGTCCTACTGCCTCCAGTACCCCCCCTCCCCCCTGTCACACTGTGTCCTATACTGGTGAACCCCCCCCTCCCCCCCTGAAGCGTGACGTCCTTTATGCACAGCCCCTTATAATTCATTGTTAAAACTACAATACAATAAATAATTATTAACTATATTGAACTTCGAACTTGTAACAAATTGGCATAGTACAATTTACTTTTACCATTTCCGCCTTGCAATTACATTATCTAGCAGCCTCAAAAATCCAAAAATCCAAAAGACGCCCAGCGGTGAAAACTTGGAGTCCAGCCCCCCCCCCCCCCCCCCCCTTAACTGACTGTATCGTTTTACCCACGATATACCATCCCCCCATAACACATTTCCCAATTCGAACACTGAATGGAACTAAGTCACTGTTAAGTCAATAAAGTAGTGTTTTACATTAAAATCCAAGGTATTAAGATTAATATTCAGCACATCATTCAAATTAAATTTAATCTTTTGGGCAAAGTATTTTCAGAAAAAATGAGTAGGGAAGGGGTTAAAATTCTCTTCTCATAGCTCCTGGTTCTTAAGGCTTGATCTTGAGCTGCTACAACCAATGCTTCAGTCTCCCCTTTAATATTACCTTAAGGTGGGAATTCACGTTTGACTTTGGCCTATTTCTTAAAAGGCTCGCTGAAATAGCTGGCGTGCGAAATCACCCCCCACTCCCAAGTGGCGACATGTGAAACGCTGGAGGAGGTCATAAATTTTAACGGCTAGACAGATTAGATTTCATTCATTCCAGACGTGTTTACTTCCTAGAAAATGAATGCGATAACATTTGGTGGATATGAGCGTTTGCACTTGTTTATTGTTTTTCAATGTATTCACAATGTTGTAATTGTTCATTTCATTAATAATTATGGACGTAATAATTATAGTTCATTATTATTGGACTATAATTTATTATTTATACTTAGAGAATGTGTTTATTTATTTGGTTATCGATTTTCAATGCAATTATAACCATTTATTTCACAATATTGTAATTATTTTATACTTTTATTTAATAATTCTTGAACTTTATAAGGGTATTTAAAGCAATGGGTATTTAGTATTTAAATAAATATTAATCTCCCCAATTTGAATTCACAAAAAGAATGCGTAGCATGTAATTTTACGCAAACATCACTAACCTATAAAGACCAACAAGAATCTACCTTTTTTCCGCTTTTTTCTACGAAACTTTATAAATCAAATAAATCGAGTTTGAAAAAGATTTACAGACAGCAGCGAGCGAACTGATGCTTTGTTCTTTTGAACTAGGTGCTACCATAGACATTGTATAGCCTCCAAGCCGAAAGCTCTTCAATGTCTATGGTAGGTTACTACTGTTTTGACAGAAATATTTTGTGATCAGATCAGAATATAAAAGGATCGGTACCTAATTTTAAAGTAAAACATAGTTCAAATGTATTGTTTTCTCGCAAAGTAAGGTCAATGAGTGGTCACCCCACCTGGACAGTTAATATATACTTGTAGTCCACTCAAACAGCCACCTGGGGGGCCAGGGCTCGATTCCTGCCATGGCATTCTATCCTGAGACATTTTACAAAATTTGAAACTACCTAGTCTGAGATGAATGCTAGAATCAGGGGCGCCGACTTTTGCAAAATCCAATGGGTGCCCGACAGAGGAACGGTTTTCCATCATGATCATGGGGGGGGGGGGGGGGGGGGGGGGGCGGGACTGCTATATCCGGATGATGGTCATAGAGACCCCAGTTCTAGGCCCCGAAGAGCGTTACTTAGAATTTAAACAAATTATACGTGATTCTGGGACGCTATAAACTTTATTTTTTATGCGTTCATACTGTTTGAGTGACCTTCCTACGAACTTAGTGCCCGAAAAATAATGTATTACAATTAATTGTGTGTGGTTGAAGGGAGGAAGATGACATGCAGGCAGGTCCGGGGCGCACAGCCCTGTTTTTTGTATATCATCCCTAATTTTAGTATTTTTTTATGCGTTTTGAGTGCAGTTTCAACAATGTTATCAATAGTTATCATTTTCAAATTACAACAGTAGTCAATACTTCAACATTTAATAACAATACCCAAATTAAAAATATATCAAAAAGAGGGAATATTAACATAATTATAAATTAATTAAGTATCAATTATAGAAAAAACTATATTCTCTCTGAATTCTAAAGATTACTAATAAATCGATTCATATTTTAAGTGGGAAATAAATAATTTAATTTGATTATTTGATTTCTTAAAATTATTTTTATGGGTCATCGAACCTCGGAGCACCCACGTAGTCGGCGCCACTGGCTAGAATAGTATCAACGTATCAACCTAATAACAATATAAGCATTATCAAAAGTAATGTCACATTGAAATATAATATGACATTTTGGACTGCCTGGTGATGTCATTTTCTAAGACCACAACAATGTGTTACCATGGTGAAGACTTTGTTGTCATGGCAACCTCTTTTCTATATCAATTACTTCAAAACTAGTCATCCTACCATCCCACAATAATAATTTTTGTTTGTCTACATCCTAAACATGTATACTTTCAATAATTGTTAGTTTTGACTGTTCTGAACTCAATCGGAGTAAAATTTGTAAAATCCATCCATCATTTTTCTTCAAACTAATCGAGTAGGTTGGAAGATCTCGCTACAAATCATGGACCAAAAAATAAGTAGGTAAATAATTGATCCCATTCCCAACTATGATGATGTTTACATCATTATTTGAAGACAAATAGACCGAGTATTCAGGGTAAATATAAAATATTTCCCAAAATATCTATGGAAAATACTGATTTATATCTTTCCGCGCTATTGTAGGATATTGACTCTTCTAAATTACAAGCGATTGAATTACTACAAACGGGATAACTTACAGATCATTGGAAGGAAGGCAAACTGTTGCTTATGAACTTAATATTCGTAAGCTTTTTCACAATAATCGAACGAAGCCTAAAAATGTAGTTGCAATCTTCATTTTGTTATGAATAATTGAATAATTGAATAATATTGTTCATGTCCAGAGATATGAAAATGTTACTAATATCAAAAAAGGCAAGAAAATACACTTTCATGGGCGTCCACAGGGAGGGGCAAGGGGGGCGCTTGCCCCCCCCCCCCCCCCCCCTGGATGTCAGGAAAACATTAAAATGTTCTGGGGTTTTACGTATAGTCTCATTTTGTAACCAAAAAAACTAAAGAAAATTGATTTCAAAGTGTCAAGAAACCAAAAATTGCCCTGCGGGGCAGGTTTGAGCATTCCCCCCCCCCCCCTCCCCCCCAAAGTGCAATATTTAAAAATATTGAATATTTCAACAAAATACACATCATAACGTCTCAAAATTGATTTCAAAGTGTCCAAAATCCAAAACACGCCTTGCGGGGCAGGGTGGGGGGGCGCGTCCCCCACACCCCCCTTAACCCGTAAAATATTATTTCCTTGCCCTGCCCCCACCTGGCATAAATGCTGCGGACGCCCATGTACACTTTGTATAATAGGAAGTAGGTACACTCCCCCAAATAATAAACGGTACTCGAAAGAAAATGAATTGACTGATTAATGTTTGATGGCATCATCTCATGAAGTCAGTGCTAACGCATTATCTAACTCTTTTAGGTGAGCTCTGATTTCATTGATAACAACAAGGATTGATTGCCAAGGAACCGGCCCAGCAGCCAATACGTTTTGTACCAAGTACCGTTTATTATTTGGGGGAGTGTACCTACACTTCTAACAAAAAGAAACTATAGAAATTGATATGTTCGGTCGAGCTCATTAGCAATCATCTCCTTAGATGTAACAATCGGTGCAAATTCAGTGCATTTCATCAATGTATATAGCATCCACATTCATTGCAATCGGCACAATAGAAACAATAAAGTGTCTCTAGCTAACTGAATATAATAATACATTTCCAAATCATGTTGCGCAAGCTAATTACTGTTCAAATATTTTTGGGTAGGTATTCCATAATTTGTATTTCATTTTATTTCATTTTTGATAATTATTGAATATATTTAATGCAATTCTAATTGGGCATTGACTTCGCATTGACACACCCGGACACACCGAGTAAATTTATTCCCTTGAGTTAGTGAAAGATGCAGAGCACATGTGTTTATCAACACAATGAATGACGTCATTCTACCCACAGGGTGAAACTGATCCGCTCTCGACTCTAGAGTCGTGTTATCGCTGCGTTGACAGTTAAATTAATGTCTTGTACGTGACAAGAAGGAGGGGAAATATTCGCTGCAAATGTGGACTAGAAAATGAGCTGGAAAATTATCATTTGAAGGTTTTAGTACATTTTTAATTCCAGTTTGAGCAGCAAGCCGATTGACCGATTAATTTCAAATTTTCAGCATGTGTTACCAATATATGCACATTGTTGCTGGACATTTTACTTTTACGATATAACAATAATTACGTGAGTTGTGATAGCCTAAAGTTGACAAAAAAATGAAAAGTTTCAAAAATTTTCATGCGCTTTTCCAGTTCAAAAATTTAAAAAACAAAATGTCCAGCAACAACTCAAATCTGTTATAAGCATGAGAAAAAAAAATTGGAGTGCTCCTGTCAACCGTTCTCCCGGCACAGAAGCATTAAAAAAGGTCCACCAAAATGCGATGTGAATGCCCACCTTAAACACTGTTATCACGGCCCTCTAGCTCGCAAATGGCGTAACCTATTGTTCCCAAATTTGGTATATGTTGTAGGGTGGGCCATAGCTCGAAATTAAGATATTTCGCAACAATGTAAGATTTCCCTATTTTAAGATCCAGTTTAGGCCGAAAATGCCACTTTGATGCTTACAGTAAAAGTGGGTTACTCCAGCCTTTTTAAATGAGAGTGTGCGCGCGCCATATGACTTGGCTGGCGTGGAGCGACCGCTCCACTAGATTCTTTCATATTGCCAAGTTAGTAGTACAAACTAAAAATCAAGTTTCCGATGAAATTAATTGACCGATTTTTCTGAAAATCATTAGGCAACTGAACTAATGAATATTTTGTGAAATAATTGCCCCTATCAGTTGCTTCGTTTAATAAAATGTATTGAGGAAAACACAGATAAACAAAAAAAAAACATAGAAAAACAGAGATTCGAGCCATAAGTTTCAAAAGAGACGCTCGCTCCGCTTGCTTGATAAAATAACTCAATTTCATTCTTCAATTTTCTCACAATTTGCAAAAATGTTCCTGAAACTGGCAGCTATTGTGATTAATATACGACCTAAGCATCTATGAGACACTCATTTTTGACATTTTTGATATTTTTCGTATAAATTAACCAAGATCGCTGTGTAACGCGTTGATGAGCGAGCACGGACACGCGCGACATCGCCAATCGAGCACGAATCACGATCCATTCAATCAAAGATAACTAACTATACATCATTACTGATTTTCATCGCAACTTTCCACAAACGTTCTGGAAACATTTAATAACAAGTCAGTGTACCATAAATTTGATTGGTATCAATCTCTGTGAACAGATATTCAAAACACCTAAAGTAGAAATAAGTATGTAAATTTTTGACCGTTGGTCTGGAAATGTGGAAAATATGAGATTTTACATATTATTCTATCTAGTCTAGGCTCTCTAATGCTATCTAGTCAAAACGTTTCTTCTAACATAACTGTGAAACACGATCAATACAAAAAAAAACTATGTAGGCATACATATGGGTACATAATATACATCCCTTATGAATTGTTATATAATCCACACAGTCAACAAGAATAATAATTATGTTTTTCATTGAAACTCAGCATAGCTCTCTATACACTTTGGTACATAAATAAAACAATCCAGAAAGCGGTGGAATTTCCCAATACCATCAATTCTGACAGTTCCAAACATGGAAAATGTCAATAAGTGCATAAGTTATCTAATGATTGGGCTGAAAACTTGTAAAATAATAGAAAATGGTAGTCTTAATGTCCCTGCAAAATATGAACTTAATCGGAACATTTTGATTTTCGACCAATCGGGAGATATTTTTATTTTTGAACCAATCAAATGACAGCTCTCAAAAACTATACACGATTAAGTTAGAATGATATTATAATATCATTCTAAGTTATAGTTATAGTTGAGCGAGCGTAGCGAGCGTCTCCATTCTGCACTTTTGGACACTTTCTCTGTTTCTTTTTTTTTGTGTTTTTGTGTTTGGACCGACGGCACCGGCCACAAATTTCAGCTCGATCGAAAGAAATTTGTGGCCGGTGCCGTCGGTCCAAACACAAAAACACAAAAAAAAGAAACAGAGAAAGTGTCCAAAAGTGCAGAATGGAGACGCTCGCTACGCTCGCTCAACTATAACTTACATTATTACCAATTTTCCTTGCAACTATCCATAAACACAGTAAACAATTCTTGACCGATTGGGCTGGAAATCTGTAAAATATGATGCATGCTATCTAGTCGAAGCGTTGTTTTTATAACTGTGAAACACGATCCATAACCTGAAATATATTTTTTTAGATACCTATTAGCTATACCTGTATATTACATACCTACATTACATATTGACTACATATACTATGAATAATTGAATATCCACTCAATCAACATAAAAGAATCTGTCTTTCATTAAAACTGAGAATAGCCATCTATAGACACACTTTGCTACTTAGAGCAGTGGTATTCGTATTCAACCTTTTTGACTTGCGGGCCAATATTATAAATTTGCTTTTGTTGGCGGGCCGCATTTTTTTAAAATTATTATAATGCTCACGTGATTAAGTATAGGTTCATTCTAGGCGCATGGAACCACTTTTATCGGGGGAAGGGGGAAGGGGGGAGCGAAGCCCCTTAGTTTTAGCCCTTTAGCCCCGCAGGGCGTTTTTTTAAAGAATTTAACCATTTAGAAGTGATTCTGGGGCTCTAAAATGCACGAACTGAAGCAAACTACCCTCCAATTGTTGCCCCGCAGGGTTTTTTTTTAAAGAATTTAAGCACGTTTATAACGCTCGCTCGCTCAATTATTTTCCTTTAAATCAATCTCAATCATTTGGTAAATACTTGTTATTAGGTTACTTCTTCTTTTATTGAGTGATTGGAGCTCAAAGTTGATTATGTTATGTCTGTAATATTGGTGTCTGTATACCTATTTCTCTATGATTTCTGATTGTTTATTGAATTATGCATATTCCCACAGCCCAGCAAACACAGGAGCTCCCTGGGAGGTCCTAATATTAGGATGATGCTCCTTTAATAGGGATATCCTTACAAGGATGTACTGGGGACCTTCCTGGTACATCCTAGTAAGGAGGACTCTTCCAAATTCAAGATGGCTTATTCTAAAAATGGCACCTGCCTAATTTAGGGAGGGATATCCTAAAAAGAGGCAGAAGTCTTCCTAAAAAAGGCAGAATACCTCCTAAAAAAAGGCAGGCCTTCCTTTTTTTAGGACGGTCCTCCCTAAATTAGGCAATTGCCTTTTTTTAGGATATATTACACTAAAAATGGCCGCTATTGAAATATTTATATAGGTTTCGTTAGCTGTCAACAGAGTACTCTGCCCTTCAACTTCAATATAGATTTATGTTTTACTCAGATATCTTTATTGATTGTTTTAAGTAGGTAAGTTTTATTATTACCAAAATCTGGCAAAAATTATAAGAATTTGTAACAAAATGAGACACGTTGCTTTACATGATAGGACAAATGTGTATTTCCTCTTTAGTAGTTGTCCCCTGCAAGTTGTACCCTGTACTCCGATCCATATTATTTGTAGGTATGATGCATTTAAACTATAAATGAATAAATTCCTTCAAAGAAATGAATGATAGCAGCTGATCTGACGCTGTCATGTTGGTGTTTGTTGTCGGTGTCCCGCAAGTGATGCAAAAATGCTTCACTTTTTTGGTGGAGTTAGCCTACCCCTGTCCTGTGAGTGTTAGTGTATATCTATCCATCTATATATTATATCGCTCTGTCGTGTATTAAATATATTAAATAATGCATTTTGAAAAGGCACTCATCGTAATATCGTGGAAAATTATCTACCTAATCTAGGAAATTATGTCCTAATTTAGGAGATGGATATCCTAAAAAAGGCAGAATTCTTCCTAAAAAAGGCAGAATATCTCCTAAAAAAGGCAGACCTTCCTTTTTTTAGGATGGTCCTCCATCCCCAGGATGTACCTGGGAGCCATTTAGGATCCCCATTAGGAAGCTGTGGGGAGGCTTTTAGGATCATTTTAGGAAGGACTGGGGATATCCTACATCCTTAATTAGGAAGGACTGGGGATATCCTACATCCTTAATTAGGAGGGACTGGGGATATCCCAGGTACAACCTTGTGTTTGCTGGGAAGCTAGCCAACCATGGCTATGTGACCTAGTCTGACAAATGTAGGTATAACATGTTTATTATCAATAAAATACTAAAACAAACTTCTCCTGAAATCGTCTCAAAACTGCCACATTTCTTGACTTCGCCGTAATAGGAAAGTATAAAGGCAGCACATTTCCTGGGACTGTAAAACCATTCTTGTAAATGTAAAGTTTTCAGAATTTCATTACTTTCAAATAGGTATATTTATTATTTTGCTACTTCAACCTTGCGGAGATACGGTGAAATATTGTATTGATACAGTACAATATTATCAAGAAATTACTAATTAGAAACGGTGAAGTATTCGCATTGATCAATAAAACTATAGGGAAACGCTCATAGCATAAAACTCCTAGTGATGATCGAGCACCGATACGAAAGGGTGTATTCGGTGTTGTAAAGTATCTAGATACAAGCTCTAGATACAAGTATCTAGACAGGCGCGCCAGGAACTACTTTCATCATGGGGGGGGGGGGGAGGGGATTGTGCCCACCGGAGGGGAACAATTTAAACGTGATTCTGGGGCTCTAAAATGCACAAACTGAAGCAAGCAACTGTCCAATTGTTGCCCCGTAGGGCGATTTTTTAGAATTAAACAAATTTTAAGTGATTTTGGGACTCTAAATTAATTTTGTGTGGTTAATGGGGGCCGACTGCTCGAGGGGGAGGGGGAGGGGGTGATAATCCCCCCTATCACCCAATTCTACTCGCCTGTATCTAGATAGTATCTAGTTTATTACTTAAGTCTGTATCTGTATTTACAATTTACATTACGTATCTGGAGAAACTTTTTTGTGTATTTTCTGTTTTCTGGAACAATGTGTGATTACCACTGATCTCAAGGTACACTTCCACTTTATATATCAGTGGAGAATACACGATCTTATTTTTCATAGAAGAAACAAAATTGATCATAGTAAAAAGGTGTTGAGGAAGAAGTGGATGTCAAACGATTTGTTAATAGAGATTAAAAAAAGTGATAAATTGTTTCAGAAGTGGAAAAGTTGTAATAATACTTTAAGAAGTGTATTTATGAAAGAGTATAAGGCTAGTAGGAATTTGGTGACAAAGAAAATAAGAAATGCGAAGACAGCTTATTACACAAGTGAGATTGAAAATGCAAGAGGAAGTATGAAGGAAACGTGGAAAGTAATAAATTCAATTTCTGGGAAGGTAAATAAGAATTCCGTAGATGAAGTAATTAAAAGATATTTAGGAGTTGATTATACATTGGAAAATATTGCTAATAATTTTGTTGACTCTTTTGTTAATGAAATTGATAGGATTCAGCATAAATGTATTAAGGTGGCTACTCATAATGTGATTTGTACTGCGGCTATACAGTCTATGCGCATGCCAACAATTGACAAAATTGAAGTTGAAGAGATTATTTAAAAAATGGATGTAAACAAACAGCCAGGTGTTGATGGTATAAGAGTGAAGGATCTTAAAATGTTGAGTGGGGAGATTAGTTTAATTATTGCAAAGTTAGTGAATTTATCGATAAAGAGTAGTTGCGTTCCTGAGAAATTAAAAGTATCTGTGGTTAGGCCTATATATAAAAAAGGCGATCACTTACTTTTCACAAATTACAGACCTATATCTTTGTTACCGACTGTAGAAAAAATAATGGAGAAATTAATTGCCAATAAATTAACAGATTACTTGAAAAATTACAATATTCTAAATAATTCTCAATTTGGGTTTCAAAAGGGGAGAAGTACAACGGATCTCTTGGTTTTATTCTCGGATTATATTAACAGGCATCTTAATGAAAATGAAAATGTATTGGCCTTATTCATTGACTTCTCAAAAGCTTTTGATACCATAAATCATAATAAGTTAATTGATTCGTTGGAGAATATTGGGGTAAGGGGTCCTTTGTTACATTGGTTTAAAAATTACTTGGACAGTCGTGTAATGTTAGTTAAAGTTGGAAATGTTTTTAGTTACTCTAAGGAAGTATTAACTGGTGTTCCGCAAGGTTCTAATTTGGGGCCAATATTGTATATTATATATGTGAATTATATGTTTAAATTATTAGAACATTTTGGCAAGATATTTATGTATGCAGATGACACTGTACTTTTGTCAACAAGTAAGGATTTAAAGCAAGCAGAACACGAACTACAATTAAATTTCAATACATTACTCTGTTTGACGCATGATAACGAGTTAGTGATAAATGCTGACAAGACGAAGATATTACACATATGTTCACCATTCAATAGTTATAAAGGTAATCCTGTCAATGTTGTGTATCATTCGTATGATTGTGTTCATACTTTGGATCAGGGAAATTGTATTGGGTGTGGAGCGCTAATGGGGTTGTTCACGCAAAACTATTGTAGATGGCGCTGCTGTTCTAATCATCCGGGAGAGAGCCAATCAAAATGCATCTAGCGGAATGGAAGGTTTTTAAACCTTGGCGGGAGTTTGATTCATAGATCTTGGATTCAGAGACCAACCAATCAGAGAGAGATACCTCCATTGCTGCTAGCGCTGCGAGTGAGAGCAAATGGCAGTGAACAACCCCATTGGAGTTGTTGATTCTCATGTTTATTTAGGATTAGTTGTTGACAGGCATTTTACTTGGCGACCTCACATTAATTCAATCTGTAATAAACTTAGAGTTTATGCGTATAATTTGTATAATTTAAGTGATGTTTTGAATTTGAAATTATTGAAGATGGTATATTCGGCAATAGTAGAATCAGTATTATCTTATGGGGTGTTAGCTTGGGGGAATGCATCAGCTATTCATTTACAAAAATTATTTATGTTGCAGAGGAGAATTATAAAAATAATATTACCGAAGCATATGCAAAATACTCTAAATTTTGATGTAGATGAATATTTTAGGTATTTGAAATTTCTAGATATTTTTTATTTGTCCAGTTTAGGCTAATACTAACTTATTATTATGATGATGCATTTAAGTTACAATATGACCATGGAGTTGAAACAAGGGCGAAGATTGAAGGAAGATTAAAAATACCTAAAGTGAAAAATAAGCATGGGAAAAGACAACTTCAATACAGTGTACCTACTATATTTAATGAAATTCCGGCAAATTTGAAGAATTTAGAGACCTACAAAAAGATAAAATATGAAATTAAGCAGTGGTTATTACATCGATATGAGTAAGGAAATATGGTTGATACTGTTGGTCATAAAAGAGTTTCATTGTTTTTTTTTACCTATTTGTTTTTGCATTTCTTTCAATAGTTGATCAATTTTTCATTATTGATAGTATTTTTATTTCAATGTCAATTTGAATGTATTATTTCAATGTTTGTATGTCAATTTCAATGAGTTATTTCAATTACAATGAACGATTATTTTTTCCAGTAGTATAATTTAATATGTATGTTTGTATTCCATAAGAAAAATTATGTTTAATGTTAAAATGTTGCCCCAGACTAGCCGTTATGGCTACGGGGCTTAGTTTGTAGAAAATTGTAATTTTATTTTGTTATTAATAAAGAATATTGAAACTGAAGTGTCTTGTGGAGCACACTCCTTTGCATTTGTCTCTATGAAGGAGTGCAATTATTTCGACGAGTCCACTTAATTAAAAATTTCAATACTACAATATATTCTTGACATTCTGCATCCTCAATTTTCACACAAAAAAACAGCAATGTTTATGTCCTTAGAGAGGGCTGATGGCACATAAAATAGTGCAAAATGTGAAACTCATTTTTCCTCAGGCAGTATTATAGGAAATTTTCCGTGCTTTCATAATTTCGAGATCTTCAAAAAATCGGAAAGTTCTAAAATAGCCTCCATTTTTGTGTACTTGTGTTTCAAGGTTTCAACTGCGAAAGAAGGTTAATATAATTGACCTTTATCCAAAAAAGCAATGAAGACCTCTGTCAACCCTTGGGGGGGGGGGGGGGGGGGGGGGGAGATACTTAAATATTCCTTACTGTTACCTACAAGTTAAAATTCAAAAACAATCCCGGTGCCTCAGACATGCATAGGTATGTTTAGTTCAATAAATGTATACAGCTATTCTTCCATTTTTTGAACATTTTGTTATTTATAATTCCCAAAAATAGCTTCACTGCGATTCTAAATTGTACCAAAACGAATGACCTTGAAAATGGTTATTTTGGAGCTGAATTCGTATTTTTTATTTAGCCTGTACGTACACTCGAACAAATAATAAATAAACGCGGTATATTGGAAAGCAAACGATTGGAAAAGGTTTGACGGCATCACCCATGAAGTCTACCTATGTTAACGCACCATCTAGCTCTAGTAGGTGAGCTCTTATTTCATTGATAAAAACAGGATTGATTGTCATTTGTCAAGTCTTAGTCAAGGAACCTGACAATCCGTTTTGTTCAAATACCATTTTTAATTATTTTGAGTGTACGTGCAACATCTCCAAACGAAAACTGTCCACTCAATCTAAGGTACCTACCTAACTAAGGACGTTCATAAAGTTTGTCACGCAAAATAGGCCACCTTTTACCCCCCCCCCCCCCCCTTGTCAAAAGTTGTCACACTTTTTTACAACCCCCCTAAAAAGAATATCACACCTACAGACCCCCCTCCCTGAGGCGTGACATACTTTATGAACAGCCCCTTCTGATATAATTTGGATAATTGAAGTATGCCGTGTAGTAGCCATTTCCAGGCGCGTAGGCAGGGGCGGATTACCCATTAGGCTACTTAGGCTATAGCCTAGGGGCGCCAGCTCTCAGGGGGCGCCGGGGGCGGCAAACAAATTCCGAATTATAAAAAAATATGAAATCATTAACAAACTATCAATACAAAGTAATATAAAATGTGGTAACTTGTGTCAAAACAATAATTACTGTGTAGTCTTTTGAATAGAATGGGGAGATAATATGGAAATCTCCCCCCCCCCCCCCTCATGCAAGAGGTAGTGTTTAAGGTATTACAGCGATTTGGAATTTGGATAGAAAAAGGCCCCATTTCCTCGCACCAGATTCAATCAAATAGTGCATGAATTCTAAAAAAAGCCCTGCTGGGCGTCTGTATTCTTCTAATGCCGTCATTCTCGCGGGTTTGACATCCATTTTAGGCAGTTTCTGTGATTACAGCGTCTCGTTACATGGTTTTAAGAGAAAGTAGCACCATTTTAAAGTCCAAGATTCATTATAAAAGTCTTCAAAATCAAAAAGAGGCCTGCGGGGCAAATTGAGGTCTATTGAAATAGACAGGGTGGAATTGTTTCCTTTTGGGGGGGGGGGGGGGGGGGGGGGGGGAGGGGAGAGCGAACCACCTATGTCTGCATGCATGCACAGCCATATACATGCATGCATCTTACAGTTTTGCATATTCAGCAATCTTTTAAAAAAAAACATATAATTCAATAACTTATACCTATAAGAAATAATATTTATTTGAATAATGTTTAGTATTAGTTTTAGGGTATTCAAGAAACTTATAAGTAGCCCAAACCTGAACCACATAGAAATGGTTTTTGACTCCATTTCTATCATTTCTATTTTCGGGGGTCCTCACACCCAGGCTCCCATTATTTTCATGCGCAAGATTATCCCCAAAAACTTTTCTGTCAGTCAAATGTTGTGCAAGTTGGCTAATAACTGGCCCTAAATGGATTATTACTGGATTATCCCCAAAAACTTTTCTGTCAGTCAAATTTTGTGCAAGTTGGCTATAACTGCCATTGGGCCATATTTTGGCGATAACAAAACTGATCGCCCCCCCCCCCCCCTCAAAAAAAAAATATATATATAATTATTATTTATATATATACATGGACGAAAGAATCATAAAAATTGATTCTTGCAAATTGTATTGTTAATTTTTTTTCGCCTTTCATTGAAAGTCCTTTTTTCCCTTTTTTCCAGGAATCCTGCTGACTTGACTACTGATCAGATTTTAGTTAGTAGTGTGTTTGAACGTGTTTATGTTATATTTCACTTCATTTCTGTGAAAGTAGACACATACAGCTGTTGTCGAATATACCTAGAATTTTACTGTTTTGTTCTCGAACTAGGTTCAGACTGAGTTAGAATGACATTTTAATTTCCACGTGAAAGACTGAATAAAATATTTATCAAATAGAACAATACATTTGAATTGCACTTCGCCCTTATTATTTCATATTTTTATTTTCAATTAAAAACTTGTAGGTACCTCTCGAGCTATTAGAAAACAAATCACTATTACAAATCCGATTGATGAATTAGATGGGTATACCTAATTTAGATGTTTAGAGTTTTCTATTTTTAAAGTTATGTATTATGTTTGTAGTGTATTTTGTATTTCAGAAGATCATTGCGAAGTTTTTGTATTTACTATGATTTTATTACTCTTTTTTGACAAGATTTTTCCATTCTCGATCAATTTTTTTTAATATTAAAAATGTTTGCTCTGTTTTCAGCATTTGTATATGCCTATTCTATTAATAAATTTATTTATTTGAGGTTTTAAATGTACCTACTTATTATTTTGTTAATATGTGTGTGTAAGAACATCAGTAGGTAAATTTGTCCTGTTTCTATTGTTTGATTATTATAATAATTTTGTTTGGTATTTAATTACCATCATATTTGCTCTTCTTTTCTTTTGTCATTTTTTATTCTATAAAAGTCGATACCTTCATCTACTACCTACTATGTAGATAGGTAGGCCGGTAGGCTACCTACTAACAGTTTCTATTTGTACACACATTGGAAAAATACTCACAAAGAGGCAACACAATATCCCTACAATATTATGTTAATTTAATAAGCAGGAATAATTATCTATCATAATAAATAATGAATGATAATAGGTGAGAAGGAGGAATTAAATAAAAAATATGAATTGCCAGTCGATTTCAATGCAAAACCAGATGTGAAGTTTCAGAAGCTCAAATTCAAGGTCAGACAAAATATAACATTTACAAACGAAAGAAAATCACTTTTAATGTAGGCAGTATGAAAGTCGTATTAAAACTGTAGCAGGGGGTAACTTTACAATCCCCCCCCCCCTCTCCGCCAATTTTTCATGCTATTCGAAACAGTTCTTCCTACGTAGAATTTTATTGAGCGCAACCCAAATAATGTCTGATTTTGGCTATGATTTGGTATCATAGCAATTCGTCAAAATTATCAATACGCCTAAATAATAAGAAATACGAAAAAGTATGTAGTAGATAAACAACCAATGAAATAGCTAGGAAGTTGAATAGGTAGGTTGCTGTTATAATGTTTTTGTTATAATTTTGCTCACAACTATTATCAAACATCTCATGTGGGATTCCAGACGTTTCTGGCCTACGCTTGCACTTCGCAGGCATGGAAGAGATCTCGCTTGTGATTGGCCAGACGATATCTACAAAACACGCGCAGTCGAGACCGCCGTTGATTATCGAATTTCGTACTAAATCGTAATCCTGGAGCATCATGAATGGGAGATAAGCCATTTCCTAGCTTATGAATTGACATTGTCATGATACTTGGTTCATTGTCTCTAGAGAATTGATTTGTGAATGAGAATCCGTCCGCTGTTCGGCTAGGCTACACAGGCAGCTTCGTTCCGTCCGCATTTCGTTTGCCGTCAAGGTTGCCAACGCGTCATCGCCGTGACGAGACAGCTAGCGATCCAGCGCTTGCCGTGCCCGGGGTGTACTAATGCATGCGCGCGCGGTTCAGGTCTGCCAACGGCGCAAAACAAAAAGCACCAACTATTACTTGTTTGCAAGTGCGATAATGAAGAAAAGTAGTTCTTTTACAAATGTATTATCGTCGACTGTTTGAACCTTATTGTTTCAAGTAAATATTTCGTTTTACTCATATTTAAGGTAATTATTGGTTGGCTTCTTATTGGTAAGGTGTTATTATGCTGAAATATTTAACTCGGCTCACAAATAGGCTATTTAGACAGCGGCGGAAGAATACCATACGGGTTAGGTGCGGTATTGTAGGTACACGCGTAGGAAGTTTACCATACTGCTAAGCGTTCATTTTGTTTTTCATCCAGCACAAGCAAGTTCTACTCCAACGATCTTTGAGCATGAGTGTCCCTACAAACACTGGGAGGTCCCTGGACGCGTCCTAGGCCGTCCCAGATGGGCGTACGGGCCTGCCCAGGGACCTCCCGTCTTATGGGTGATTAGCATGGAGTGAGACTCCCGGGGCCTGCCACTGGGAATAAGCCCGGGCGGCGGCCTGGGCCGTCCCATGACGCCCGCGCGGGAGGTATGGGCCGTCCCTGGACCCTCCCGGGCGGCCCGCGCGGGAGGCATAGGCCGGCCCTGGCCCCCGCCCGGGCGGCCCGCGCGGGAGCAGCTGCTCGCTTTGTAGCCCCCTCCCCCTACGCACATTCCATAACGGTCACGTGCTAGCTTGCTAGGTACACTCTCATTCAAAATGCAGTACCTACAAAACGTGCCTCTGATCCAGACACGTGCATATAGGCACTAATTTTGAATGCGAATGTACCTGGAAAAAATACGTTTCATTAAGACATAATTAATTGCAAACGTGAGTGACACGAGAAACGGGATTTTTTCACAATTTCGGAGAGTGGGCGTTGCCATACGAAAAAAATAATCCAGGTATTTTCTTCCAGGGTCAATGTATTAGTTCACAGTTCACGGAATATTTCACAACAGTTGTAATTTGTTATGTCAACTAGAAGAACAGTAGGTTCCTACTCAAACACATTAGAAATGCATTTAAGGTGCTGCAAGCGCTAGCGATTTTGCTGCTTTTTGTAGACACTTTTTGCGATACGATTGGAGACGAAACGGGTAGACCAAATTATTTGAAATTTTAATCGTGATTAGATAAAAGACAAACTTAGGGTTATCCCTTGGTACATTTTTAATTTTTTGTTTCGTTAATTAGTAATAATTAGTGGCTTTTTGGTGAAAAATTAGCTGTTTTCTTGTCTCCCTGGCCGCCGTATAAAATTAAATTTCAAAAATGTGCCAAGTGATAACCCTAAGTTTGTCTTTCATCTAATCATGATTAAAATTTGAGATCAATTGGTTTTCGGGTTTGGTCTCCAATCGTATCGCAAATTTCATAGTTTTGCGCGGTTTTGTTGAATAACCGGCGCCTAATTAACGATGCAATATGCAAAAATGAAAAAGTGCTACTAATATGCAATCAGAGTGGTCATGTGAACATCCTGTAAAAGTTCACTCGCTTATGAAACAATATTTCTCTCTAAATTTTCTAAAACGGCCGAGCGCTAGTATCACCTTAAATGGTCAAATATTAATAAAAAAAAATAGCCGGTACCTATATTATAAAGTTAATCAGTGGTTATTGGAAGTTATTTTATCTCGCCATGTTTCCCTATTGTTTGAAAGCTGTTCCACTGACCTGACACATTACCTAAGGTACCTCCTACTGTTTTTATTTTTAACGCATTTTTATTTGGAGGAAATATTTTGGGATCATTTGAAATCCTCAACTTGACTGTCACATAATGGGGAAGTCTCGTGAAATTCAGATTTCAGAATAATAGACCCTTATTTTATGAAAGTTGATTATGTTGCTGAACACAGATGTGATTTTATTTTTGCTGTGGGATGAATAGTTTTCAAGGAATGAATTTACAAAGTTTGATTACTTTTAACAGGAAAATTTACAGAAAATTGACAGATGATCCACAATGGTAACACATTAGTGTAAGTGGATTCTTGTAATACGTCGTTTTTCCCGCCAAAAGTCCCATTATAATTGAATTTCATTTGCATGAATTAATTTTTAACATTTCGCGGGTGACAAATGTCAGTAATTATTTGCGTTGATATTTAAAAACTTACTGGAACAAAATTTCTAGAGACTTAAGTATTACCTACCTTATTCATAAAAAAATGAAGAAGGATAAAAAGATCCATAATTTTTGTTTATGAATCAGTTGTTGGATTTTGAAATTAGCAATTATTTTTTGATAATCTCTTACAGGACGATTGAATCGTTTCAATAAAAAAATTTTCATGTACTCTTCCCTACTTACTTAGGTACTATATTGTTTTGATAAATTACAAAAAATAAAATGCTACACATAGGAGATTCACTGCAATTGAATTTTAGGAATAATAAAGAGCAGGAAAACACACGAAAATTAAAAAAAAAACAGTTTCATATAATATAAACGTATATTATTGTAAAAGATTATACTACCACATCACTTAAAATTTTTAAATGTCCTTCAACCTTCACACGTCACATAGTATCAAAACATTCTGAGGTAGGTACTACCTGGCAGTGAGTCTGGCACGCTGTCTCTTTATCGACAAGACACAATTCGGATTTTACTTCACTCACGGATATGTTGGCACAATTTTTCATCTTCAGTTTTTCAAGAAAATGAATGCTATTGAATACGTATTTCTTTCATCTGAAAAAATAAAATTGCAAAGTATTTAGGTAATGTACCTTGTACTAATAATGTTCGCAAGATATTTGCAATTATTTATTATTGTAGGTACAGATTCTAACCTAAACAAGATTTATACAAGATCTTGAAAAGTTTAGCAAGATCATGCAGCGTATTGTTAGAAGTGTTTTTTATTTTTTGTGTAAATTTTTATTCGGTCAGACCAATGAAAGTCCAACATTTACAAGATCTTGTTATCAGTAAGATCTTGTTAATTTTGTCAATATTTAACACTATTATTATGCTATGCTCAAAAGAATTTTCCGATTTAATGGCCAGATACTGGATTCCATCCATAAATTATTAGCACACGGTCTTGTGGTGTCGAGGACTGACATCCGCAATCTACGTGGATGCAACTTCTTTTGAGCATGAGGCTGCCTAGCAAATAGTTTCTACCTACTACACAAGAACTATTTATGTAAATAACTGCAATAGCAGATAGCTGCAAATAACAGTCTTTACAAAAATTTTAAAAATTGAATTTTTGGCACAGAGTGATCCCTAAAAAAAAGAAAGATAGATTCAATGAAGAATTTGTAAATTGATAGGATAAACTTCTTGGCAATGAATAATACAAAAATCACTTTTGTGTTGTGTGACCTGCCACAATAATCACTTGAGGTACAATTATTACCATTAGGTACACTATTTATTTAAAACCCCAATAAAAATTTGAAACATTCTATATTGCATAAATGTGATTTATAGGTAAGGTTAGAGGAAATACTACACATATAAAATACTAAAATGTGGCTTACCATCAGAGAGTTCTGAATCATTACATCTGTAGGGTAGGTAACATTTAATCCATTAACTCGATGAAGTCCCAAGTCCTGTGCATCTTCAGAATTCTCGCTAATTTGCCAAGAAGTAAATTTACTTTTTAATTGAAGTAGGTAGGCAATTAAATCGACTCTAGAATAAGAGCAGGGCAAGTTCACGGTGAATCTGTAGAACCTACAAAAAGTAAGGTGAAAGTTAGCAACTCAAATTAATTTCCTCTCAGCCATTCCGTGTTACGGGTGTACGGGCATCTTATTCATCAAAATAAAAATAGTTCTAGGATCATTGTGCAGCCTTCTAAATTTTTTATGTAATTTACATGGTTCGACACGAAATTTAAATTTAAATGCGGTCCCACAATTTTACTGATAACAAAATAACTATTCAAACTTAAAAAAAAACTGATTACATATTTGGAATCAGCAAGAAAATACCATGAATTTAATATAAAAACATGCTGATTTATTTACATTTAATAATTCAGCAGTCATCATGTATTATGTGGCATAATATGTCTGCATTCGCATGGAATGGCTGCTCTCTTACCACCGGCGCGTTAGAGGAAATTCAAAAGGTGCGGTTTATTTTTTTGGATGACAACATTCAATCTCAAAAATTTTACTACGTATTTGAATGAAGCGGGACCACCATTCAATGTATGTATCTACTACCTCCGACAAGAATGTAATTTCCATGCAACATAATTTTTACTTTCGGATCACAGCAAAAATGTTTGTTATTGGCCTTGTAAGGTACCTACATAAACAAAAATAATTGATGTATATCTAAAATCCTTGATAAAGTTAAATAATTAAAAATAATGAAAATATTTACCACTCTGCTCGGTTCGGTTCTTAATGTTTCGGCTCGGTTTGACGATACAGCTTGGTTCGCTCGCAGGACGAATACGCGCTTTGTTTCTGGAGTTCAATATCTTAATAGCCTATTTTCTTCCAGAGTAGATTCACCTTTAACAAGTAACATTATTAAAACTGCAGTAGGTACCTTGGTAGGTATGTGGGATGGTTATTGGTTAATGTAGAGGTGAAAATATTCCCAAAATAGGCGGAGGTACGTACTAGGTACCTACAGGTAGGGTTTCCTACTGACTACTACCACTGATATGTATAGACTACCACGCCAAGCAAACTGTTTACCTACTTTATTTATTTTATAAATACCTAAACTACCTAGTTGGAAATTTTACTTTGCATAAATTGCTACATTTCAAAAATTTACATGTGAGGTTAATGTTTACTGAACATTGGTCACACTACCTATTGGTTTATTAGTATCCCCAGCATACAAAACTAAAGTAACAACGATTAATGCCTGGATACTTATGTAGGTAGTTGTGATGAAGACTCACCTTTAATGGGTTGTATGGCTCTGTGATGAAAATCCAAGCAAAAGAGGCACAACAAAACTGTAATTATTTCACGATTTGTGTCACATTAAATGGTTTGAACTGAGACAAACTATTCAGCAGTGAACACTGCATTCACGGACACAGATAATAATTGAAATCACATTCAAAATCACTCAAAAGGACGTAAACTACACACTCATGACACTCTGTAAAATATCAACAAACGTCAAACGCCGCGTTTGAAATGAAGAAGGGAGAATGGAAACAAGTTGATTCACGAAGATGGCCGACTGCCGAGTTCATAAAAGAAACTTTACTAATAACGTTTAAAATGGTATGAATACTTTGCTTTGGAATTGTAAACATATTTATTCTTAAATCAATATATCCATGTGAAATGTAGATGTAATTATTATAGAAATGAAGTTATAAATATGAAAAAAATAAGTCATTAGAGCAGCTCAAATTCAAACAGTCGTAGCGCCCGCGCGGGCCGTCCCTAGCCATTCCCGGGCGGGACCAAGACGGGACATTCCTAGAAATTTTACAGCCAGATAAAACGGATCGGTTGGGCTCCGTTGGGCAGGCCCAGGGCATGCCCTAGTAGTTCCCGCCCGGGACGTCCCACTTGGGCGCTAG